>QEPC01012962.1:1282164-1362114 GCA_003113815.1 Sphenodon punctatus | reverse complement strand
TGTCTGCCCTGCCCATGTACCCCTGGTGGTTCCAGGGCCCCTCGCCTCCTAGGGGACTGGATGTACCAGGGGGATCCATTCCTGCGCCCCCTTGGGGTGCTTGTACCCTCGGCGTGGCCCTTTGTTCTCCTCCCCGAGGGGTTTCCTGTTCCCTTCCCCGGCCTGTGACACCCTGGCCCTCCATGGGAGTCCCCCCTTCTCCATCCCTATAGCAGGCTGGGGGCACCACTGCCCTTTTCTCTCTCAGTCTGGGGGTGGGGGGAGCCCCCCCATGACCCCTATATTGCCCTCCCTGTCTCCCTCCCTCGGGAGGGTTGGGTCCAACCCTGATCCCCGTTCTCCCCTCCACCGGGCCTCACCAACATTGGAGGAGGAGAGGGGGCGAGCCCTCAGCAGGGCCTCGCACTCCCGGAGCCGCTCCAACATGGCGGCCCGGGTCGGGAGTGTCTCACCACTCCCTTGTTCTTGCGCCCCAGGGGGGGCGGTCTCCTGGCCCCCGCACTCTTGCCGCGCCGGCGGCGCCTTCTTTTTGCTGCCCCCCCGCCTTCTTCTTCATTGTTTTCCCCATGGCCTCTTTTCGCCGGGCTTGCTGAGAGCGCGAGTCAACTTTTTTGCTGCTGACTCGTCGCCGTCAGCAAAAGGAATGCCGCGCCATGTGGCTACAGAGTGGTCCGCCCCTCCTAAAAGGGGCGGGCCCCTCAAAATCCAACGAGGCGCGCTTGCGCGGCCTCGATACAGGACGGTTGCCACAGCAACCAGAACTCAGGCAGCGAGGCTCTCTAACGAGCCTCGATGCCAGGCCCCGCCTCTGCGTCTCTCCTGAAGGCGGGGGACGCGACAATTTACCCGTCGCCGCCATTTTGGTGGCGAAGGGGATTTCTGTTACAAGTTCCTGTCCATAATATTTTCCTACTCATGGGATCAGTAAGGAATATAGTTTGCATTTTCTTGCTACCTGCTCTGTTTTTAAATCTCTACCTATGACATTGTTATGAATGTACCCCTGGAAAGGAGGGATTTGTACTTGCAGGCATTGCCTCATCAGATCAGCACTGGCACCCGAAAGTGTATCAGGGCATCAAGTTGCAGAGAATACCCCGGGAAGAAATTATTATGAATTGATTTAGGCAGTTTGGCCATGGTCAGAGACATAAGAAGGCTGAGGCCTGAACAGATTCAGTTCAGCTAATTTGATGCATAAGCCTCAGGTTGGCACAAATTAAGAAGGTCCATGAGAATAAAGCTGTAAATAACTCACACTCTAGCAGAATAATGTATCTCCAAGGCCACAATAACAGCCCCAGACAGCCACTATCTCTGAGATAACAAAGAAAGTCTGAAAGAAAAGGGAGGTAGCCTCAGCAGATCAGACTGGCAATTAGGCAGTAGAGAAAAACTCCCAAATAGCAAAAGCAGCTTTAATGGCTGTGCTCCAAGTGATAGAGAGATGAATAGTCAGCTTGTTTCTGCACCTGGCATGTTCAAAGAGGGGACCCTGCAACATGTATTCATAATAAATAAAGCTATAAAAGGAAACTCCCAGGGCCTTATCTCTTGTCTCTGGCACTTGTGGTCACTAGCATTGCAGTGAGCCAGCGTGGACCTCTGACCCTTACCGTCGCTCTCAAAGATCCAGAGACTTCTGTCCAGCTATCTGCTGGGCCCCCTCCTCTTCTCCTCTGAACCAGCTTGTGTCTCAGACCGTGGCCTCTGGCACGTAAGATATCCTAGGTTGGGTTACTGGGATTCATAACTGGTAACACTGCCATGTCTAGATGTTAAGTGTCTATCCAATAAAATTGAGTTGTACACACATACTTTGGCTTGTTAATTGGCAACTTTCAATCTTGTTTGGGTTAAACTGAGGTACAGCAAACTCATTTATTTCCTAACAAAATATCATAGACAGACTGGCACTTAGCAGTTGGGCAGAGGATGAGTCAGACCCCAGCAAGCAGCAGGTGCCAGGCAGCCACTAGCTTAGGCAGAGATGTTGGTGCCCCAAGTCTGACAAGGCTTCATGTTGCACAGAATGCCTACAGGAGGCACTCAAATTATAAAATTATATGCTCCATCTATTGCAGTGAGCAGCATACAGACAATTATTTATTTATTTTATTTATTTATATATTTATTTAGCAAATTTATACCCCGCTCCCTCCTGCAACGCAGCTCGGGGCGGCTTCCAACAATCATAATAAAACATTTAAAATTCATTTAAAAATATTAAATATAAAATATACCATTATAAAACAGGGCTAGCAAGATAATAAATAAATAACTGGGTGGGGGACTAAAATCATCCCTCCCCACCCTCCCTCCCAAAGGCCTGGGCAAACAGCCAGGTCTTACAGTTCCGCCGAAATGTCAAAAGGCTTGGGGCCAGGCGAGCTTCCTCCGGAAGGGAGTTCCACAGCCGCGGCCCTACCACCGAGAATGCCCGCTCCATCGTGGCCCCCCGCTTAACACGGGGGACCTCCAGGAGGGCACCCCCGGCAGACCGCAGGAGTCGTTCCGGGGCGCGAAGGGCGAGGCGGTCCCTAAGGTAAGAGGGGCCAAGGCCGTATAGGGCTTTATAGATCATTACTAGGACCTTGAACTTGGCCCGGCACACTATCGGCAGCCAGTGCAGCGCTCGGAGCACCGGTGTAATGTGCTCCCGGCGACCCGTCCCCGTAAGAAGACGGGCCGCCGCATTCTGCACCAGCTGCAGCCTCCGGGCCAAGAACAAGGGAAGCCCCACGTAGAGCGCGTTACAGTAGTCGAGCCGCGAGGTGACGAAGGCATGGATGAGGGAGGCCAGGTCCGGGCCAGAGACATACGGACGCAGCCTACGTACCAGATAAAGCTGGCGGAAGGCAGCCTTAGCGACTGCCTCCACCTGCCGCTCCAGCCGCAGGTCTGCGTCCAATATGACCCCCAGACTCCGGACCTGCTGAGCTACAGGGGGGCAAACCCCCCCAACCAGGGGGGCCACCACCCCCTTCGCCCTCCCCACCACCATCACCTCCGTCTTATCTGGGTTGAGCTTCAGTCTGCTCCGCCGCATCCAATCCGCCACGGCCTCCAAACATTGGGATAGCACCGAGACAGCAGGGTCTGGGTCAGTAGAAAACGAGAGGTACAGCTGAGTATCATCAGCATACTGGTGACATCGCACCCCGAACCCTCTCACGACCTCCCCCAAGGGCTGCATATAGATGTTAAATAATAATGGAGACAAGATCGATCCCTGCGGAACGCCACACGGTAAGGCGCGGGGGCTCGATGTTTCCTCCCCCAACACCACCCGCTGGCTCCTCCCCGAGAGGAATGAGCGGAACCATTCAAGAACAGTCCCGTCCAGACCCCCCAGGTCACGCAGCCGTCTCAACAGCAGCCCATGGTCCACGGTGTCAAAAGCGGCCGAGAGATCTAGCAGGATGAGAAATGTCGAACATCCTGCATCCATCTCCCGGCGGAGGTCGTCCACCAAGGCCACCAACGCCGTCTCGGTGCCATAGCCGGGGCGGAACCCAGATTGAAAAGGGTCAAGGAGCCCGATGTTATCTAGATGACCCTGGAGCTGGAGCGCCACTGCCCGCTCAATAACCTTCCCTAAAAAGGGAAGGTTAGAGACAGGTCGGTAGCTGGCGAGCGCGTCTACGTCCAACGATGGTTTTTTCAGCAGGGGGCGCACCACAGCCTCTTTAAGGCAAGGCGACAACCTCCCCTGCCGAAGGGACGCATTCACTACCCTCGCCAGCACCGTCCCCAACGTCTCCCCGGAAGCTTTTATTAACCAGGACGGGCACGGATCCAGTTGACAACACGTGGCCCTCACAGACCCCAGGACATCCACCACATCGGCCGGCGTCACTTCCCGAAACTCTCCCCACAAAGATGGACCAGACGGGCCCTCCGCCCCCCCGCGCTCTTCCCCTACTGCCATCAACCCAGCGTCAAAGTCGGTCTGCATCCGAGCAATCTTGTCTGCGAAGTAGGTGACAAACTCCTCACAGCGGGCCCGGGACAAGTCCCCATCCAGGCGGAGGGAGGCCGGACTAACCAGCCCCCGCACCACCCGAAACAGCTCCTCTGGACGCGATAATGATAAAGGGAAGGAAACTTGGTTCTGGCCTGTGGCAGAGAAGACACCCTAAGACAAGGCAAGGGCAGTTGCCCTCCTAAATCCCAGCAGGGAACCATTAGAACTCTGAGTGTCTCAGGGTTCCCCCTTGCAGAGAGAGAACACCAGCAGGGCATCATTGGCACCCCTAAATGTTTCAGGCTGTCCCTTGGCAGAAAAAATAACCCAGCAGGATGGCACTTACACCCCCAAATGCATCAGGGTATCAAGATGCAGAGAGATAACACCAGCAGGGCAGCACTGGTACTGCCAAGTGCCTACGGGTATCCCCTTACAGAGAGACTGGAATTCTTGAGGGTGCCAGTGCCAGCAGTGCAGCATTGACAGCCCAACTTGTTTTAGGGTATCCCCTGGCAGAGGGATAAACCTAGCAGGCGAGAATTGGTACCCCCAAGTGTCTCAGGGTGCCCCCTTTCAGAAAGACAACCCTAGCAGGGCAGAATTGGCACCCCCCAAATATCACAAGGTATCCCCTTGCAGAGAGATAACCTCATCATGGCAGCACTGGTGCCCCCAACTATCTCAGGATGTCCCCTTGTAGAAATCACCCGGGTAGAAGCAGAAACTCCACCCAAAGCAGAAATACCTTTTGTGAATCGCATAAAGAGCTAATTTGCAGAGCTGTCAGGAAAGTCTCCAAAGGGCTTGTTGATTCCAGTGCCCTCCCCCGAGCCCCTCTGATTAATTAGAAAAAAAGATTTTTGTGCAAGGAAAGACCTATCTGAGGGTATGTAGCAGGGAGAAGTCCTGCAGGATGCTTCCCCTTATGAAGGGAGATGTGTGGGTCAGCCAGAGGGCTGAGCATGTCCAGGGACATGACAGAGCCAGCCCCATAGCTGGGAGAGCAGCCGGTGAGAAAACAGGCTGAGAAACCCTGGGACAGAGCGGGCAGGACACTGGCACTTTAAGGCTGAGGAGAAGAAGCCTGGTCACACCCACTCTGCTGGGATATATGGAGAGGTCAGGCAATGAGAAAAGCAGTCTCTGTCTGGGAGCTGAAGGGACTACATCTCCCTGACAGTCTTCCCACTCTATGCTCTCCAGTGTGCTGAAGAGGAAAACCAGGTACTGGGAGAGACTGTGCCCAGGAGGGAGCCTCGTGCCTGGGGAAGGCTTGTCCAGAGCCTGGGGTTTTGAGGTCTGGCTGGATGGACTTTGGGGATTGATGGTCTAGGTTGCTCCTGTATTTTGAACAGACTGACCTGGGCCTTCAGGGTGGAGGTGATTGAGCTGGCAGCCCCAGGGACTAAGGAACTGTGTTCCTGTCAAATAAAGACTATTGCCTGATACCATCTTGACTTTGCCTTTGTGGGGTCCTACAGGAGGGTACCCCCTTCCTCACGGAGGGATTTGGCCAGGGATGAATAGGTGTAGCAGAGGGGTAGAGCTAATTCCCTAGATACACTATGTGGCCTCTGGGAAGACCCCCTGCTACAGGGTATCTCTTCTGTGTGTCATAGTTGGTATGGAAATTGATATCACCAAGATGTGTTTGTGATGCCAGCTGGCCAGCAGAAATGTCAGTTGGATCTCCTAGCTGCTTCGTGTGTCCCACTCCCCTCTGTTGTTTGTTTACAGTTTGAGCTGTGTTAATTGGCAAACAAATGGGGAAACTAAAAAGAATAAGATTCCATTTATTTTCTGGTTCATTCATTTTCATTACCTACTGGTTAAAACAAATGGGCCTTTGTTTGTTTTAAGAACTGAACAAAACAAAAACGAATTTCACACCCCTACCAGCTAAGAGGTTTGGGTGAATACTTCAGTTTTCTTTCTAATTTTT
Organism: Sphenodon punctatus; assembly: GCA_003113815.1. Classification (NCBI taxonomy): domain Eukaryota; kingdom Metazoa; phylum Chordata; class Lepidosauria; order Sphenodontia; family Sphenodontidae; genus Sphenodon; species Sphenodon punctatus. Next base: position 1,356,202 of record QEPC01012962.1, on the reverse strand, counting down.
TTTTTTTCTAAAAGTTGATGAAAAGTCTCCAGTTGACTTCAGTATGCCTTGAATCAAGCTTATGTGCAAGGAATGAATTTTGAAATAAAACAGGTTGGCACTTTCTTATAACCACTTATCCATTATGGGCAAAACCAGATGTGGTTGGCGAGACTGCACCCTGAAGTGGAAAATCACAGGTAACATTACTCAGGTAAGATTGGGGTACCAAACTGAGGTGTCCACATCCGGAGAGCTGCCTCACCGGCCACACGGCACGGGAAGGGCCAGGAGCACAACAGACGTGCATGTGGCCAGTCTTGCCTGTGTCTGTCCCAAGTGCCCCAGCATGATGGACAGCCATGGTCATAGAAGCATAGAATCTTAGAGTTGGAAGGGACCTCAGAGATCATCTAGTCAAACTCTCTTCTCAGTACAGGAAAGAAAATCCATAGCTACAGCATCCCTGACAGATGGCTGCCCAGTTTCTGTTTTAAAACCTCCAGCAAAGAAAAGCCCACCACTACCCTAGGCAGTCTATTCCACTATTGAATAGGTCTTACTATTAGGAAGCTCTTCCTAAGGTTTAGCCAAAATCTGATTTCTTGTCATTTGCGCCCATTTCTACTCCTGCCCTTAGGAGCAACTGAGAACAAGTCTGCTCCAACTTCTATTTTATTTTAATAACTTCTACCCCGCCCCTCCTGACCAAGGTAGCTCTAGGCAGCTTACAATAAAAAATTTAAAACAGTATAAATATAAAAAATAACACACATATAAACAAATGCAACTATAATGGGGAATGTACAAAATCAAATGACTCCCACAACCTAAAACCCTCCCCCAAAACCCCACCCTTCACACGTCTCGGCCACTCTGTCAATGTGCTGGTAGAGCACTGGAACATCTTGCTGAGGGCAGCCATCGATAGGGTGGCTCCGAGATATCCTCTGCCCCCATCTCGTCACCACAGGGCCCCTTGGTTTACCGAGGGGCTGCGGAGTATGAAGCAGGTAGGCAGGAGACTAGAGAGATGCTGGTGTCAGACTCGCTCTGAATCTGACCAACTTTTCTATAGGACCCATTTGCAGTCCTATGTTGAGGCTGTGAGGATAGCAAAGAAGGAATTCTTTGCTGCCCTCATAGCATGTGCAAAGTCTCGCCCAGCGGAGCAGTTCCGGGTGGTGCGGGAGCTGGTCAGTCTGGCCTCCCTCCGCCTGGACAGGGAGTATCCCAGGCCCTCTGTGAGGGTTTTGCCACCTACTTTGCAGACAAGATCACTCAGATTCAGAGTAATTTCCACACCCTGTTGGATGCAGTAGGTGAGGAGTGTGAGGTTATGAAGGCACCATCTGGTTGACCTTTCTGGGAGGTGTTTCAGGAAGTAACGTCGGCCAATGCGATTGATGTGTTGGGGTCTGTTTGAGCCACAAGTTGTGAACTAGATCCGTGCCCATACTGGTTGATAAAAGCTTCCAGGGAGATGCTGGGGTCGGTTCTGGCGAGGGTGGTTAATGCGTCCCTTTGGCAGGGGAGGTTGTTGCCCAGTCTTAAGGAGGCTGTGGTGCGCCCCCTGCTGAAGAAGTCTTCGCTGGATGTGGACGCACTAGTCAGTTACTGTCCTGTCTCTAATCTTCCCTTTTTAGGGAAGGTTATTGAACAAGCCATGGCTCTGCAGCTCCAGGTGCATCTGTACCGTATCAGTTTCCTTAACCCTTTTCAATCTGGGTTCTGCCCTGGCTATGGTACTGAGACAGCGATGGTGGCTTTGGTAGACGATCTCCACCAGGAGATGGATGCAGGATGTTCTACATTCTTAATCCTCCTAGATCTCTCGGCCGCTTTTGATACCATGAACCATGGGCTTCTGTTGAGATGGCTGAGAGACCTGGGTGATCTGGACAGGACTGTCCTTGGGTGATTCCGCTCATTCCTCTCAGGGAGAAGCCAGTGGGTGGTTCTGGGAGCTGAAACATCAAGCCTCCGAGTCTTGACCTGCGGCATTCCACAGGATTTGATTCTTTCTCCGCTTTTGTTTAATGTGTATATGCAGTCCCTGGGGGAGATTGTGAGAGTGTTCAGGGTGTGATGTCACCAATATGCTGATGATACTCAGCTGTACCTCTCATTCTCGACTGACCGAGGTCCCACTGTCTCATTGCTTTCCCAATGTTTGGAGGTTGTGGAGGATTGGATGTGGCAGAGCAGACTGAAGCTCAATTCTGATAAGATGGAGGTGATGGTGGTGGGTAGGGTGAGGGAGGTGCTGACCCCTGTGGGTGGGGGAGAGGGCTGCCCTCCAATAGTCCAGCAGGTTCAGAGTCTGGGGGTGGTTTTGGATTCAGGCCTCCATCTGAATCTGCAGGTGGAGGCGGTGGCAAAAGCCGCCTTTCACCAGCGGTATCTGGTACAGAGGCTGCGCCCATACATCTCCGGACCCGACCTGGCCACTCTTATTCATGCCTTCATCACCCCGAGGCGAGACTACTGCAATGCGCTCTACATGGGGCTTCCCTTGATTCTGGTCGGAGGCTGCAGCTTGTGCAGAATGCAGCAGCCTGTCTCCTTACAGGGACGAGGCAATGGGAGCATATTACACCTGTGCTCTGCACTCTGCACTGGCTTCCTATAGCATACCGAGCCAGGTTCAAGATGCTGGTGTTGATCTATAAAACCCCAAATGGTCTGGGCCTCTCATACCTTAGGGACGACCTTGCCTTCTGCACTCCAGGGCGGCCCCTGTAGTCTTCTGGGGGAGCCTTCCTGGAGGTCTCCCGTGTTAAACGGGGGGCCACGATGGAGAGGGCATTTTCAGTGCCCGGGCTGTGGCTTTGGAACTCCCTCCCAGAGGAAGCTCGCCTGGCCCCAGGTCTGATGGCTTTTCGCCGAGCCTCTAAGACCTGGCTGTTCGCCCAGGCCTTTGGAGGGGAGGGTGTGAGGGTAGGGTGGGGGAGGGGAATTTTTGGGGCGAGGGTGGAAGGGTAGTTTTACTTTTTTATAACTGATGATGTTATATGTATTTTATTATTGTTTTATTTGTTGTGAGCTGCCCCGGGATGCCTTAGGCAAGAGGGGGCAGCCAATAAATAAATAAATAAATAAATCTCTCTCACCAAAAACCTGGTGCAACAGCCAAGTTTTGCATTGATGACGGAAGGAGGGGAGGTCCGGGGCCACTTGGGCCTCCACCAGGAGGGAGTTCCACAGCTGAGAGGTGGCCAGCAAGAATGCCTTCTCCATAGTTGCCCCCTGAACAACTGGGGGGACTTCAAGAAGGGCACTCCCGGCGGACCACAAGGGCTGAACTAGAACGCGGGGCTAGAAATGTTAACTTTTTCCTAGTATCCCCCTCCCAAGTGCTTGTTATCATAAATATGCCTTACCTGCATTTGCTCAGTCAGCATTTATTGCATATTAAATGTGATAAGAAGTGTCATATGTGGCCTGATGTCTTTTATTGGATCAACTTCTGATGAGAGTATGTAAGCTACCGTCAGATGTGTAATGTGGCAAGACCACAGCTGCTACATGATTTTTGTGTAAAGTAAGGCTAAGTTATAAGCACTACTAGTCTGTAAATGGCTGTTTGTGAAAATGGTTGTGCTTCCTACAATGAGACAGGTGTGAATGTTGGAGAAACCTGAATTAGTTGCCAACATATGATTATAATTTGACGTACGTTAAAAAGTCAAACTCTCTCCCTGAAAAAGTTGTTCCAGCCTTTTGTATGCATAAGTAATGTTTTTATTGAACCTTTCTTTTTTCAAATAAAGCTTGAAGCCTCTCATTTCAGAGCCATTCTTTGAGAAATGTATGTACTGTCAGTGTAAATTTACATAGGAAAAATTTATGCAAATCATGCCCCTCACTGTCCCTCTTTCTGAGTGTTTCTGTCCCTCTTTCAGAGTCCAGGGGTTGAGAAGTATGCATGTGACCTATTTTATCTCCATCTCTTACTGTTGGGACCAAATGTAAGCCCAGCACCACACTCTCTCTAGATAGTATGGAAGTCACCATCTGTACAAGGACTGCACAGTTCGTTGTCATTATTGATAACAATAACATTCTCATTTTCATTATCGTTCATGCAATAATGATAATGAAGTTAAATAACAAAATCAATAATGATAATGACAGTCACTATCTATTTAGTTTTTGCCTGGCAGGTGTTTTTTTGGAAGCAAATGTGAAGATGGGAGGAGGGAACAGACATCTCAGAGCCAGAAACAGTGTTGAACTCTTGAACTGGGCTGTGATGGGAAGGACCTGATGGATGTAATCACCGTTCAATGAGCAGTGCCAGCAGATCCCAGGCAATTGAACAACACCCTGCAATTGCTCAATGCCTCCTGCCTCCCAGAACCAATCATGGAGGCTCTGGGGAGGGCATTGCAACCATTTATGTTGCAGGGCCAGGCTGTTTGACTCTTGTTCTGTGTTAACTCTTTCTGTGTCAGGCTGCATTTACAGAGCTCTTGTGCTTGCACTAAAATCTTCCCCAGCCCTCAGTCTTATACCTTACCTTTTCCTTATACCCTTTATTTTCCCTTTTCCCTTTCCCTGTCTATCTCCCCCTGTGCATAAATATAGATGTAGGTTTAGGTATATATGCCACTTTTACACCAGGCGCTTAGAAGCACCTCTGGAGCCCCATATTCAAAATGAAAGCCACATGGGGAGTGTTTACATGCTCCCTGCATTACTGAAGTGACATGCCACCTATTCTCTTAAGCAGAGGCAGCTTCAGATGCAAGGCTTTCAAGAGGCACGTTCTCTAGACCTGAAAATTGAAGTTTACGGAGTGCACCTCTTGAAAGCCCTGAGTCTGCAGCAGCCGCCGCTGAAGAGAACAGATGACACGTCACTTCAGGTAGTGTGTGGAGTGTGTAAACACACACACACACACACATCCCATATGGCTTTCCTCTTGAATACAGGGCTCCGGAGATGCTTCTAAGCGCCTTGTGTAAAAGTGGTGATAGATTAGATAGATCTAGATTACAGATATAGATAATATAGATAGAGATTAGATAGGTATAGCCTATAATTTTTTTCTTTCCGCTTCCCCTTTCTGGTTCCCCCTGTCCATATTATCTATCTGTCGGTCTATACAGATAGATTCCATAATATATTGATAGATTAGATATATACATATTAGTAGATTTTTATTATATATTAGCATTATAGACTAGGAGTAGGCTAGATACTTAGAACACTAGAAAATAGAAGTTTATCGATATAGATAGGAATATTGCATATAGTATAGGTTATTAGGTGTTGGTTTAGGTTAGGCATACCTATTTAAACGTTTTCATATTGTCATTGTTCACTTATTAGTACTGCATTATAATGAGAAAGGGAGGAAGGAGTTCAACATCTGAGAAGTCGGGGCAGGTGACTCCTGGCACTTCTGCCACTGGTGGCAGCACACAATGGAAATGATACTGAAAACAAAATTTTTGTTATCGCTCAAAATCAGTACCGACACTGATAATGACACCAATAACGAATAACATCATTATTGTTGATAAAGAAAATGACAGCTTTTAACAATGAAAAACAAAACAAAAAATGACATGGGTCCCTGGTGCATACCCCTATTCCATACATTTCATCCATTGTCCTTTTTTTAACTGTGTAGGATTGCTTGTTTTTACAGATTGTGAGATTCTCATTTTAGTCCTGGTGACATCCCAGTTCTTTAAAATGATTCTATTTATTTATTTATGTATTTCTGAGATTTGTAACCCGCTCCTCCTGACAGCAGCTCGGGGCAGCTTCCAACAATAATAAAAAATACATAAAAACAAATATAAAACAGTTTAAGATAACCCAAAACAATTACATGTTTTTAAAACAGGACCCCGGGATACAATTTGACGTTAAAACAATAAACAGGGTAGGGGAGATAAAAAACCCTAACCCACCCTCCCCCCATCCCCAAAGGCCTGGGCGAAAAGTCAGGTTTTTCAGCACCGCCGGAATGACAACAGGCTTGGGGCCAGGCGAGCTTCCTCCGGAAGGCATTTCAGAGGTGCGGCCCGGCCACCGAGAATGCCCTCCCCATTGTGGCTTTACGCGGGGAAACTCCAGGAAGCCACCCCCACCTGACTGAAGGAGCCGCTCTGGGGTGCGGAGGGCGAGGCGGTTACTGAGGTACAAGGGGCCCAGACCGTGAAGGGCCTTATAGATCAACACCAAAACCTTGAACCTAGCTCGGCACGCTATTGAAAACCAGTGCAGAGTCCGGAGCACAGGTGTAATGTGCTCCCGATGACCCGTCCCCATAAGGAGACAAGCCGCCGCATTCTGCACCAGCTGCAGCCTCTGAACCAGGAACAAGGGAAGCCCCACATAGATCGCATTGCAGTAGTCCAGCCTCGAGGTGATGAAGGCATGGATGAGGGTGGCCAGGTCCGGGGCGGAGATGAACGGACGCAGCCTATGCACCAGATACAGCTGGCAGAAGGCAGCCTTAGATCAGCCGAGATCAGCGTCCAATATCACCCCCAGACTCCGGACCTGATGAGCTATAGGAGGGCGAACTCCGCCAATCAGGGGGGCCACTTTCTCCCTCGCTCTCCCCACAAACATCATCTCTGTCTTATCGTGGTTGAGCTTCAGTCTGCTCTGACGCATCCATTCTGCCACGACCTCCAAACACTGGGATAGCAATGAGACAGCTGGGTCTGGGTCAGTTGAAAACGAGAGGTACAGCTGAGTATCATCAGCATATTGGTGACACCGCACCCCGAACCCTCTCATGACCACCCCCAAGAGCTGCATGTATACATTAAATAATAATGGAGACAGAATAGAACCCTGTGGAATGCCGCATGATAAGGCGCGGGGGCACAATGTCTCATCCCCCAACACCACCCGCTGGCTTCTCCCAAAGAGGAATGAACGGAACCATTCAAGAACAGTCCCGTCCAGACCCCCCCAGTTCACGCAGCCGCCTCAACAGCAGCCCATGGTCCACGGTATCAAAAGCGGCCGAGAGATCTAGCAGGATGAGAAATGTTGAACATCCTGCATCCATCTCCCAGTGGAGGTCGTCTACCAAGGCCACCAGTGCCGTCTCAGTTCCATAGCCAGGGTGGAACCCAGATTGAAAAGGGTCTAGGAAACCGATGCTATCTAGATGCACCTGGAGCTGGAGTATCACTGCCCGCTCAATAACCTTCCCTAAAAAGAGAAGGTTAGAGACAGGTCAGTAACTGGCGAGCACATCCACATCCAAAGATGGTTTCTTCAGCAGGGGGCACACCACAGCCTCCTTGAGGCAGGGTGACAACCTCCCCTGCTGCAAGGACGCATTCACTACCCTCGCCAGCACCGTCCCCAAGGCTCTCACCAACCAGGACGGGCATGGATCAAGTTCGCAACAGGTGGCCCTCACATACCCCAACACATCAGCCACATCGGCCAGTGTCCCTTCCTGAAACTCTCCCCACAAAGCTGGACCAGACGGGACCTCTGTCACCTTACGCTCTTCCCCTACTGCCCCTAATCCAGCGTCAAAGTCGGTCTGAATCCGAGCAATCTTGTCTGCGAAGTAGTTGACAAACTCCTCACAGCGGTCTTGGGACAAGTCCCCATCCTGATCTCCAGGAGGAGCAGCCTGTCCTCCTGCCACTCTCTCTCTTACTCCAATAGTAGCAGTCACACTGCAGTCAAAAGAGAGGGAGAGTGCCCCCTCAGCACACACCAACCGTATCCCACATCAGGGTGGGTTCCATGACAGAATCCAGTGAAGTCACTCACGGGCCTCATGATATATCCGGACTGCAGGGAGATCAGTTATTGGACAACTTGCTCCTGGCCACCCACCCATGATACTCTCCTCTATTATGTACTCCATTTCTTATGTAAATAACCCCCTGTATTCAAATGATCTGTATATTGGTTCCTCATTGCATGTATCCACATGCTATGGGCAGCTTCCCACATTCCCACTGCTTCCACCGGTGTGGTCAAGGCTTTACGTAGTGACCATCTCATGATGATTGGCTATATCCTCTCGGATAGATAGATTTCTCTTTGCTTTAGTGAAGGGGCACATGATCCAACAACTGCTGGCCATGGATGACGAACCCGATATGCTCTCTCAATCGAGCTTTGGGCCCTGTTGTAGTATGTACAGCAATGATGCACTTGGAGATGTACAGGATCAATAGCAAAATATAAATTTATTTTCTCAATGATAAAAATTATGGACCATCATTTTGTCCTTGTCCCATCGTTGACTGTCCTTTGCAGTCCAACACCACCACCGCGGCCTGGCCTCTGGTCCCTTCTGCTTGTGCCTGCCCGCCTGGAGAGTGTGCTGGTGGCTGGTCCAGCCACATCCACCTCTTTCTGCTGCCTGGCTCATAGAGATAGATGTTGTTCCTGGGGACAGATGAGGGACATGACATCAGTTGTGAATACACGTTATTACCTGGTGAGCTCTACCAATTTGCTGGATATTGCATCCCCCTTCCCCTGTCCCCATTCCAATGTCTACCATGTGACATGTATGTTCCATACCCACCTCCAGGAGATGGGCTTGCTGTTGTGATGGTGGGTAGGGGGGTGCTTGTTCAGGCTGCAGAGGGGGCTGAGGCTGCTGCTGGGGAAGAGCAGGGAGCAGGGTGGGACCTCCGTCTGGCCCTGGTGGTTATTGGGTTGGGGCTGCAGGGGGGAGTTGTCTCATATTATCTAGGATAGGGAGGGATGGCTGCTGTGGCAACAAGGACTGGTGGATGAGCTGCACAGGTGTCACGGGGACCTGTGGGAGGCCATGGACTTGCTGTTCCTGGGCCATTCCCATCATCGCAGTTCTACTGGTCACGACATGATGGAGGAGGGACTTCTCAATATCCTCGGTAGTCTTCAGGGTACTCACCACTTCCTCCATCACCTCACGGCCAAGTTACATCTTGCAGAGATGGGTGACCACATGGTGCTGCTCCCATAGGTCCTGGATCCTGGCTTGGCCCACTAGGGCCTGGAGGAAATTATGGTCTTTTTAATGGTATAGTAACCTTTGGTGACACCCTGATTTCCTTTTGAAGCTCATCTGCTGTGCACCAGTTGCTTCCAGCCGGTCCCTCCTTATGTCCTCTCTTCTTCAATGGTTCCTGTTCCTTAGCTCCCTGTTCCTCTCAGCACTCCCCATGGTTTTCTGGAGGGGAACGAGCTGCTGTGCTGGTGGCAATGCATGGCATCTGTGGAAAAGGGGATGCAATGATCAGCATGACCTCTGCCTTTTGTTTGTGTGTATGTGTGTGTGTGTGTGTGTGTGTGAGAGAGAGAGAGAGAGAGAGAGAGAGACCATTGCTGTATGGGCACACCAGACTGACCCATATCCTGTGTCTGGCATGGGATGGGTGATGTTATGTGCCTGGTGCTGTGGTAGTTTTCCCTTTAAGTGTGTGTCCCTTGGTCAGCTTCCACATGTTTTCCTAGCATTGTGGTTATATGTTTGGGTGGCTGGTCCCTTGTTATCTCTGGTGAGCACCCCCAGGTAGGAGTGCCTGTTGTCCATTCTTCCACATGCTCCTGCTTCATCTACATCCTTAATCCATTATGGTGACTTTCATCCTCTCCCAACCCACTGTGGCTTTGTGCACCCATGTTCCGTGCTATGAGTGTTTGTCAGACTGTCCCCCCACCCTGTTCTGCATGTCCCAAACCCTCACCTGGCAGTCTTTCACCCTGGATATTGTACATTTGCCTTCCCTCTCTGGTGTAACAGGTGTCAGGATGGCCTTCAGTTCCTCCTGCACCTCCTCCTCCACCACATCCATTCCTGGTTGAGCTGTGAGAAAGGATGGGGGCCCCTTCCCTGGGGGCTCGCTTGTGCTGTTTCCCTGCCTCGTGTCCCACCCTTGCCCCTTTTGGGGGGAAGTGTCCTACCTGGATCCATTGATTTCTCTGCTTCTTGAGAGGAGTCCCTGGTGTGATCCCCCTCCTTGTGCACCCCCCGTTCATGTCCCTGCCTGTGGGTGACACAGTTGGAGGGTCATGCTGTTGTTTTCTGTGTCCAGAAATGCTCCCTCCAGCTGCAGGATGGGGGGTGGGGGGTTGTGAGCCCCTGTGCCATGATCTCCTTTTCCAGCTAGAGGGGCAAGTGACTATAGTGGTGGAGTCTCCACCACATGCTTCCTCTCCCTGGTGAAGGCATTCCCATGTATGCAGGAGGCCACTATCTCCCTGTCCATGCAGAGGAACTTATTCAGATCCTTGATGACTGGGTCTGTGCACCTGGCTCACCCGGACCTAGTGGTTTTATCTTTCATGTGTTTTTATTTGTTCCTCAGGTCCTTTCCCTCCTGCCGGCACTGGGACACATCCCAATTATACCTCAGCTGTTTAATCTCCTTGGAGATACCTTCATATTCGGATTCATTTTGGAATGATCTCACCAGGTTCAGTTGCACTTTGTTTTCCACCATGAACATATGAATACCCTAGTCTCCTTGTTCAACCAGGGCATGCCCTTTGGGTTGGAGGTGTGTGGGGTGGGGTGCACATCTGCCTGGAGGATGTGGACGGTGTGGGCATAGAGTTGGTTCTTATGTGTGCAGGGAAAGTATAGCCATCAGTTGTCAAGCATGACTGTCAGCTTTCCTCTGGCTCTCCTTCTGAGGCTGTTCTGTAGAGTACCTTGACCTGTCCCTCCCTGGGGTTCCGCTGCCTTACCTGGCTGCTTTTAAAGGGGACAATGCCAGTGTCCAGCCTGGTTCTTTTCCGGGGGGGGGGGCATGGTGGTGGTGTTGGAGGCAGCTGTGCTGGTGCTCACGTGTCATGGGATATGGTAGCTGTCAGCTATCATATTGCTTCCCTCACTCAGCGGCTCCTTTGGTCACCATGTCCCTCCCCTGCCCGGGTTCCATTCACTTACTTGTTTGTCTGGGTATCCTTCCATGGTGTTGGCTCTTGTCTTCTTTTATGCCTTTTTGTGGGGCATGATAAGAGCCTGTATGCTCATCGCTTTGTGAATGTGCTCTTTAAGGGCATCTGTCCAGGCTGCAGACAAATTGGGTGGGGAGGGGTGTCTGTTGCCAGTTGAGTGTTGTGTCGTTCTTTCCCTCATGTGGCCTTTTCTCCATGGTTTCAGCAGACCTGTTGGGGACACGTGTGGGTGTGTCGCATCAAAAAGTAACCACTGTCAGAGACAGAATGTTGGGCTTGATGGACCATTGGTCTGACCCAGTGCAGAACTACTTGTTCTTATGTTGCTATATTAGGTCCCAGAAGCTAGGGTTTGTTTTGTGGGGTTTTTTTTTTTGTACCATTGGCCTAATAGTACAATGGAAAAATGGATAACAATCTATTACAACCTCCTTTCTCTGAAATTATTGAGTCAAAGAAAGCTACTATTTTTTTCATCATAAGCTTTTGTAGTTTAGTGCCTTTGAAAAGCTGTATTTTATGTAGAAAAAACCCCACTTGTAATTGTACTGTATTTAGAAAATAGACTCCTGTCATTTTATTTCTCCAACCCACTCACTAGCACCCGTCTGGAGCATCTCTGCGATTTGCATTTTGAGTCTCTCCAATATGAGAGAACAATCCAAACGTAAAAACAGGATGGTATTGACCCAATAACCTCACTGGCTTCAGCCCCTTGAGTTTGGCCCTTCTGTGCAGGAAAACTGACTAGAATAAATACCTCCTTCCTTTCTGTCAACGTCTTCCTGCCACTATAGAAAGACACAGTATGCAGTACAGAGTAAAATGGAAAATAGCAAACATGAGAAGTTTCAGCCAAGAAGTCATTTCAGTCTCAAACATACACAGATATGGAACCTTTCACCTATATGTCACCAGTTGAAATCTAGCTCCAGGCAGTTTTAGATGAAGCACATTATTATTTCCTGATAGTTGTTTGGTTGTCTATATGAAATGAGTTGAGGTGTTGTTCTGTGTGCACTGTGGACAGGTGTCAGTATTACAACTAGCACCCTTACTAGCAGTTTCATTGGACATTACAGTGGAACTATCCCCTTTCCTCCTGAGCTGGTCCCTCCAGATAATTGCTAAGGCATAGTGCTCTGGTGGGCTGTGAATCAACATCTAACAAATAAACCATAAAATAATAAAAATAAAACCTTTACAGCTGCCTGTTCTTAGGGTACAAGGAGAACTTAAGCCCACTGGGCTGTCAATCCATCACCTTTAAAATTATGATTAATCTGGGAATGTTGCTATACTGAGCCATATTTTTGAAAAAAAGAGATGTCACCATGGCAGATTTATGTCTAAGAAGAAACTATTTTCACCCAACTGCATTAGTGGATGTGTTTTTTCCTATATGAATCATACACTCTATTTAACTGCATTTTTTGTTTCAGATGATAGTGTCTATACACATAGGACATGACTGAATTTGCTAGAAACACTTAAAATGTGATTATAGAATCACAAGTGTATAGGTGGCACTTACTCAGCATCTCTCTCTGTGTTCTGTTTTATACTTACGTCTCGTGAGGAATCTCAAAAATGCAAAAGAACAAGCATATAACAGAATACCATGGCAGCTGAGCCACTGAGTTGGGAGTATCTTTTACAATCTGAAATCTCATTTTGACATGAGTGCCCTTCCAATTTGTTAGGTACACCATTATAAAGCCCCAAAATGGCATATGTCACCTTTGATGCATGTTGCATTTTGCATAGCTTAGAAATAACGCAGAAATCCACTGAGTAATTGGACTCAGTCGGACAATTATGATATGCATGAAACCTTTGAAATGAAGCTGTCAATTCTCATGTTAAGGAGCATTCAGTCAGATATCTGTTTTCAAATATTACTGAGGGAAATGTCAGACTGCATAATGTTAAATTAGCAGGTTCATCTCAAGCGCAGCTGGGTGAAACGTTAAAAAAAAACTGATGGATTTTAGCTTTTGAATAATTTTGTGAAAAGATGAGATTTTTTTTTATTAGTGAACTTTCATAGGTTCTTTCTCCCCAACATCAGATATATCTCTCAAAATGCAAATATCACTGTGGCTATATGTTGGGTATTTTCAGAAGTCACGGCTTTTCCATGCTTAAATCCTGCCCCAGGGTGAGCGCCATCATCCTGGCAGGAGTCTGCCCCACCGCCAAACAAATGTTCCACTGGCCATGGCTGGGAAGGGGGCAGGGAGAGGGCAGGGGACACACGGACATGGATCCACACAACCCTGCCCCCTCTACTGCTCAGTGTGGCCCCGCCTCCTCTCTGATGGGCCTATGAGGCCATCATCCCCACCTGGAATTGCTCTGACTACCAGCCAGGGTTAGGTAGAGTGGGCCATTAAATGTGATGGCTCACTCTACCACGGTCCAGGGTAGGCTTCCCCAGACCGTGGCAGGGATAAGCCCAGGGTATGCGCTGTCAGGGAGCCCAGTGCACATCCCTAGTTAGCCCTACCTTGGTCCAGGGTGTACTTTGTTCCTGCCTATGATAAACATCCCGTGGATGGGAGCAGATGTGACACCACCACCGGTGGTCACACCGCGGTAAGCATGGCCACTGGTGGTGGTGTCACATCTGAAAATACCCCTTGTATCTATGCAAATTGTATATGAGTTTTATTTTTGAGTATTATACATATACATTTGTTAATATTTTAATTTGAGTGAAGTTAATGCAAAATTTCATTCAGGAAGATTTGTGTTTATTTTTCTTTTGTTTGTTTTAGTTTCAAAAAATCCTAAACAAAAAATGAGCTTTATTGCTATTAAGGAATATGAATAAATCTTCCACTTTTGTTTTATCATCATATGTTTCTATCTTAAAATTCAAGCAGATGTCTCATTTTAAAATATACATTCTACCTTTTCTTCTTCTTCTTTAGGGTTATGATAGTGTTATAGAGGGACTTTATGAATACATGAACAGATAATATATAATGTAAACATTATAGCACCACCTGTAGGTATAAACAGCATTGAAATTAATCCATACAATTTTATGCTGATTTTCATATTATTTACTGGCATTTTAAAATTATTCAAAGAGAAAACGTTTATTAATATGCAACTGCGTATTTAGATTGTCTTTCAGGATGCATTTTGAATGTTTACTTTACAATTGGTCGACCCACTTTTTAAGAAATGTTAATGTTTGCAATTTGATGATGATTCAAATTTTGTTTAAAAAGAAGCAGCAGCATATCATACATCTTCAAGCTGTAATTAATTTGTGCTAGGTAGGTATTTGGTAAATGTTTAGAAGGAGCCTCATGTCTCTTTGAGCTGTGGACTTTGAATAAGGAACAGATCCTATAAACACAAATAGGAGTAACTTTAATAACAACACCTATGCTAAAATCATGTAGGTACTTCTATACGTCAAGAGGACTACATAGAACTGGATGGAGGACAATGAATATGCTAAACAAGAATAAATGAATGTAAGAAAGGGGAGAATAAGAAGTTTATTTTGTGTGTTGGGGGAAGCTACTGGGCACCCTATAATTTGTGCTACAATTCTAACTCCATGTAAGTCAAGAAGAAAATTCATTTAAAACAGAAATTTAAGGAAAATGCAGCCAGCAACCTTTAACCATTTTAATGTGGCTAAAATTTTCTTTTTCTTTCTTTCTTTCAAAAAATAAAAATTAAAAGAAAATAATTGCCAGGGAATTTGTGTGGTGCTTAATATAGCTGAATCTATCTTATTTCACATGAAAATGTTCCTCCAAACGATATCTGCTTAATTAGATAGAACTCTTCCTAATGTAAAAAGAAAAGAAATCCACTGTGTTTTGTTTTGCCAGAAATTACCATATTATTAAAAAAAACAGCAGAAATTGCTCAGATGGATAATAGTCTCTATTTTATGCCATTATTTTTTGTTAAAGTTTATTTTTCGCTAATGCACGTTACCTGATTCAAGGTTTCTTTGGAGACAGAAAATGATTTCAGTTTGGTGGGTAATATTCTCATGGCAACCAAGTTATTCAGCACAGTGTTTCTGAACCTTGACCGCCAGTTCTCCATTTGCACTGCTTCACACAGCTTTTACTTTCAGACCACATTTTTTTTTCTTGATAAAAACGGTTCTTTTGCTGATAGCAAACTTTCTCAGACTGTGCCACATGAAAAAAATGTTCTTTTTCCACCCTGTTCAAGGAAGGTTAGTGCTCATGAAATGTGCTACATTCCAGTGCTAGAGACTGCATCAACAGAATTGTTGCTTAAAATATGTGTAGTCATTGGGTGAAAACAGACATGACGCTAACCACCCTTTAACCACCCTTGGTGGTTATTTATGCATGTTGCAGGGCTGTATTGGTGCCCTATGCTGCCCTGAAATATGCATAAATGACCACCAAGGGTGGTTAAAGGGTGGTTAGCATCATGTCTGTTTTCACCCATTGTGCCAAATTATTTACACTTGCCTGCATTTTTCTGAAGGGACCATCTCTGTTAGGGTTACCATACCTCTGCTTGAAAGGGGACGCTTATGAAGAATACATGTTGCAGGGCTGCACTAGAACCAATGCAGCCTTGTAATATGTATTTTTCATAAGTGTCCCCTTTTAAAAGGGAAGCATGGTCACCCTAATCTCTATTAGCAAAAATGGTGCTCAATTCTGTGTTCATGTTGCATGAAATTCACTTCAGAGCAGACTGTTCCATAAGGAATATGAACCGCCTAAGTCCAGTTGTTGATTTTAAGTTGGACTTATGTCCTGCATAGGCCTTTTTCTGGCCCTCAATACCAGGTCTGAATTTTGTCTGCTGTCCTTCTCCTACAAATAGCAGAGTTCTAGGTTTCGCGATCTAAAGGAGTTTTCAGGTATTGAACCCAAGTCTACAAGATTTCCAGGATGAGTAGGAACTGCAACCTGGAAAACAATGGGAAAAAACAGAAGTGATGGCCATGTGGCAGTGGCTTGCCCCAGGTCACGAAGCCACAGTGGACACTGTCCGGACCAGATCGTGGCACTGAACAGACATGCTCACAGTTGGGGTGCCGGTGAGGGTGGGGAGCATGCCAAATATGCGACTGGCTGATCCTTCCCCTTAGCTGTGCCCAGTGCCCCCACTCCCACCATGACAGGCAGCCATGTAGGCCAATGTCAACCAGCCATAGCATCCGTCTACAACAGACCTAACCGGTGCCATATTGGTGGCCCAGGAACAGTCATGATAGCTCACTTTGCCCCAGCTGGGAAGGCCTTAGACCAGGCTGTTACTTTGGGGGTTTCCTGAGGTCAGAGTCCAGGCTAGCAGCCAACACGACCCGAGGAAATCCTGGGCCAATATCTGGCTGTGCCTGCACATGCGTGCAGGTGAGGTCTGGACCAAAATGTGACAAAGTGGGCCACAGTAGGCTACTGTCACATCTGTTTTTACACACCTTGTATCCAATTACCCAATACACAAGTTTATGACTGACCAGATAAGACAAGGTCTCTGATTGGCTCCTACTCTTCCATAGTTTCATAGATTTCTGCAACTCTTCCCTTCCCTGACTGTGTCAGTACAGCGGGGGGGGGGGGGGGGGGGGAGAGTTCAAGATTGCTGCTGCCTTCGACCCTTTGTCATGTTTGTTTGCCTAGACATGTTTTCAATGTCCCAACTGCAAGGGTGTAGCTATGAGAGACTTATACATGTATTATATCTATATCATGAGAAATAGCCTAAGAGTGCGATCCAGCTCCCATTGAAGACAATGGTTAAACTCCCATTGACTTGTATGGAGCTGGATCATGCTCTAAGTGTCGACTGGAGGTGGTGTAAGACCTTTTTGTTTGTAAAGGCATTTAGTAGGCAGGAATAGGTGATGAGGGTTGTTGGGTGGGTTTGGGGTAGGGTTGTGAGGGAGGGAGTTGATGTGGGAAATGGAGATGTGTTATTCAGTGGATTTTGTGGGGGGGTTGGGTTTTTTGGGGGTTGTATTTGTCTTTTACTGTTTTAATGGACTTTTTCATATGTTTTTATATGTTAATATTTTGTCTGTAAGTCACCCTGAGTCTTTTTTAGGGAAGGGTGGGATAAAAGTTTTAATTAATTGATTAATTAATTAAAGTTATACATGTAGTTGAAAAATGTCTGTTGAAGTGTTTGTGGATTAAGACATTATACAGCAGGGTGGAAGTTTTGAGTTTTAAACTCATAGTCAGTTTCCAACATATTTTTTGAGTTGCTTCAGAATGAAGATAATTGTGTTCAGATGCTACATCAGCACTTTCACCTTGTGAAATGTGTGCCAAGGTGAATGGGTGATTAGCACCCACTGAAGACTTGATAAGTGCCTTATAGCGAGGGAAGGAGAGGGAGTATTTCATCTTCTGACCCAGGGCCCATTCCAACCTAACTATACCTCTGTTCACCTGAATCCTCTCTGCCTGAACCTGCCTTGGCCCACCTTGCCTTGGCCCATGTATATGGGCATTTAATTTAATTTAATTTAATTTTATTTTATTTATTTATTTATGTATCTATTTATGTTATTTCAAAATATTTCATCTAACACCCTCCTGCACAATAGCAGCTCAAGGCAGCATACAACAATTCTCACACAATAAAATCAACAATAAAAATACCAACTAAAATTTTTCAAAACACATACATTTCTAAAAGAGTAAATGACTAGGAGATGGGATGCTACATTCTGCACCAGCTGCAGTCTCTGAACTGTCACCAGGGGTAGTCCCATGTAGAGTGCATTGCAGTAGTCCAGTCTCGAGGTGTTGAAAGCACGGATGATGGTGGCCAGGTCAGAGTCCAAGACATACGGCCGTAGCCATTGTACCAGATGTAACTGGTGAAAGGCTCTCCCTGCCACAGCCACCACCTGAGAATCCAGGCAGAGCTGTGAATCAAGAAGCACCCCCAGACTACAAACCCAGGTGGCTATAGGGGGGCAGACCCCATCAATGACAGGAGCAACCACCCCCTCATCCTTCCCCACCAGCATCACCTCTGTCTTGTCAAAATTCAATTTCGGACAGCTCACCCTCATCCAATCCCCCACAGTCACGAGACACCGGGTAAGCACTGAGACTGCCAGGTTTGGGCCTGCAGAAAAGGAGAAGTAAAGCTGTGTATTGTTGGTGTACTGATGACAACGTATGCCGAACCTTCTTCTCACAACCTTCCCTAATGACTGCATGTACACGTTGAACAGGAGAGGGGATAGACTAGAACCCTGAGGGACTCCACATGTGAGGTCCCGGGGAGATGATGAACATTCCCCTAGGATCACCCACTGAGTTCTCCCAGCCAGGAATGAGCGGAACCATTCAAGAGCAGCTCTGCCCACCCTGCCCCGATCCCGCAGACGAGCCACCAACATCTCGTGGTCGACGGTATTGAATGCTGATGACAGATCTAATAAGATCAAAAGAGACCAGACACTCCCCACCAATCCATTATACATGTCACAGGGCACCCATAGGGCAACACTGCAGTCCTGCAACATGTATAGTGGGTTGGTAGTGGGTGGAGAGTGTCTTGTCTGAAAAGGCCCTAAGTCTTGTCTTAACATGTCTCTGAGCCACCTTCTGGAACTGTTCTCTTGTGTCCCTTCCTGGTAGGGATGGGTGAACAGAACTGAGTTAGGAAATTTGGTTCGACTCGGAAATTTAGTTCGGTTCGGTTGACCGAACTATTCGAGTTCGGTCCGAACTCCGAACTTCCGAACAAAGTTAGGAAATTCAAACCCCATTGAACTAAATGAAATATTATCTTTTAGGGATGGGCGAACAGAGCTGAGTTCAGAAATCTGGTTCGGTTTGGTTCGAAAATCGAGTTTGGTTCGGAAGTTCAGTTCAGTTGACCGAACTGGTCAAGTTCGGTCCGAACTCCAAACTGCCAAACTTCGTTTGCCCATCCCTACTTCCTGGCTTAGTGCTGTATTTCTTCCTTGGTGATCCTCTCCATGGAGTCTCTTACCTGGTTACGGTCCATGACTCCTGCCTTGCTTTTTGACTATGATGACCACTCAGTTGTCTGCTTTTTAGCCCAGACATCTTCTGACAATATAGGTGCACTGCATCTGCCTGGTTAATCAACAAATATTCACTAGACCTCTTGTACATTTTATGTTCCCTAACAAGTCCTTAAACTAGGTCAGATGCAGACCACTGAAACACTTCCCCTCTCTTTTTTCCTGTCTATTATTTCCCCTTGTTGTCAAAATGTTTGACTACTCCAAAGAAAGTGGTTCGAATATTATGGATGTGAGAGAAGGAATTACATGTTAAAATAAGATAGACAAAATCTCTTAAAAAAACACTAACCAACTATTGGTCCATGCATGATGACACTCATGTTTAACTCATGTTTAGTAATGAATTACCAGCTAGAGTGGTCATTATGGTTCTTATTTCTAATGACAAAAACAAGTGAAAAAGAGATTCATAGTATATAATTCTTTCCAAGGGCTTTGGAGATATGCTACATGTGATACATCATAGTTAGTCATGTCATAAATACTGTTGCCTTACGTCACATTATGAATTAATGCATTTGCATGACAAGTTGACAGAACCTGGTGTGGCATCTATTCTGAACACAATTACTTTCATGATGAAACAACTAAAAAATATATGTTGAAAATTGGGTATGGGTATGGGTTTAAGACTCAAGACTCAAGACTGCCACTTTGACTAATGCTGTATAGTGTCTTAATTCAAAAACACTGCAGTATACATATGTTCAACTACATGTATATTGATCAATGTGTTAGATATTTGATCTCGATGCCCCAAAATCACCATAAGACAGGTTAAGCATTTTATAGATGGATTAACATAGGGTACATAATTTCATTTTTAATTTTTTTTTCATTATTATGTTCTTTCGTTTTCATTATTAAATAAAGAATATGAAAAATCCCTATTTCAGTTTCGTTATTATAATAACAAAAACGAAATGCACACCCCTACAAAGTGAGTCCATGTGAGAGCCAGATAAGACAAGACACCAATATGCAGTTTACCATCTTTTATTAACTTAACACATCAGACATTATCTAGGAATAATTTTCCCAGCAAGGGTTGTTTTTAACCATCAGTCATATGCACCACCTGAGGAAAACAGTTATCAATAACTCCATTTTCTTAACCTTCAGTCTGGACAAAATTGTTGCTGAAATCCCATCACCCTTCCTTCATATAAGGGCGTAGCCTAGAACTACCTCCCACTGTGCCAGATATTAAAGGCCATCATTTCCCCATATTATCTTATGAAGCCACCATCTTGGTTTGCCCCAAGGGTGAAATCCTGGCCCCATTAGGGTAAATCTACCTTATGCTCTTAAAATAAACAAATAAAATAATAAATGGTGGTTAGAGAGAGAAGTTACAAGTAAAATTGAAATGATGATTTAGAGTGCAAATGCTTCTTTTGTTAAAAACAGCCTATTTGCTGCCTCACTTGCACTGCAGAAACTTACTAGGTTCTCAACATATCTCTTTGTTCCTGTTATGGAATTCCCATTGTTAGGTACCTTGGGTACTTTTTGGTACATACTAGGGGTGGTAATTCCGGATCTTCCAGTATCCGATACTGCCCGGTATTTGGTGTACCAGCAGTATCGGATTAAACCCAGTAATCTGGGGTAATTTACCAGATTCCCTGTATCAGATTTTTTACATTGCAGCCATTCAAATGAATGGGCGCAATGTAAAAAAAAAAACACAACCCCCCCTTTCCCTCCACAATCCAGGCTGTGCAGGTGGAAGGGGGGACACCCCCAACCCACCCTGCCCAGCCTGGATTTAAAAATTCCCCCCCCCCAAGTCCCTGCTAGTGCAGGCTCCAGGACGCCACCGGAGACCCAGAGCCCGCACCAGCAGGTAGGTACTAGGACTAGGTATAGGTAGTACTATACTAGGGTGATCCCTGGGGTGGGGGGTGGTTTAACACCCCCCCACCCCAGAGATCTCCCTACCTCCCCACCTACCTTGCGCTTGAGATGGCGGTGGTGGCAGTCTGGCGGCTTCAGCACTGGCTGTGGCTACCAGCTTCAGTGCTACTAGGTCTTCCGGGGACACCCGGAAGTTCACCGGAAGGCCTAGAAGCACTGAAGCCGGCAGCCACTAGGACTGTAGCGGAATATCACAGAGGTGGCTATTTCCGGTGGAAACAGTGTTTCTGCAATTAGTGGAACGGCATGGCAGAGGCTTTCATTCCGCGGTTTCATTCTGCGGTTCCGCGGTTCCGCTTATTTAATTCCGCAACTTAGTGGAATCTTGGAAACATGACATTTTTGCTATTTCCGCAATTTCGCCAGTGCCAAAAAATAGCGGAATAGTGGTTTTCCGCGATTTCCGCAATTTTCCCGCAATTTTTCCGCAATTCCACGATTTGCAGAATTCAAGCGGAATTAGCGGAATATCCGCAGAAAAGTCGCGGTGTGGCGCGGGCAGTTCTGAAATGGCGGAACGGAATCTCGGCGCGGTAAAAGCTGCTGCCGCATCAGCCCTAGCAGCCACAGACAGCACTGAAGCTTCTGAACCGCCGCCGCCCAGAGCGCAAGATAGGCGATCCCTGGGTGGGGAGGTAGGGTGATCCCTGGGGTGGGGGGTGTTAAACCACCCCCCACCCAGGGATCACCTAGTACCTGCTGGTGCGGGCTCTGGGTCTCCAGCGGCAGCCCGGAGCCCGCACTAGTATTGAGTGGGATTTTTAAAAAAAATAATAATAATCCAGGCTGGGCACGGTGGGTGGGGGTACCCTCCCTTCAACCTGCATAGTCTGGGAGGGGGGAGGTTTGGGTTTTTTTTTCCATTGATTTCAATGGGGACAGTTCCCCATTAAAATCAATAGAACAAATCAGGTACCGGTAAACCGGTAAAAATCCGGTAATCTGGGTTTTTTTAATCCGGTAACCGCTAAAACTGGTAACTGGTAATTGCCCTGATGTCCCACCCCTAGTACATACCATCATGCTTGGTGTGGCAAAGTGTTCTGTGCAGGCAGTGCAAACACTGCCGCAGAATAAGAAATACACCCATGCCAGGGCTAAGGAATACCGGTGTGGTGCTAGTAGAGGACAACTGTTAACGGGAAACATCTGTGGAGTCACCTGAGCTATAAAGGAAGGAAGGAGGTTATAAATGAAAGGTCTATAAAGGAAGGAGACTTTCCCTCCTCTCTCCTCCTTCTCCTCCTCCCATCTCTTCCATTCTGTGTGCTACGTTGGATGCAATGGATGGCCTTTGCATAGTACCATCACTTTTCAAGTATTCTGTACAAATTGGCTCAAGTAGAATCCATTACACACATATCCCCTTAATTGACAACCATATAGAATTCATAGGAACAGAATTAAACTCAAGTCTTCTTTTGCCTGCTTTAAGGCTTTGCCTCTGAGCTTTAAAAACAGCTCTACCAGAGAGCTAAGGTCATCAGAGAAAAACTCTAGCATAATTATTAGGGATGTGTTAACAGAACACGGTTTGGATGTTTGGATGTTCAGTCCGAAAATTTAGTTCAGGTTCATGGGTTCGGTCCCGCAGAGTTTGGACCCCCCCCCGAACGTTCAGAAAGTTTGGTCATGGCTCCAGGAGTGCCTGTGGGGGGCATGGCAGGCTATCAGAGAGACACAGAAGCATCATCAGAGACCAGGAAGGTTCTGGGCTTGGCACCCCAGATTGCCAGGGCAGGCATGCTTGGTGCTCGGCTCCTGGGGTTACCCGTGGCACCATGGCTGTCCATCTTAGACCCAGTGGCAGTAAGAGGCTGGGAAGGCTTGGGACTTGGCGACTGGCCTGGCACCCCTACTTGGCCGGGCATTGCAAGCTGCAAGGCGTTGGTGGAGCAGCAGCAGACATTGGATTGCCCAGTAGCAGAACCCATGGTATAGCAGAGGCAGAAGCAGCAGCAGAAGCAGCAGACAGGCAGAGTAGCATGAGCAGCAGAAGGCAGGCTGAGCCAGGATTTGAGCTTGGCAATCAGAGCGGGCAGACAGGCAGTGTGGCATGAGAGGCAGTAGGGAAGGCAGGCTGGGACCTTGGCAGGGCATGCAGTTAGGCTGGCAAAGACTGTGCAGCACGTGCAAGAGAGAGCCAGTCAGATAGGCAGGCTGAGATCATCAAGCCAGAGGCCAGCTGGCAGGCTTATAGCTTCCCAATGCCACCCGGTGTCAAGAGGTCAGTCAAATAGGCCGGCTGAGACCGTCTAGTGAGTGAGAGAGAGCGAGAGAGAGAGAGAGGCAGGGCAGGCACCAGGCATTGGGAGGAAGGGACAGCACCACAGCAGCAGCAGCAGCACAAATTGAGGAGGAGCTCCATCCAAAGACTGCCCCTGGCATGGGATGGTGTGTGCCACTGCACCATCAATCCATGTCCAGGGGCAGCTCAGGGAATCCCAGCAGCGTAAGGTTGACCTTGATGAAAAGCAACTGCTCCACCAGTTTCATCTGGTGTGGCGAGCAAATGTCCCTTGCCATAGAGAACACCCGCTCACTGTGGACACTCGTTGGTGGGCAGGACAACAGACCCTTGGCCACTTTGGACAGGGCCATCCACACATTCCTCCAAGAGCTGTGTCACCACCATGTTCTGCCCCTCCCATCAGTACTATCAGTGGTGCAGCAGCAGCATCCAGTTGAGACCCAGAAGCATCAGTCCACCATGGAGGAGCTGGGGTGGGCGCAGCTGCCAAGTCCATTGGCAGCTGCAGGATGTGGAGGGTGGTGTAACTTTCAATTGAAAACTACGCGCATGTTGGGCAAAATGATTGTGCTTGATGGGCAGCCCTTCTCGACATGGGGTTTAGGCACCTGATTGTGTTCCTGGCTCCCCAGTTTAAGCTGCCCTTATGCACCACCATTTATTTATTTATTTACGGCCGTAGCCAAAATACATAACACCAAGGTAAATCACTCAGTCAACAAAAAATCATGGGCTCCAGTATACCCATGCCCAATCTGAACTAGTATATCCTTGGCCCAAATTTACACAATCAGAGGGTAAATAATTAGTACAACAACACAATGTACAGAATGCATAATACACAAATAACCTTAGAAGGCAGGAGCTTGAAATTGTAAAAGACATGCATGATGCCTAAATGCTGCCACAAGAAAAGATGCCACCGCCTTAGTAAAATCAGGTTCTACATCGGCCAGGGCCAGGCATAACAGATGATGTTCAGTCCTGCCTGGATACTTCTGCAAGAAAGGGGCCAAAAGGGCCATACGGCACCCATCGTATAGATGGCAGCTCCAGAGGAGATGTTGTGGTGTCTCTACTGACAGGGTATCGAAGGGGCAAAGTCTCTCAGAGAACCCGACTGCCCTAATATGCCCCTCCAAGAGTCCAGTAGGGAGGGCATTGAACCTGGCGCACATGAAGGGATATTTACTAGATCAAAAGCTGCATGGAGATCAAGGAAGGCAGCATAAAGTTTCCCATTTTTATTCAGATATTTCTCAATAAGGTGGTATAAGATCAGACAGTGCTCCAGAGTGGAGCGCCCCCTCTGGAACCCCACCTGCTCAGGCCAGAGGACCTTTTCTTTATGCACCACCCTGAGTTGGCAGGTGGTGCCAGCCTTATTTATAAAAAAGATTTGTATCCTGTCCCTCCAGCCCACAGGACAGCTTGGGGCGGTGAATAAGAAGTCAAAACATTAAAAAAATTCAAAATTAAAAACCCCATATACATAACACCCCCCCCCAAACCACCCACCATACCCCCTCCCTCAACAAAAGCCTGGAGGAACAGCCAGGTCTTACACAAACATTGAAATGACAGGAGAGTGGGGGCCAACCGAGCCTCCTCTGGGACTGAGTTTCACAGCATAGGGGCAGCCACGAAAAAAGATCTCACATCAGTGGCCACCCATCTCACCTGGGGAACCTCCAAAAAGCCCTCACCCCCCATGAACTCAGGCATCTCACGGGCACATTGGGAGTAAAGTGATCCTGCAGATATGCAGGGCCCAGGCCATGAAGGGCTTTAAAGGTCAGAACCAGCACCTTGAACCTGGCACGGTGATTTATAGCCGGCCAGTTCAGAGCCCGGAGCACAGATGTCATGTGCTCCCTGCGGCCAGCCCCGGTAAGGAGACGGGCCACGGCATTCTGCACCAGCTGCAGCCTCCAGACCAGCTTCTCGGGCAGCCCCACGTAGAGCGCATTTCAGTAATCCAGCATCGAGGTGATGAAGGCATGGTAGGCATGGATGACGGTGGCGAGGTCAGAGTCTGAGAGATACGGCTGAAGCCTCCGGGCAAGATGTAACTGCTGAAATGCACTCCCCACCATGGCCACAACCTGAGATTCCAGGCTGAAACGTGAATCGAGGAGCACACACAGAGTTGTACCTGTGAGATCATGGGAGGGCAAACTCCCCCGACAAGAGGAGATTCAACCACTCCCAGGCCCACACCCACCAACACCACCTCCATTTTGTCAGGATTCAACTGCAGATGGCTCAACATCATCCAGGCCCTCACACCTAACAGGCACTGGAAAAAGAAAGAGAGTGCATGGCCTGGGTCGATGGAAAAAGAGAGGTAGAGCTGAGTGTCATCAGCATACTGATGACACTGCATGCCCTGAAACTCTCTCACAATCTCCCCTAATGGCTGCATATAGATGTTAAACAAGAGGGTGAACAGAATGGCACCCTGCAGAACTCCACACAACAGGTCCCAGGGGAAAGAATAGCACTCCACCAAGACCTCCTGGTGAGTTCTTCCAGCCAGGAATGAACGAAACCAGTCCAAGACCATTCCACCAATCCCGGCACTGTCCAGCAGGCAAGTCACCAACACCTCATGATCTACTGTGTCGAACGCAGCCGAAAAGTCTAGCAGGACCAGTAAGGTCTGACAACCCTGGTCCAATGCCAGATGGAGATCGTCAACCAAGGCCAACAATGCAGTCTCCGTACCATATCCAGTCCGAAACCCAGACTGAGAGGGGTGAAGGAAACCAATGCAGTCCAGATGTTCCTGGAGCTGCTGTGCCACAGCCCATTCAATAACCTTCCCTAAAAAGGGAAGGTTAGAGACCTGCCAATAATTGACAGGAGCATCAGTGTCAAGAAATGGTTTCTTGATCAGGGGCCTAACCACAGCGTCCTTCAGGCATTCAGACACCCTGCCCTCCCAAAGGGAGACAATAACCACCCCAGCCAGCAACGGCAGTAATATCTCCTTGCTAGCTTTCACCAGCCAGGACAGGCAAGGATCTTGTTCACAAGTGGTGGCAAGAACAGATCCCAACAAGGACTCCACATTGGCAGATGACACCATTTGAAACCGATCCCACAAACAGGACAGGCTGGGGCATCCATAGCTCCAAGATTTATTTATTTATTATTTATATTTATTTTATAGATTTATACCCCACCCCTCCTGCAAAAGCAGCCCGGGGCAGCTTCCAACAATAAAAACATCATAATAAAATACACTTTAAAATCATCATAACAATATAAATATAAATTATTAAAACAGGGCTTAAAACATTATAAATAATACATCAGGTGGGGGAGCTAAAACCCCTCACCCTCCCCTCCCACCCTCCCCGAAGGCCGGGGCGAACAGCCAGGTTTTGCAATTTTGCCAAAATGTCAATAGGCTGGGGGCCAGGTAAGCTTCCTCTGGAAGGGAGTTCCAAAGGCGTGGTCCGGCCACCAAAAATGCCCTCTCCATTGTGGCTGCCAGCTTAACACGGGGGACCTCCAAGAAGGCACCCCCGGCGGACCGATGACCCTCTGCAATAACTGCAATAACTATGGTACTGAAATGGTGGTGGATGCGAGCTATTTTATCTACAAAGTACTTGAAAAACTGGTCACAGTGGTTACTGGATTGCTCCAGGTCCAGGCGGACGCAGGCAGGACTGACCAAGCCTTTCACCACCCAGAAAAGATCTGCTGGATGTGACTTTGCAGATGCAATAAGGGCAGCAAAGAACGGTTTCTTTGCTACCTGCACTGCCACAGAATAGGCCTTTAGACTGCTCTTATGCTGCAATCGATCATACTCATCACGAGTCCGGAACCTCCATCGTTCCAACCGGCTGCTCTCCTGCTTCAAACACCGCAGGCTCTAAGTAAACCAAGGAGACCTTCGGGAGAGTTAGGAGGGCAGCGGACGCCTGGGAGCCACTCTGCCAATGGTCTTGGCCAACAAAGTGTTGCAGAAGGCTACGAGATCATCGACCGAGAGGGTGTCAAGGTGCAGGGGAAACTCCCCCAGAGCATTCCGGAACTGATCCAGTTCCATAAGTCTCCAAGGACGGATCGATCTAATAGGTCCTGCACCCCATTGGGGGATGACATGCACCAGGATGCACACCTTAAGGACATAATGGCCATGCCTTGTACTGGGCTTTAAAGGAGCAGGTGAGGGAGCAGCTGGTAAGGGCCGGGGGTGCCACTGTCCACTTCACTACAGACCTGTGGTCGAGCAGAAATGCACTGCACACCTACCTGGCATCACGTTCAACTGGTTACGGACAGCGGGGCACCTCCAGGGTACAATGGGGAGGAATGGGAGATCCTGGCTCACACGGTCTTTGTTCTGAGACTGTTCTTGGCTGTGACAGACACCATCAGCTCCACCACGGCCACCATCAGTCAGGTGACCCCTCTTGTGCAGAGTCTCCTCAGGAGGCTGGATGATATTCTACAGAGGCATGATTGTGGCCTTCATGTAGGTAGGTCCCAGAACCCTGATGGTGAGTCCTGGAACTGGAGTGGCTGGCTGCTTCTTAATGTGGTGGAATGACAGCTCCCCATGAGCAGAATGTTGTCCCCAGAACCTTTAAGGTCCTTGGACATGAGTGGCAGCTTCTTGATGAAGGGGAATGACACCCCTCCCTGCCTGTAATGTAGGCCCCTAGAACCCTGATGGTGGATCCTGGGGCTGGAGTGGCTGGTTGTTTCTTGATGCAGTGGACTGACAGCTCTCCATAAGCGGAATGACGGACCCAGAACCCTGACGGTGGGTCCTGTATCCAAAGTGGCAGCTTTCGGATGACGTGGATGGACAGCCCTCCCTGCCTGGAATGTAGGACACAGAACCCTGATGGTGGGTCCTGGGGATGGAGTGACTGCTTCCTGATGCAGTGGAATAACGGCTGGCTGTTTCTTGATGCGGTGGAATGACAGCTCCCCGTGAGCGGAATGACGGACCCAGAACCCTGACGATGGGTCCTGTATCCAAAGTGGCAGCTTCTGGATAACGTGGATGGACCACCCTCCCTGTCTGGAATGTAGGCCACAGAACTCTCATGGTGGGTTCTGGGGCTGCAGTGACTGGCTGTTTCTTGAAGTGGTTGAATGACAGCTCCCCATGAGTGAAATGACCGCGCCAGAACACTGACAGTGGGTCCTAGGGCTGCAGTGGCTGGCTGTTTCTTGATGTGGTCAAATGACAGCTCCCCATGAGTGGAATGACACACCCAGAACCCTGACGGTGGGTCCTGGGGCTGGAGTGGCTGGCTGTTTCTTGATGCGGTGGAATGACAGCTCCACGTGAGCAGAATGATGGCCCCAGAACCCTGACGGTGGATCCTGGGCATGGTGTGGCTGGCACCCTTTCTCGGCTGGCCATTGCAGGCTTTCTGGCATCAGTGGAGCAGCGGCAGAGGGCCGGTTGAAAAAACTGTCCAGCTTCCTCCCCCGCTCAATCAGGGAGTTAAGGGTGCCTTCCCAATCCCATTCTCCCCAAAGCCCAGAGTGTCCCTGACCACCAGCAGCACAAGGGATGCTGGTGAAGCTCCCCTCGTGGACTGCCCTCAATATGTTGGTCCTGTTTAAGGATGGGTGAACAGATCGCGGTTCAGGTTCAGCCGTTCGATTCAGCTGCATTCGGTTCGGCCATTCGGTTCGGCTGTTCGGTTCGTTCGCCGGGTTCAGGTTCGGCCGTTCAGTTCGGCCATTCGGTTTGGGTTCGGTCATTCAGGAAATGTTTTTATATGGCTTTTAAAATTATTTTTATATGGTTTTTTGGTTTCTTAGTGGGTTATTTTTATTTAAATTTTTATCTAATATTATATCTATCTATCTACACTAAATCTAACTGCTATTAACTATTCTAAATGCTATGAACTAAATGGATTATCTAAACCCATCCGTGATGTGGATGACGGCAACAGAAGCAACGGCGCAGAGGCCAGCAGCTTCTTTTCCCTGCCTTATGGACTTCATCTGTGCTGGTACTGGGTGCAGGGGGGTGGCCCCATTGATGACAGCTGGGGCTCGAGGGCTGCTCCACTCACTTTCCCCCCCACCCCTGCGGGGGTGGGGCTGGAGGAGGGACACTTCCGGCTCACTCCCCATTTAACCGGGGGCGGTCGAGGGAAGGCTGGAAACAGCAACCCATTGGTGGTCGGGGACCCAGGTGATGTGGATGACGGCGATATAAGCAATGGTGCAGAGGCCAGCAGCTTCTTCTCCCTCCCCTTAAGGACTTGATCTGTGCCAGTACTGGGCATGGGGGGGGACAGCTGGGGCTTGAGGGCTGCTCCGCTCACTTTTCCCGTGCCTTTGCAGGGGCAGGACTGGAGGAGGGACACTTCGGGCTCGCTCTCCATTTCACCGGGGGCAGCCGGAGGCACATGCCAGAGGCACGTGCCGAAGGAGCACATCCAAAGGGGCCTGCCCTTTGGCCATGCCCTGAGGCGGGTCCCTGTGGCAGAGGTGGAGGGCATAATGTACAGGAGGGGTGTTGTTAACTTCTTCTTGCTGCAGTTAGTGAGAATATCTCCCCTCAGTGAGAGGGAGGAGGAGATAGAAGTAGGTGGCCTCTACTTGAGGCAGCAGGTGAGGAGGGAAGGAGATACTCGTGTTGGCCCCTAGGGTGTCTGGAGCCAAAATGAGGAATTGTGAAGGCAGCAAATATTTAATTTGTGGATGTGGGAGGGTTTTGGGGTTTTGTATTTCTAATGATGTGTTAATTGAGGGGTTGATTGTATTATTGTATTGATGTCCTCTGCATAGGACTTGTGATGATGTGTGGGTAGTGTGGTCTTCTGTGTATGATCCACGCCCAGATTGGATCGATTTGTGAGCTGCCTCGAGCTGTCTTTGCTAGGAGAGAGCAGGATATAAAAATAAAATCAAAATCAAATCAATAAGTACACAGGCCTACTCCTACAAACACTTAAACTAAATCACTAACGCTATCTCTATCACTAAGCTAACACCTACAACTGTCTATCTATCTATCTATCTATCTATCTATCTATCTAGCTATCTATCTATCTGTCTGTCGATCTATAGATAGATAGATAGATAGATAGATCTATTGATCTATCGATCTATAGATAGATAGATAGATAGACCGATCTATAGATAGATAGATAGATAGATAGATCTATTGATCTATCGATCTATAGATAGATAGATAGATAGATAGACCGATCTATAGATAGATAGATCTATCGATCTATCGTTCTATAGATCTATAGATCGATCGATCGGATGGAGGGAATCACAAACAACACAAGGAGGGGTACAAAACTGAAATGAAACCTAAATCAATCTAATAATCCTGCTCTAAATGAAAAAACAGGGGAAGGGAAGGGAATCTGGGATGGAATATATGGGAGAAGGAAAGGATTCAATGGAGGGGAGTAAGGAAGATTGAACACAGAGTGATGTCCCCCTGCGAAGGGGAGTACTGGGGCCCTGAGGCTGATGGACTGCCTACCATGCTGCTGCTACTTTCCCTTTGTCCCCTATCACTGCTGCTGCTTCTGCTCCTGTCCCTGCTGCCATTGCCCAGGGATCGGACCCTGCCTCTAGCAGTCGGGGTGGGATCCAGTAGTCTGCTAGGGATCACCTCAGTAATTGGAATTGGGGACATTGGTGGCCCTGGAGAAACATCCGACCTCAAAGCATCTGCACTTGCTCCTGCAGCTGCAGCAGAGCCAGCCACAGCTTCCTGGACTGCAGACCTTCCAGTGCCCTACATGGCAGTGGACTACACTGGCAAGAAGTGATGCCAAACCACACCCCTAGTGCCACTGCTGGGAGCCTCTGAAGCCTGACTGCCAAAATCAGGTCTGTGAAGTTTGGGGCATGGCTGCTGCTGATTCCTGCTGCCACTCCGCTGGTACGGCCCCAGCCACCTCTGCCACATGCCCCATTTCCTGCTTTATGGGCAGCAGACTGGTCTCTCCAGCTTCCCTTCTGCATTTGCCGATGCACCGAAAGGAGACGGGACACAAAGTGTTGGGTTTAAAATGGCTGCACTCTTTATTAAAACCAGATTAAGTAATTGCGATTAGGTGGGGGAAATCACCTAGCATGAT
The DNA here is from genome assembly GCA_003113815.1 of Sphenodon punctatus. Classification (NCBI taxonomy): domain Eukaryota; kingdom Metazoa; phylum Chordata; class Lepidosauria; order Sphenodontia; family Sphenodontidae; genus Sphenodon; species Sphenodon punctatus. Next base: position 1,325,001 of record QEPC01012962.1, on the reverse strand, counting down.
ATGGGTCCAGTACTGAAGCGTGTCCTAACCAAACATGCAACTCAGGGGTGGTTTTGATGTACCCTCGATTACCACCCCTTTAACCAACACAACATCTCCCCGCTGCCTCGGCACTTGCCGCGCGAGACAGGGACCAAGCCTCCTTATGGAGTTGAGTAAGGAGGAGTGGACCTGCAGGCAGGGGACCATACCTTTCCCTACCACCCCTTTCTGACCCTCCTCCCATGGATTCCACCCCACCGGTTGCCATACCCCTGCTATTCTTGTGGGTGTGGCCTCCCCATCTCTTAAGGAGATGCCTCGCAATTTATCAACTACTAACCTATGTTTTAATGCTCAGCACTGGACCCCTGCCACTAAGAGATCACTGGGACTACCCAGGCTATCCCGACCCCCACCACTTACCGACTTACTGATCCAACCTAAAAACTCTAAAACCCAAACCAACTTATCTTTCAGGGCATTCAGGTAGAGGTTGTTGCCCTTAGCTGACAAATGGACTCCATTCTGGCAGAAAAGTTCCGGCCATTTATGGGACAGGGAGTGACACCAGCCACCACGCCACATCCATATTGATGTTCCTCCTTGTCTTGTCTATCCTCCTGGTGTGCACCCCCTTTCCCCATGAGAGCCGCTCAACCAGTAGGGATGGGAGAATGCAGTTTGGATGTTCGGAGTTCGGATCGAACTCGGTCTGTTTGGACGTCCGAATCAAACGTCTGAACCGAACTCTCGAACAACTGAACAGTTCGGTCATGTTCGGACGAGTTCAGATGAGTTCGGAGGCAGGAAAAACATCTTTCCAGGGCCGAAAATTAGGTTTCGGTTTCGGTTCAGTTTCGGTATTTTTGAACGTTCAGCCAAGTTCGCCCAAACCGAAATTGACTGAACCGAACCATCGAACCTGAACTCAGGTTTTGAACCAAATGACAGAATATCTGAACATCCAGACCACGTTCTGTTCACCCATCCCTATTGACCAGGTCAGTCCATATAAGGAGAGCGGCTGGGAAAAGCTGTTTCACCTCCCAAATGTCCCTTTTTATCATTTTAATAAGCTCCATTATTTTAAACTGGGGAAAGTCATTTTCCCAAAGATGGAATACAAGGACATCGGGGGAATGCCCCCTACTAAATCTCTTAAGTGTTGGCAACAGGTGGTGCCACCTCATGCCACCCCGACCACTCCAACGAATCTCCACTTTTGCTGACAGGCCAAGCTGCATCCCCCAACTGGACTGACTGGCCGCCCTGCATGGCCAGCACACCAGGCTGGGCCCACGATCCATATCTGCTGCCAGGGCCATGGGGGTCCACCTAGAGAAATGGGGGAGGGAAATTCAGTTAGGACTGGTTATGCTGAGGAGGCCGGCGGATGTACGACTGGAACCCGCCCGACCTCCAACGGCCTACTGATTGTATCTCCCTGTCTGATAGCCCCACCTCAGCTGTGAAGCTGGCTGCCTCTATTCAGAAAGAGTGGGTTCTGAACTGATCTCCTGGCATGTCCAGTTCCACCAAAGCCGCCCGCATGATTGATGTAAATTGATATCTAGTAAGCGGCTGCCCTTTTATATGTCTGAAGAGGGGGCCAGTGACATGCGGGCGTCTAGCCATGTACTCTTCAACTGCAAGTACTGGGCAGAGATTCGGTCTCCCCACCCTGTTAAGCTACACCACCTTCCCCCTACCTCTCTGGTCGGTTTTTGAGCGGCAGATCCGTATCACCATCCGGGCAGCCTCAATGCCCACATCGCTGATGTCATGCACCCTACCTGTGTTATCCATGGCTGACTCAGACACGAGTTCACTCACCCGGAAGGTCCTGAATAAAGCTAATTTAAAGGCTGCGTTAAACAGAGAAACCTCATAGTCATCATAACAGATACAGGGAAGAACACTGCACAGGTCCATAAGGACGCCAAGGGTGATGGGAGCCCTCTCCTTGGCCCAACTCTTCAATAGATGTCTAGCAAAGAAGCCCCTGTCGGGGGGCGGGGGGCCAGTCATATTAGTCATAAAGGCCAATGCCACCAATTTTCCTGCTATTGTGCCAGGAGCCGCACCATTCCACCTTAGCTGGAGGGCAAACTGGAGCATTTGTGCCTCAGCAATCAGGAACCCACTATCCCACCCCCACACCTGATGGAACTCTTGAAATTGCCAGAATGCCCTGTCGTACCCCTCCCTTGTTTGCAGGGCCAGTGATCCCTGAACGATGGAGAAGAGCTCTAGGACCCAAGGGTCCACACCAATGGAGGCATGGGTCCACCCTGGCTCGAGGGGCCAGCAGGTGGAAATGTTTCCTCTGTAGGGATAGGCGAACACGGTTCGGAAGTTCGGAGTTCGGACTGAACTCGACTAGTTCGGTCGACCGAACCAAACTTCCGAACTGAACTCGATTTTCAAACCAAACTGAACTGAACTGAATTTCCGAACTCGGATCGGTTTGCCCATCCCTAAAAGATAATATTCCATTTAGTTCAATGGGTTTTGAATTTCCGAACTCTGTTCAGAAGTTCGGAGTTTGGACCGAAGTCAAATAGTTCAGTCGACTGAACCAAACTTTCGAACCGAACTCAATTTTTGAACAGAACCAAACTGAATTTCTGAATTCGGTTCTGTTCACCCATCCCTGTCCATCTGGAAGCAAGAGAGGGCATCGGCAACACTGTTGTCAATCCTGGGCACGTGCTTGGCCCAGAAGAGGATATTAAATTTTAGACAAATGAGTACCAATGCCCTAACCAGCTTCATTACTCATGGTGAACGAGAGGACAGCATGTTTATGATGTGAACAACTGCTAGGTTATTGCACCAAAACAGCACTGTGTGGTTTGCCAGCTCCCACGACCAGAGGTGGATGGCAAGTGTAATTGGGAAAGGCTCCAAGAAGGTCAGGTCTTTGGTGACCCCCGTTTCACACCACTCCCTCAGCCACTGCCCATCTATTCCTAAAGAATACTCCCAACCCAGAACCACCCACTGCATCAGAATGGACCTGCAGCTCAGCCTCCAGCAGCAGCAGCAGCTGCTCCCGCCAGAAACTGACATGGCTGAAGCCTGCCAGGAATGATGCCCAGGTCTCCAAGTCCTCTTTCATCTCCTTAGTGATTTTAATGTCGTGGTGTGGGGAGGGGGGTTGCCACACAGCTTGGCATAGAGGCAGGACAAGAATGCTTGCCCCGGTGCCACAACCCTACAGGCAAAGTTAAGGCTCCCAATTAATGATTTGGATGCTCAAATCATTAATTGGGAGCCTTAACTTTGCCTGAAGGGCAAAATTAGCTGCTTGGAGGCACTCCTCCACCTTGCCGCTAAGGGCTATCACCTTGTCCATGGGTAGGCGAGACACGGCTGCAACTGTGTCCAGCTCTATGCCAAAGTATGTCAAGCTCATAGCTGGCCCTTCAGTATTTTCATGAGCAAGGGGGATTCCCAATTCCTTCGCCATTCTCTGAAAGGAGTGCATCAGCTCAAGACACTCACATGTCTCCACCTGACTGATAAAGAGAAAGTCATCCAAGTACTTCTCCCGTATCGACTCGCTGCCGCACAATCCATTAGATAAGGGTGCTGAACCTCTCGAAGGCTGAGAAAGAGATGGAGCACCCCATTGGCATGACCTTATCGTAGTAATACCACCCCTGAAAATAAAAGTCCAGGAGCAGAAAACTGTCTGGGTGGATCAGGAGCAACCAAAAAGCCGACTTGATGTCACATTTGGCCAACATAGCTCCGGGCCCACAACGTTTGACCAGTGTGAGGGCCGTATCAAATGAAGTGTACTGAACTGCAGCCAGTTCCCTCTGGATGGCGTCATTAACTGAGCCCCCCCATGGGTGAGACAAGAGGTGAATCAGTCGGAACTCACCCGGGGACTTCTTTGATACCACAACGATGACCATGTTGGAGAAAGGAGGGGAAGGGAACGGGCCTCCCACAACCCCCTGCTCACTTCCTGTTAATTTTTTCCTGGACCACCGCTTCCTTTCCCACCACCGATTTTAAATTTGTGATTTACGTGCCGCATGTTCTCTGCCGGAATCTTAAAACCCTGTTTAAAATCTTGGATGACATACGTCACTTCCTCCCAGTCAAGGTGTCCCCCCCCTGGAGAGCTACCTCAAGTCTAACTGCCCTCACTGGTGTGGGTGCCCTTGCTAGGGCTGCCATTGTCCACCCCCCCTGCTCCACCCTTCCCCGGTGCCCCATGGGAATGTTTTCCTTTTGTTCCTCTTCTACCTCAGGGGCACGCTGAGGCTGGGTGAAAACAAGTACAGTTGGGGCAGGTGTGACAAAACCTATACACGGCCCGAGAGCACCACCCTATCCGACTGTACTCCCAACATTATGCCATGGTATTTGACATTGCCTTTCTACCCTGACCCCGAAAGGACTCGGTCACAGATGAAGCACCCCCTTTTGCCAGCAAGTGTCTTCTATCCAACCGCGGGACATTGCCCGAACTTCTCATGCAATTTAACCATAGGTCATTCGCATGCAGGTTCCAGCGTAGCCCAGGAGTATATGCAGCCCTATGCCAAAACGCCTCATTATACCTGAGCCAGGCCCTTGCTGGGCCCACCTCATATGCACAACAGACAATATCAGCATATTTAAGTAAATCGGCAACGCACCCAGCATATGCCTGAATCAGCACCCCCTGATAAATAGAGAAAGCAGTGGTCCAATTTGACCAGTTCATCTCCGCCTTTAGGTGCTTAAACCGCTCCTTCTCCTTTTTGTCCTCCTGGTCCACGGGATCCACTATGGGATTGTTATTAAGGAGGGCAAAGATATCAATATATTCACTCCTCCATATATGCTCCCTTGTAGCTGGAAGGAGGTGGTCCCCTATTGGGGCAGAAACATCAGTGTAACTCCAACCGATGGGGGGGGGCTGCCTCGCCGAAACACCCAGCTGAGGGGCCTAACCCAGGAATGCGACCCCCTGCACGTGCAAAGTTGTCGCTGGGGCCCCTACTTGGAAGGTTAGCCCCCCTACCAGCGTGGGCCAGTTCGCTCACCCTCCTGTAGAAACCATCTGCTGATGATGGTCTCCACCACCAACTGCCGGAAGTGGTGGCAAAATAACCGCCATCCATGCCCCTTTCAGCCACAGCAGTTGCGTTCTTCCCGTTTCACCTGTGGTGCCACCCTGCCTCACATAACGGTGTCCCTGTAGGAGCTAGCACTCCACCCTCTACTCACATCAACTGTGCTGGGAGGGCCACTAGATCACCTATGCTGAGTTGCCCACTTGGGTGGGGAAGCTCCTGCTGGACCTCTGCTTGTGGAGCCCTCTGCTGTGCCAACACTTGGATCGCCCGTTCGATGGCCTCACCCCTCTGGTGGAGGTCACCTCCCTCCTCTCCTTGCAACTCCAACTGGGCATCCCCTAGCCACACCTGTATGCCTGCATCGCTGAAAGAAAGGACTCGGGGCTCCCCGTCCCTGCCCTGGGCAGGGACGGCGCCAAGGACAGCCGTGGCCCCATGCTGCCCCCAAGCATCCTGACACCGCTGAGCCTGACAAACCTGCAAAACCATGGCTGCAGGCCCACTCAATCCCTGAGCCACCATTACAACCCCTTGTTCCTGTCCCAATGAACCCAGGGGTCCCATGACCCCCATGAGGGGGAACACCCCTGCATTCTCAGTGGCCCAGGAAGGAGGGATGCCGTGACCCCTTACTGCCCCCAGAGGCTGCTGGGCTCGCCATGCTTGCAACTTGTGGCTATAGGCCCACTCCCCCCTTGTGCCACCATTGTGGCCCCTTGCTCCTGTCACATTGGACCCCCAAGCCCAGTGGTCCCTGTGAGGGTCTCCATGGACCAGGGATCATGCTGCCATCTGCTGGCTCCCCTTGAGGAGAGCCCCCCTAACTGGCCCAGGTCATCTTGGTACCTGGTGGGAGGCACAATAGCCCTGCCACCCCACCTCACGCCAATCTACGGTGCTCCAACCCCTACACCTGAGGTATCTCCCTTCCAGTAAGCCGCCTGTGGTTCCTGTGCTGGCAGAAGCCCAGCCATACCCTGTCCACTCGGCCCCACATGCCCTTCCACCGCGAAAGCTCGCTTTAGGGCTTCGCATCCAGCCATTCTCATGTGAAGGGAAGGGGCTTCTGGACCTCCCCTTTCACCCCCAACTGCCGCCCATGGGGGACAAACCAAATCTGACTGTTCCTGTTGCCTCTGGAGGGGGTGCACTCTGGCCCTGCTGTCCCCAATTCCTCCCCCGCCACCGGCGCTGTCTAATTTTCCTCCCTAGGTCCACGCCACTGCTTGTTTGCATCAGCAGGGGCCTTCTTCCTGACCTTTCCCATCTTGCTGGTGAAGGCTGAAGGGGATAGAACACCGCAGCTCACCGAATGTGCTGCTCTCACCTCCGCTCCAGCCTGCAACTGTGACTGGAGCCCTGGATCTTCATGGAGTTGGACTCCACCTTCTGAAAAAACCCATGTGGGATCACTTAACCAATCACTGCCACCGGGGTGCCATGGCAACCCTGGCGGGATTCTCCTTACTTCCCGCACTCTGAGCGTGACTGCTTGCCCCGCCCAGGGCCTGCAGCCCCGGTGCTGTGCAGCTGTCCCGAAGTGTCCTGCCCCCGGCTTGAGTCGGACATGGCAAAGAGCCTGACACCCCCACCCTGTGGTGAGGGGTTGTGGGGAGGCAATTCTCCAACCCAAAGAATGCACACAAAGATTTTATATATTTTTTATTAATTTGTTTAAATTGGTAATCTTATATTATATATATCTACACTAACGCTAACTGCTATTAACTATTCTAAAACCTATGGAACTAAATGGAACATTATCTAATATCTACAAAGGCCTAGTCCTGCAAACACACTATAAACTATCTAATCTATAGTAACTATCTAATATCTATAATCTATCTATCTATATAAATACACACAGGGATGGGGGAGGGACACAGACAGCTCACAACAAACAACAGAGTGTGGGGTATAAAACTGAAATGAAGCCTAAATCAATCTAATGCTACTCTAAATAAATCCAAAAACAGGGGAAGGGAATCAGGGATGGAATAGCTACAGGGAGGAGGGAAGGATTCAATGGAGGGTAGGGATAAAGAACACAGGGAGGGGTAAAAAAATAAAAATAATACCTAAATCTATTTAATCTTATCTAAATAAATGACACTACGGAGATAAATGTGTGGAAATGGGAGAAATAGTAGGAGGATGGATTGGGAGGTACACAAAATGCTGGGAGAGGGAGACTTCTGAAAACGCCTGCTGATAGGATCAGTGGCTAGTTCAGAAGGAGTTGGAAGGGGGGATGGAAATGGCTTTTGTTATTTGCTGCGCCCGCCTTACCACAAGCCCCATTGGTTCCGTGCAGCCTAGCTTGTGGCCAAATGCAGGCTGCGAAGCCAGTGGTCTGAGGAAAAGAGGGATGGTGACTGGGCAGACTGACTGCTAGTCCAAGCCTCTCCACTCCTGCCACCAGGAAGTCTGCTCCTAAGCTGCGCCCCTTCTCCCTGGGCCTTCCAGCCCTGTTTTTCCCACATGAACGCACCCAAACTCATCTGAATGCGGCCAAACTGTTCGCGGCTTCAGGTGTTTAGTTGGGCTGTTCCGTTTGGCCATCTGAATGGGATGAGTTCGGGATGAACACCGAATGACCGAACCGGGTTCGCGCATCCCTAATAATTATCTCATAATACTTCACAAACAAAGTACCATATGGAACTGAATATTTATTTGCAGGACTGGGCAGAAATATAATCTTTTTTAAAAGGGACATTATGTGCCCAATGAAAACCATTGCTAGTGAGATGGTACATGGGGCAGCAGCCAGATTGAAAACTGACCTGTATTCTTCTTACATTCTTACTCTAGAGTATTTCCTTGGAATACAGGGCACTACTCAGGAGTGTGGTTTGATGATTATGGCTATAAGCTTCCTCTTTTTATCTATATCTCGATGAATATATGGGCCACTTGCTCACATTACTGTGCCACTGAATTTCCCAGTGGGGGGTTCTTGTAGTACACTGTGTACATGTGCAATGGTAATCAGCCATCCTGTGGCTTTTTTTTCTTGCAATTGTCAGGGCTGAATTTCAAGTCTTGACAATCAAGAGAAACATTTTTTTCAGGATTCAGCTGATTACAAGTGCTCGTGTGCACAGCACGCTATAAGAACCCCCGCAGGGAGATTTCCCTGCCGGGAGATTCAGTGGTGTGGTAACATAAGCAAGTGACCTGCGTGTGAATGTGTTCAGCTTTGTTTATGCATTTCTGCACATACCTATGCATCTTTGGCTATTTACATTTGACCTTATCACTTTCTGCAGTTTTTATTTTTTTAAATTATATAATTAAAACTTTTCAATTAAAACCTTTCAATCTAATTAAGATAAAGGATCACATGAGAAGCTGGCTTACTGGCCCAGCTCTTAAAGAGAATGTATAGTATATTTTTCCTTTTCATACACATTAGTTCACTGCCCCACCTCCAGGCTCAGAGGGGAGTGACCTTTTTCCTGCTCCAAGTATGAGGAAGGGTCAGGGACTTGGGGCAGAAGACTGCAAGGTTTTTTGCACCCCAATGATTGCCTATCAACCTATGCATTTGGTGTGATGGGAAGCCACATCTCATGAGGCTTCCCATCACCATTTTGATATCACTTGCCATTTCATTACTAGGGCCAGCAAACTCAGATGAGCAGGATGTGTGAGCACTCCCATGCAGTCCTGAAGACAGCAGAAAGGAGTTCCAATGGGAGCAGTGCTGTGGCTGGTACACCATAAGAACATAAGTAGTACCATACTGAGTCAGACCAATGGTCCATCAAGCCCAGCATCCTGACCTCTGACAGTGGCCAATCTCGATCTCATGGGAGAAGAACAATCACAATGAACAATGCATTCCCCATTTTTCTCTCCCAGCTCCCAACAGTAAGAAGTTCATCCTGTAAGCTACTTAGTTAATAGCCATTAATGGATCTACTCTCTAAGAACTTATCCAGTCATTTTTTCAATCCAGCTATACTACTGGCCTCGACAACGTCCTCTGGCAACAAATTCCATAAGTCAATTATGCATTGAGTGAAAAAGTACTTCCTTTTATTTGTTTTAAATCTGCCAGCAGCTAGTTTGATAGAGCACCCCCTAGTTCTAGTACTATTTGAGAGGGTAAATAACTGTTCCCTATCTATTCGTTCCACATCACTCCAGATTTTATAAACCTCTATTATGTCTCCTCTCACTCTTCTCTTCTCTAAGCTGAAGAGACCCAGCTTGTCAAGTCTCGCTTTCTACTGAAGCCATTCCATACACTTTATAATTCTCGTTGCCCTTCTCTGTACCTTTTATAGTTCAGCTATGTCTTTTTTGAGATGGGGCAACCAGAATTGCACACAATATTTCAGGTGCGGTCACATCATTGATTTGCATAGAGGCATTATGACATCCTCAATTTTATTCTCTATCCCTTTGCAAATAATTCCTAATGTTCTGTTTGCTTTTTTGACTGCTGCTGCACACTGGGCTGAGGATTTCAATGTATTGTCCGCAATCACTCCCGGATCCTTTTCCAGAATGGTAACTCCTAGCTTAGTACCCAGCATTGTATACTCATAATTTGGATTATTTTTCCCTATGTGTGTCACTTTGCTCTTGTCCACATTAAATCTCATCTGCCATTTAAATAGCCAGTCATCCAGTCTTGTAAGATACTTTTGCTGTTTTTCACATTCCTGCTCATTTTTTTAACTACTTTGAATAACTTTGTGTCATCTGCAGATTTGATCACCTCACCCTTAACGTCCTTTTCCAGATCATTAATGAATACATTAAACATCATCGGACCCAATACAGACCCTTGGGGCACACTACTTTTTACATCTCTCCATTGTCCTACTCTTTGCTTCCTATCCTTTAAGCAGTTACTGATCCATAGTAAGACACTACCTCCTATCCCATGACTTTTTAATTTTCTCAAGAGTCTTTTATGTGGGACCTTATAAAATGCTTTCTGGAAATCCATGTACACTTTATCTACCATGTATCCATTGTCCACATACTTATTTACACCCTCAAAGAATTCCAAGAGATTAGTGAGGCATGACTTACCTTGACTAAATCCGTGTTGGCGCTTTCCCATTAAGCCATGTTTATCAACATGCCCATTGATTCTGTTCTTAATTATAGTTTCCACCATTTTGCCCGGCACAGACATCAAGTTTACTAGACTGTAGGGGCCTCCACAAGCAGCACCCAGAGCGCTAGGAAGGGCACCAACTCCAATATGGCATGAGGACCTGAAGTACGTGCTGGAGTACTCCCCTGACCGTACTGTGGACACCAATTTGATACAGCAGATTAAAGGAGAATTTCCGTATTCTGCCTGTGGGTCTCAGAGTGTATAAAAGGGCAGCCAATCTCAAGTCGATCAAGGGTATGGAGCACATAGTGTGGCCCAAGATTGATAATGAGGTTATTAATTTATTATTATTATTATTTTATTTTATTTTATTTTATTTTATTTTATTTTATTTTATATAGTGCCAGTGATGTACCTGCTGCTTTACAAAGAGTAAGATAGACACGGTCCCTGCCTGAGACCTTACAATTTAAAGACATGGGGAGGGGAGACAGGGAAGGGGGAACAGAGGGAGAGAGAAGGGATGCAACATTCATGAGGATGTGAGAGCTCAGGTACAAAATCTTGGCTTGGTTACAGTACATTGGGAGTTTGCAGATAACAGGTGGGAGATAATCCTGGATGATTAGCAGGAGTTAGGAAGGGTGGAGTGGAAGAGGTGGGTTTTCAGGAGGGACTTGAAGGTGTGGAGGGTGAGGGCCAGGCGGACGAGGGCAGGGAGGGAGTTCCAGGCATGCGGAACAGTGAGGGAGAAGGGACGAAGGTGGTTGGGGGAGTAGGGGAGGCATAGGAGGATGAGGGAGGGGATGGAAGAGGCGTGAAGGGCTCAAACAGAGGTTTGGAGGGAGATCAGGGCAGAGAGGTAGGGGGGAGCGAGGTTGTGAAGGGCTTTGTAGGTGAAGACGAGGAGCTTGTGCAGAATACGCTCAGGAAGAGGGAGCCAGTGGAGAGAGGAGAGGAGAAGCTGCACATGGTCAAAGGGATGGCCTAGGTGGATGATTCTGGCAGCAGAGTTTTGAACAGAGATAAGGGAAGAAAGGTGGGAGCGGGCAAGGCCAGCGAGGAGGAGGTTTCAAAAGTCAAGTTGTGAGATTACTAGGGCGTGTATGAGAATTTTGGCAGAGGAGACAGAGGGTATTTTCAGATATTACAAGATCACAGTCAACCACAGCAAACCACGGTCAATCCCATGGCAGGGTCAAAGTGCCCTGAACATCTGTTTTGCGAGTGCCAGATGTTCACCACAGTCAATCCCCAGTAGGGGTCAAAATCAACCATGCTTCCAGAGCGCCGGCCCGGACCATCTCCGAAAGCGTGGTCAAAGTGATTCCCAATGGGAAACAAAAAAAAGTAACATCTGGACGCCAACCACCAGCCGGAATCAAGCAAAATGATTCTCATCCGGGGACAAAGCATGCAGCGTTGCTGCCAGGCAACGAGCAACAACACAGGCCGGGGAGGGAGATCTAAAGGGCACACAACGGCAGGGGGACATGGTGAGATGGAGAGAGGCGGAAAGGAGAGGAGAGCGGTGGGAGAGAGAGCAAGGCAGGAGGTGGCGGAGGAGGAGGTGGTGGAGGTGCAGGAGGAGGAGGTGGTTGTGCTGCCCCTGGAGGCGGTAGAGGGACAGCAGCAGCAGCAGCAGCAGCTGAGATGGGCCAAACTGGCACCTGCTGCTGGCCCAGGGGACGAGGCACAGGTAAGGGGACCAAAGAGGGGGCAGCGGTTCAGGGGCTCCAAGGCAGGTGGGCGGGCCAGCAGGGGGAGAAGGGGGAGGGACATGGGGCTGTGGCAGCCCGGTAACCAACCCCCCCCTCTCACGACCCACAGACACGGAAATGGGCCTGGGAGCCTGAGCCCCCGGAGGAGACAGACAGAGGCTCCAAGGCAAGTGGGCAGGCTGGCAGGGGGGAAACGGGGGAGGGACACGGGGCTGTGGCAACCCTGTAACCACCCCCCCCTCTCACGACCCACAGACACGGAAATGGGCCTGGGAGCCTGAGCCCCCGGAGGAGACAGACAGAGGGCAGGTGGAGGAGCAGGAGCAAGAGCAGGAGGAGGAGGAGGAGGGGGAAGACTGCAACCCAGAGGGTGCCCACGGCAGATGGCTGTACCATCAAGGGGGCAATGGGGGCACAGGGAAACCCAGGACTTTATCCGGATATGGGGGACCCTGGAGCACCAGTTGGAGCTGGCGGTCAACCAACGGAATGAGAATGTCTTCAAGGAGATCGTGAGGGAAATGGAAGTGGCAGGGCATCACAGGACAGTGACCCAGTGCCGGTTGAAGGCCAAAGGGCTGAAGAGGGGGTACAATGTGATTAAGGACAAATACTGGCGGTCCAGCCATGGAGCCTGGAACCCCCCCTACTACAAAACCCTGGACTGCATCCTACACATGAAGGGTTCAATAGTCATCCCATGCCTCGTGGGGAATTCAGTGGTCCAGGGCAGGGAATGGGCCAAGGTACCCCCTCCCCTCACCACCCCCATTGAAGGCACCGGCTCCAGGAGTCCCACCCCCCAAAAGGAATGCCCCTGGACCTCGGACACCAGCAGGCCCCCCTCACGCACCAGCCCAGAGAGGCCCTGCCTGAGATCCGAAGCTGGAGGATCCGAGGCTGGGACCCTGGTCACCATCAGCCAGTGGTCACAGGGGGACCTCAGCCACACCAAGGGGCCGGCCTCGGAGGGCTCCGAGACTGACATAGAGGGTAAGCAGGCAGCTGGGACAGGACACAGAATGGGGGGGAAGGCCCAGGGGGGAAGGGGGCACATGGGCCATGGGCCCGCCCTCAGTGATCCCCCAACACCCCAGACCTTGAAGGAGGGGCCTGGGCGCTGCCGGGTGACATGGACCACCCACCCACACCCACCCCTCCCCATTCCCACACAGATCATGGCAAACCCCAGCACCTGCAACAGCCTGGTGAGGGGGATGGAGGAGAGCAGCCCCAAGAGCAACCAGAGGCCCCAGGTGAGGCAACATACCATGGGGGGGAGGGGAGACCTGGCTGGGGAAGCCTGGGGTGGGGCTGGCAGCAGGGGGCAGATGGGGGACCAACCACCATCCCAATGGGGGGGCCCAGGGCCCCCCATCTGTGGCACGGGATAGGGGGAGGGAGGCTGGGGCGGCTAACCAAGCCCTACCATGCACCCCAACAGGGCGACCCACCGGGGACCAGCAGGGCGGCCCCGTGCCCCCATCACAATGGATGAGGGAGCACCGGGCATGGGTACAGCAATTCAGGGAGGAGCAGGCAGAGGACATTGTCCGCTCCACGACAGAGCAGGGCGAGCGGATGATCATAGCCATCGACCGCATGGAGGCAGCCACCGAAAGGGCCATGCAGCAGGCAGAGTCCAGGGACTGGATGCTCCAGATGGACGTGCACCTCGATTGGAGGCGGGAGTGCCAGGAGCACAGCAGGCAGGTGGAGGCATTCGGGTGGCTGGAGCAGGCCATAGACCGGATGGTCAGGGGCACTTTGCAAAGGTGGACCAGTCCCATGACATAGGGACCTCGCTGTTCCTACACGCAGGTACTATGAATGCCTATGTCATGGCAGCCACCTCGCCGGCCAACCTGCCTTCCCCACCCCCGATGCTGACCCCCTTGGTGCGCCCACCTCCATCACCACCGCCCCAACTGCCGGCACGCTCTCTGGGACTGTGCTTCTGCAAACTGGTCCCTTTAGGCCTCCAGAGGGAGCTTATGGCCAGGGGGGCTCCTCCAGCCCCGGGCCCACCTGCCCGCCCTCCCACCACAGTCCCTCAGGACGCCAAGGCCACCCAGGACACCATTGGGGACACAGACAGCGGGGAGGAAGGGAGTTCCCAGAGCTCTACGGTGCCCATCAGCCAGCCACGAGGGCAGCCCCACAGATGGGGGGAAGGGGGGATGGGGGAAGGGGGAGGGTGACCTGAAGGGGGGGACACACTGGGGGTGGGGAGAGGGCGAGGTGGCGGGAGCACATGTAGAAGGCTGAAACAATAAATACATGGGAACCACAGTCGCCTCCATGCATCTGTTAGCAGGCCCGGGGTCGTGGGCACAGAGATGAGTAGAAGTGCAACCCCGGAGTAGTGTGGGCGAGTGCGCGGCCTCTGCCCTCAGCCTCATGGCTGATCCGCCTCACCAGGATGGCACGGATGCGCTTTGCGTATCGGTACTCCTGCAGTTTCTCAGTGTTCACATAGAGAGGCATGGGGCCGGGAGGGCACCGGGGCACGGGGTAGTCGAGGGCAGTGCCCTCGGTCTCGCACACATTGTGCAGCACACAGCAGGCTCCAATAACGAGGGAGGAGGTCTCCACCGTGTAGTCCAGGCAACCTGCGAGGCTCCTCCAGCGCTGCTTGAGGGCCCCGAAGGCCCTCTTGACCACGGTCTTGCTTGCACACAGGTGAGTATTGAAGAGCGCCTCCACAGGGTTCCTGGTGACCGGGTACGCCTTCATCAGCCAGCGGGTAAGTGGGTAGGCTGGGTCTCCCAGGATGCAGGGGGGCATCATCACCCCCTCAATCTGGGTCATCCTCATGTCCGCGAAGTCTCCGCGGTACATCCGGGCATAGAAGGGAGAGATGGTCATGATCCAGGCATTGTTACTGCGACCAGAGTGGCCTGTATAAATGTCTATGAACCGACCCCGGTGGTCCACGACCGCCTGCAGCTTCAGGGAGTGGTACCCATGTTGATTGACATATTCCGAGGCCTCCCCTGGGAATGGGTGCAGAATCTCTATGTGGGTGCCGTCCACGGTGCCCATGCAGTTGGGGAATCCACCTGCTGTGAAGCCAGCCATCACAGCCTCCTGGTCCACCAACTGGATCGCTCGGTCCACGAGCAAGCCCTCCACTGCCTCGCAGATGTCCTGCAGGATCCTGGTGACTGTGCTCACCCCAATGCCGAAGTGCTGTGAGATGGAGCGGCAGGAGTCGGGTGTTGCAAGCGTCAAGACCAAAATGGCGACCCACTGGACCATGGGTATGGGGGCCCACATGGGGGTGGCCTGCCGCTACAACCAGGGTGTTAACACCTCTGCAAGTTGCAGGAGGACCTTCCATGGTACAGCGACAAATACCCTTGCTATGCAGTTCTACAGTAGTTTACGGAGCAAATAAATAGGGTGTCATTATTTATCCTGTCTAATAATATTAGAACAAGGGGACACTCTATGAAACTAATTTAAACAGATTTAAAACTAAGAAAAAGAAGTACTTTTTTTTACTCAGTGCACAATTAACCTGTGAAACATGTTACCAGAGGGAGTTGGGGGTAAATAGCAGGGAATGGATTACTCCATTGTGACCTGTTGTACACTTCCGTGAAATACACTGGTGGCCACTGCCAGAGACAGGATGCTGCACAAGATGGAGCATGGGTCTGACCCAGTATGGCACTTCTTATGTACTTATATGAACAGCAAAGCTCTACTTACCCTGTTCCTATTAAATAATACCTTGTTTTATCAAGATGCTTGTCAATGGGTGTTTTCAGACATGACGAGATCACAGTGAACCACGCTGGATACCTACATGTGGTCACTGTGCCCTGCACGTCTGTTCGCCGGCTGCCAGATGTTCGCCACACTGAATGGGGTCAATTTCAACCACGCTTCCCAGGCTACCAGCGTGAAAATCAGCTGAAGCGTGGTGAAAGTGATTCCAGGCGGGCATCAATAAAAAGTAACATCTGGTCGGCTATCGGCCTGGAATCCCTGGCAGGATTCCGGGCCGTGGTGAACTCGGCCAGACACTGCAGTGGCATTGGTCTTGCCATCTGCCCGTCTCCCCAGAGGGCGGGCGGCGAGGCAGTGTGGAGGGGGAGGGGCCATGCGGCCGCACGTTGCACCACGTGGCCCCGCCCCCTCCCTGATTCCCCGCCGGGATCCCCAGTACGTCTGTTTGCCATGCCTGGGTGATCCCGGTGGGGAATCTCTGGGTTGTTTTCGGGACGGGGCAAAGCCGCCCCGTCACATCTGAAAACACCCAAAGTTTACTGCACCTTTGCTCTTGGCCTGCTTTGGAGTTAGTGTAGCAGCAGTGCACTTCTCCTTCAGACTTAAGTCCAAGTCACTGAGCAGACATTGGTTATGGAATAATTATAGTCCTATTTAAACTGTTCCTAGAATTTTTAAAGCCAATATCTATAGGAGAGGCGTTAATTATGAAGAGCTCTGTTGTGTCTTGTTTTGTCTTGTGGGTTCTTCTCTGCTTTTGCAGTTGCTGCTGAATAATACTGTTCCAGTAGGAATTCTGAATGCCTTTCTAGCTTCGGACTCCTTTTCTATATAACATTTCTCACAAATCCAACATGAACAGAATTCTACCCAGCTGCCATGAGGGTATCTTTTCTCCAGAGTTCTCTTGGTGCATCTTTTATCCAGAATGTATCAACATAAGGGCCAGGAAGGAATCTAACCCTTAGTTCAATAGAGTGGTTTAAATATTCATTAGAAATATTATTGTCTCCTTTTGTGGCAGCAGATTTTTTTTTTCTTGTTGGAGAAGAAATCTATGAGATGGAGGTGCTGTATTTCCTTTCAATCTGATCCCTCAGGTTTGCGGACCAGGCTGCTAGTACAATTTCTTACTTTACACCAGAGATGAGGAAACCATTTACCCTTTAGGAGGTACTTTTGCATTTGGTAAATGCCCATGGGTTAGATAGGAGCTAAGGGGTCTGACTGAAGTGTGTGTGTGGGGGTGAGTGCTGGGTCACAGACATGCAGGCAAGGGTAGGTGCTACATCAGTGGAATGGCTCCACGAATTGGAAGGAGGGCTCACTTTTTTCAATTCTGTGTTCATGTAACATGACCAATGCCTCACTGAAGTGGAATTTAGACTAAAAGTTGGCTTTATGTTATCAGTCTTTTACTGAATGCTCACTTCATACATCGTTACCACCCCCATTTTAAACTGTACATATTAGTTCTACAACAGCCCACCAACAAACACAGGGAAAACAAGCTTTACTGTCGGAATTATCAGTCTGGTTAGCAGTGTCCAGTTCCCAGAGTAACCTTGCCCCAAGGACTGATTCTAGTTAAAGAAAAATTCCTTGCTGCTTAAAACAGGAAGAGGAACAAGAAGCTTCATCACAAAAAGTAATATCAGTGCAGTCTTTCTTTCAAGACTGAACACTGCTCAGAAGCTGAGAAAAAGAACACAAAAACCTATGGACTTATGGACTAGAGACTTGTCTCACATTTTAGCGAACCAAGACTAGTTGCTAGTGAGGGTTGCAAATGCCCCAGAGTGAGAACCAGCAACACCCCCAGAACAGAGAACCCACCTTAGGCATTCATTTCACAGTTCATACCAGTGACTTACCCTGGATCTCTGAAATGAAAATCAAAGGAGAGAGGTGACTTCACAGCCTTCCACCTTGCTAAATGCAGGGTAAATTCTTAGTGTGTATAAAGCTTTAGTTTAATGATCCTGTGTGGTAACCACTGTCAGATCAAAGTATAGGTCCATTAAATTATCTGGGACTTTTTCTCCATGAGTCTCCAATTTGTAGTAGCCATTTACACCTGCAAAGACTGAAGGTTTGCTCTTTCATTACATTTGCAATGGTATAAATTATTACTCTCTATACTGTGGGGATACAGAGCATGTAGTACTTTAATTTTTGACAGATATAGACTTTTAATTTTCTTCTGGATACAGAAGCTCAGTTGGTTCATCCTACTACATTCTCTATTATTTCTTTCCAAGTATAATTTAATGAATGTATGCACATAGATGAGATAGCTACAAATCATGCTGTGATTAAGCCTGTCCACTACCTCGACAGTACCACAGTCATCATTATTTATTTTAATTTATTTTAATTTTACATTTTTACCCCGTCCTTCTTCAAAGACTCATGGTGACTCACAACATCAAATTTAAAATATAAAATATAATAATACGTTAAAATCCCTTAAAACCCTATCACCCCACCCACCCCATCCTTTACTCCCTCCTGCCATCCACCTATCTTCCTCCCCAAACCCTTCTACCCAATCCCACTGAACCCTATCCCTGCCTGCCAAATGCCTGGCAGAACAAAAAGGTCTTGCATCTCCTCCAGAACATGAAAGGCCTTAAATCCTGAAATTAAACTACATGACACACATATGCTCTGTTGATTTGGCAGGGCAAGTGACCTTCATGGAAGTTGTTATATACCTCTCCATTAGGTCAGTAAAACCAGACATTTCCATAGGCTTTTATAGCTAGACACTGCATTAGAAAGAGGCCCTATTCAGAGTCATCTTAAAGCATGCAATAACCCCATGCTGAACCATATTTAGGGACCAAAAAATCCACCCTAATTCAGATGCTGGTGACAAACCAATGCCATCACAGTACCACAACCATCATGTGGAAAGGAGAGTGCTGATTATATGTCATAGGGGTGTGCATATCGTTTTCGTTATTACAATAATGATAACAAAAATGGTCATTTTCATTATCGTTATTGCAATAATGATAACAACAAATAATAATAATAATGAAAATAGAAACAAAAATGATATTTTTTTTTAATAAAGGGAAAACACTGAAAAATGTATTCTCAGCTATACCTTTTTTGTTTCTTATTCAATTGTGATGAAATTTGGGGTGCTTTTACCCCCAATGGAGGGCATTATGTGTACTAATCTCTGAAATGATTAAATAAAGGAAACAGATTTAAGAAGCAATTAGATGTTGTGATTTTAAGAAAAGATCCATACATATGTATGGCTACAACTTCTTTGTGTTCCACACAATTTGCATGAAACCTAAAAATGTCATTTGTCCCCGGACTAGGAATAAGACACAGACATAAGTCACTTGAGTAAACTGGCCGCAGCTGTTTATAGGGATGGACGAACGTGGTTTGGAAGTTCGGAGTTCAGCTTGAACTCGGCCTGTTCAGACAACCGAACGCGAACGCAAACACGAACACAAACATGAACACGAACATATCGAACCGAACATCGAATGGCGAAATGGCCGAACAGTTCGGTCAGTTCGGATCGTGTTCGGATGAGTTCGGGTGGCAAAAAAAGGTTCACTGTAAGGTGACAGGGAGGGGTAGTACTAGTCACTGAGGAGCAGACTTCCAGGCACCAGGGGTGGAGAGGCTTGCAAGAAATGAAACTATCTGCCTCCCCCCTTCCCAACACCTTCTGAGCTAGTCACTGTTCCTGAACAGCAGGCGTTGAGTAGGATTATTAGATTGCTTTAAGTTTCATTTCAGTTTTGTACTGAAATGAAACTTAAACCTTAAACTGAAACCTTGTGTTTGTGATCCCCCCCCCATCCCATATATAGAGAGATAGAGAGATATAGATATAGAGAGATAGATAGATAGGTTAGGGATAGTAGTTGTAGGAGCTAGCTTAGTGATAGAGATAGCGTTAGTGATTTAGTTTTAGTGTTTGTAGGAGTAGGCCTGTGTACTTATTAGATAATCCATTTAGTTCATAGCATTTAGAATAGTTAATAGCAGTTAGATTTAGTGTAGATAGATATACATAATATTAAATTAAAAAAATAAATTAAAAAACCCCATATAAAAACAAAAAAACAAATAAAAAACAAAAGAAAACCATATAAAACCCAATAAAAACCAAAAAAAATATAAAAAATGAAAAAACCCACCCATAACATTTCCCGAACGGCTGAACCGAACAGCCGAATGGAACGGCAGAATGGCAGAACAGAAGGGCCAAACCAAACAGCCGAACCTGAACCTGCCGAACTAACTGAACTGTCGAACCGAACACAGCCGAACCGAACGCAGTCGAACCGAACGGACGAACCAAACGGACGAACCGAACGCAGCCGAACCGAATGGTCGAACCCGAACCGCGATATGTTCTCCCATCCCTAGCTGTTTATTAAAAACCAATCACCATTTATAACCTGCTAAGAAAAATAAAAACCCAATTAGAACCAATTAACAAATTATCCAATCATAAAACAAGCGGTGGATATAATTAGATGCCAATTAGCCAGCTAAAATTTTATTGCCCAATTGTCAATTGCTTCCTTTCCAGTTTATCCAGATTTCATTAAAATGCCAATTAGAATGCCAATTAACTGTTAATTGAACTTAGGCCGAGCTAAGTAGGGTGAGTAATAACAAGGGGAGTGAGAAAGATAAACCTACCTGTTGTAAATTCTCTGTACCATCCGCTTAGCCTCTCACTCCCCGCATTCAGTACCATAAACCTAAACTCCTGGATTGGAGATACCAGTACAATTCCCCCACCCCTTTCCACTGGACCACCTTGATCCATTACCCAAAGGACAGACGTAGCAGATGCATACTTCGGGACCACGCAGATCCTACCCATATGCACCCCACGCCTCTCCTTCCTTCCAGGGATCATCTGGGGCATCATTCCCCTAAAATGATTCCCAACCTCACCTTGGAGGATGAACCCAATCCTCCCCAAATGCCTCTCTGGGGTGAAACCCACCCCAGCCTTTACCATATGGTATTGAACACCACCACAAGTTCAGCAGCTTCACTTGCTCAAACACCCCCAGCAACTCACCCCACCTAGACACAGCCGGCCGGATTATAATAATGCTTCCAGCAAGCTCTTCATATTCCCAATGTAAATCTCCAACCCCCACTCGGATAAATGAATCCCGTCCTGCTGATACAGCTCCAGCTTGGTCCATTCAATTTGGGGGTGCCTGAGCCAACCCTCTCCCCCCCAACTGGATACACTTTTTAACTTCCTGGTTAACTCTTTCTCTCGCTCTATCCACCGCTCGAGGGTCAGCCACCCTAGGCCACCTGATCCTCTGCAACAACTCCGTAAAGACAAGGGTGGCCCAAAGGAAAAGCTCTCATAACGGCACCCAGTCCTGGTGAATCATTATTGACAGATCCAATCTGGACCCCCTTGCAAAATCATTCTCCCCAAGATGCTGTAATAACAGATCGGGGGGGGGGTTCACCCCACAAGCCCAAGATCAATGGCAAGAGTTGGGGCCACAACATTCCCCTCCGTCCCCTCCAAACTACTGATGCCGTTGCGGCCATACCTAGCTGGGTCCCCCTACTGGATGCCTGCACACGTTTTTCGGCCCAACGAACAAAACTGTGGCCGACGATCCATACAACCCTTCTCCTTGAAGACAACGGACCCCTAGGAGAAAATAAATACAGGACCCCACATCAATTTAACAGTCCATGCCCAGTTCACCGCACTGGAAAAGGTCGAACAAAAGTTCGAAGGACTCCTGACCGCCACTTTCCCAATTTCTGAATTTCTGGGGTGGCAAAACCAGCAGCAGCAGCTGCCAAAGCCACCCCATTCCTAAAGCAATGTGACCTAAATACAATTCCAGACAAACCTAATGAAACCAAACAATGCTTTAGTACTGCTAGAAATTGGTACCGCATTAAAGGCCTGCCCAACTAATGCACAAACAATGCCCCTGGCACCGCCGGCCTTGACTTCAGGCATTCTTCCATACAAACCACCAGACAAATAACTGGGACAACCGACCTGGCAACAGAAACCAGCAAACGCCTTCCCAACTGGTCGGTCTTGGATACACGAATACGTACTTCAACCCCAGCGCTGTACACAGTCACATCACCGTGTTTCAGTTCCCTCTTTGCCCGGTCAAATCTGTAACTTACCACCAACTCGCTAATCATTAAGGCGGCAAAGAAGGCCAACACAAACGCTGCCCTGAGTCGATGCAGACCTCCCCAATGTTGCTCTTTGCCATAAACGCACCCACACCGCATGCACACACCAGCTCTATGGCATCATCAAACAAGGCATAATGCACTAATTCATGAGGGATTGCATTATTCACTGAAAAACCCCTGGGGTACGACAAGTGGTGAATCAGTCTGTACTCCCCGGGGGCCTTCTTGGGAACAATTCCAAGTGGTGAAACTCTAAGGTTAGCCATAGGCAGGTGCTCAAATGGACTTGCCACCCTGCCCTCCAAAACCTCTTTGTTTATTTTCTGCTCAACAATCTCTTCTAATCCCACAACCGATCTCAAATTCCTAGCAAACATATGCTCCCTAACCCCTTCAAAAGGAATTGTAAAACCAAACCTAAAACCTTCTATCACACAACGGGCAACCTCAACTTGTGGTAATCCACTAATAAATATCGTAGGACCCACCACTTAACTGGCGTTGGGCCCTTACCCATAGCTGCTTGTCCAGAACCCCCACTGCGACTCCCTCCAGCCTGGAAGGGGTGCCTACCTCTCTGCCCTCCGCTCCTCCTTCTGGGGCAGTTGGTAAGGGGATGAGACACATTACACTGGAGGCAGGAGTGGCAAAACCTACAACTGGCACAAAAACACCGAGACCCTTAATTAAAGTCCTAGAACGCCAATGACTGACCCCCTTTCTTCACCACCTCAACCCGAGACACCTCAGTCAGCTGCCCATTCCCTTTGACTATAACATGGCCACTGTCCACCAGGACCATGTCCTTCTCCTGAATACACTCAATCCATAAATCGTGGTCCTTTACATCCCATCTGACCCCTGGGGAGATAGCCGCATTCTGTCTGAAGGCCTCATCGTACCTCAGCCACCTGAAACCTTCTTTTGTCAGGTTGGCCCTCCTAACAATATCAAAGTACTTCCAGAGCTGGACAGCCCGCTCTGGAAATGCTTGCATTAACATGCCTGCATAAATTATAAATGCAGACTCCCAATTAGCCCCGTTCCTATAGATCTTTCTCCGCTTCATTCTCTCATATTCCCTTGGCTGACAGCCAAGGGAGCACAGCCTGCAAAACCGCTGGCTCAACTCCCGTCTTGGCGGGAATCCTTCCTCCGATCCTGTGCCTTCTTCCCCGAGTGGGGTGGGCATAAAGTCCCCCGCGGTCCACAAGGCACCTAGCAGGGGATTCCCTCCACAAGATTAATACACCTGCCAATCTCCAGAAAGATTGGATGAAGGGTCCTGATGGTATAAGACATTAACTTGAAAACACATTTCTAGCTGTAACATTTGTATAGGCCGTCCTGTTTACAAGATATTTGGCAGGAGTGTATCACATACCTTCAGTGTCATTCCTGCCAAAGTACAGGACAATTTGATGAAGGGACCCAATTTTAAAATCAATTGAAGTTGTCACCTTGAAGATCATTATTCAGATAAATAGCAGCACATGCAGTGCCAGTCAGAGGCAGGCACCTGCCATGGTAGGGGGAGAGAGGCTGTGGGAGGGAGTATGTGGGGCAACCCAAAGGACTGACAGACACATTCACTGGCCAATTACTGCATGCTTCTAGCTTTACAGGACCAATCAGCAGTGGCTTCGAGGCAGGCATAGGGGGCGGCCCTCAGGCGGGCATAGAAGGAACATAACTGGTACTTTGGGGATAGCATCCCAGCAATCAGGAGACATAGTTTACACATCCAGGCTGGCCAATTATCATACAATCACATACTCCAGCACAGCGACAGAGGATATAAGAGAATCTCTACTGGCTCTTTCCTAAACAGATGCTTCTGACTTCCCAGTAACAAGTAGGGGAGAGATGTTGGAATGGTCACAGCACAGAATGAGGATATTTGGTTGACATTTCTGCTGGATAATTGGTATCACAAACAGATCTACTACAGTGGGCATTTTTACACACATATTGAAGTTCGGGATTTTTCAATCTTCTGGGTTTACAAGTCCACAAGTAAGTTCTGAATTCTTTTTTTAAACACACACTGCCCTGAAGCAGTTCCTGGATTCATTCTTCACACAAACACTGCCCTGAGGCAGCCCAAAGTAGCCTCAGCTGTAGATGTGACAGGCTGCCTGGAGCAAAGCAGTTTACCAGGAGAACTTTTTACACACAAAAGTTCTTGGAGAAGTTCTATGCAGAAGTTCAAAGATCCAGATGTTTAAGATCTGGGTGAGTGATTTAGACACACAGAAAGTTTAGGATGTAACAGCAAACATCCAGGAGGAATGTGTGTAAAAATACCCAGTGACACCTAAGAGAATCCTTGGCATACGCTCCTCTGCATATGCTGTGCAGGCATATAAAATTGGGACCCTTTATCACATCTTTCTGATATTTGGCAGAGATGATTATGAAAGTGTGATATACAGACCTGCCAAGGTTCATATACACTGGTTGGACTACAAAGATGTTATAGTCAGACATTCACTTATAGGTTAATTGCTTATACCACCAGGACCCTTTATCCAATCCTTCTGAATGTTTGTAAAGATAGTAATTATGGGAAGGGATATAAATTTGGCAAGTTTCATCTACATTAAATATGAGGCAAAGTAGTTATACATAAGAATGTATATGAAGATTTCTGCAAAATGAATTAATTCAACTGCTTCTAGAATTGGATTCCTTTATCCAATCGTTTTGGTATTTTGGTACACTTAATGCCTTCCATTGGATGCATAATCCTTCCAAGTTCCAGCTGAATATAGCAAAAAAAAAAAAAAAAAAGATAAGTCATAAATGTGTTTTCCATTGAAACCAATGGAAAACAAAAACAAAAACAAAAACAACAATTTTTATATTTATGAAAACAAAAATGACAGATTTAAGTAACAAAAAAGAAGAAGAAAAAAACAAAACAAAAAACATGGGCCCCTGGTGCACACCTCTAATATGTTAGGGGTCTGTCCTGAACCCAGGGCCTCAGGTTCTGGTTGGTAACTGCTATTCCCCCTGTGCCACTGTTAGAGCAGTTTTTCTCTGCTTGTGTGGCTTGTAGCCTCTTTCCCTCCTACACCTGGTACAGGGTGTAGACATGCCCACCAACTTCCTGATTGGATCCTAGTATTATATAAGGCATGCGGGAAGCTTTAGGAAGTTGGTACAGTTTCTGTTGACATTTGCCTCTGGCTCTGCCCATACTTGGTTTTCCTGTGTCAACTATTCCACTTGTACTCTTCCTTGTAGCCCTGTGTTAATTGTGTTGTTGTCTCCTTCACTTTTATCTTTACCCCTCCTTCTTCCTTTGTTTGTGTAGCAAATCTCCCGCCCCTGGTTCTCTAAGCCTTTTCCAATGAGTGTTGTGTATGTTTACTCCTCTCTCTCTCTCTGGTTCCTTCTTTAATAAGTATAGCATGAATGCCTTCTCCACATCTTGTTCTTGTTCCCCCTGTATTTATGCATGGATTCCTCTCCTCCCCAGGTCCACTACTCTTCCAGATCTAGTTGCATTCTGCTCTTTGTTTTGCTTCCCTTGCCCTTGATTCTTTTAGCTTGGTGTCCACTTTTCCTGTGTTCTCTCCCATCCCCCATTTGTATTTCAGTGGATGTTTTGCTAGCCTGATGTGTCCCTCTTACAATCTGTGTTTACTGTTTACCTCCCCATTCCACTCCTTGTTCCCTTGCCCCTGTAACCTTGTTCAACCTTGTGGTCCTTGCCTCCTGTATCTGATCTTCTGTTATCCTGTGCCCTTCTAGTTCTCCATACCCTGATTCCCAGCTCTCGTTCTCCAAGCCCTGATTCCCAGCTGTGGTTTCTGACTCCCTTTTCCTTGACCTTGATGATGAGTCATAGGCTGTATTCCCCAGCTTTCCTGCTGAGCATTAGTTTCCTTGGAGAATGGCTGAGAGGTTTCCTTTATCTGAGAGGTTTCCTTTACCTGTTACCTTCCCTATCCCTGCCTTGGCCCTTCCCTTCACCCCTACCCAGGCTCCAACTCCCAACCCATAACATTATGGTACAAAGAAAAAGAGAGGCATGCAGAAAGAACAGGGATGGAGTCTAGAGAGGAAGTGGGGCAATCCTCTGATGTCCTATTTCCTCTCCAGGCACTGACATGCTGGGAGATGATGAAGTAGCATCAGAGAAGCACACAAACAAGTGGTCAGCGTTTGTTTGTTTTTCTCATGGTATGCTACTGTGGTGCCCCACTCCCTGTCTGAACAGGAAGCAGCATTCAGGGGTAGCATTGGGAGCAGCACCTATATTTTGTTTGTCTATACACTCCTTTGTTGCTGCCACCCTGTCAGCTGCATTGCACCTGTACAGAAGCTTACCTCTTTGGGGAAAAAGAGTGTGTTTATGCAGCATTTCTGACTGAGTATAGGGAGAGGGGGGAGTCATAAACTGAGGGGATGAGGTTTTTCTATAATTTTGTAGCTTGTTATGCTGGCCCTGGCCCCAGGATTTTTCTACAAGGCCCTGCAGTTTCTACGTAAATGAAAAATTCAGATTACGTATCGCTCACATGTGTATAACATTTATATTGCACGCTTAATACAAATGTCCAAATAAAGAAAAATAGCTAATTAACATATTTAGAAAATGAGAATGTTTTACAAAGCACATTACATTTATTAGAACCTGACAAGTATTTACTGTATATACTATTTGATTATAAAGAGTTAATCACCTTCTTTATCGATAATCATCCTTACTTTGTAAGAATATCGATGATTGTGGTTTGAG
The DNA here is from genome assembly GCA_003113815.1 of Sphenodon punctatus. Lineage (NCBI taxonomy): Eukaryota > Metazoa > Chordata > Lepidosauria > Sphenodontia > Sphenodontidae > Sphenodon > Sphenodon punctatus. Next base: position 1,298,445 of record QEPC01012962.1, on the reverse strand, counting down.
TGCATCTCAGTTTTTCAGCTGGGTAAAATAAGATATGTCAGTCATCAATCTCAGAATCAATAAGATAATACTAAAGCATCAAGTATCCCCATTGCTTCAGTTGTACATGAAACAGGTTCAGAAAATTTAAAAATGTATGAGAAAAAAAATCACCAAACCTTTGAAACACTGGCAGTGTGCTACTTATCACACACTGTGACAGTGATAAATTCCCCTAGTGAATCTCAGGTACCCCGTTGTTATCTTTAACTGTCTTCTAGCTTGTCAGTCTTCTGCTTCCAGTTGGTATCGGTCATTCACACAGAAAAAACCTTCCTTAAAGCGACTTACACTCTCTGCTTGTAATAGGTGTTTTATCTTCCAGTGGATTATTTGCCCACTGTTCTTGGTGATTTTTACAAAAGAAGCATCTCTGATTATCTGACAATTTATCTTTTGTACAAATCTTGTCAGAGACCATGTTACTAGAGAAGGATGATTCTTTCAGAGCTGGATCTCTCCCTCCAATTTTTATCCACAGCATAATAAGACCGCAGTCTTTGAATCTTAGAAGGGGGGGAAGAGAGAAAATAGCCAAAATGCTCAGTTGTTTGATGATGAATGCTAATAATTTCAGAGAGTAAATTTCACATTCTTTGTAGGTATCCAGTTGGTGCATTAGACATAAAAAACAAGAAAAAAAGATTTATCTGATCTCTATTATTTTGTAAATTACTCATCTAGTCATCAAAGATAGCAAGAGGGACTTAGAGGGGTTGTTTTGAGAAAACTATTTTGCAATGGACTGATTTGCTGCCTACTAGTTGCAGTAGCAGAGCTACTCAATAATTATTGCAGGAACTAGTACATTTTTGTTGTTATTTTGTTACTGCACATCTCCATATCTCTGGCTGGCGCATTAGAGGCATTAAATGATCAGAAACATTCCTGATTTTACATGTACAAATGAGCCTACTTAATTTGGTACAACACTTTATGAACCTGCCTTTGCTTGGTGAATTGTGCAAAGGTTTCAAACAACATTGGGGCCGATCCTAAGCCCCGCAGATTGGTGCACGTAGCACATGTGGTGTGTGTGCATGCACAAGTCAGTCACACCCCTGCCATGGGGCCCACAGCGCACATGCAAACAACACAGCAGTGTGTGCAGAGTTTGGGATTGCACCAACTGTCAGTGTGTTGCATATATTTATATATTTATATATAATACTACCTGAGATACTTCACAGAATAATTTTATATTAATTAAAATTTAATCTGTTGTTAACTGCCAACACTTCAGGGAGATATCCTGGCTGACTGGGGCAGTGCTTTATCCCTTTCCCCCACTTTCCTAGAGTGTCCACCACTGTCCATCAGTCAGGCAGACATGCCACCAGGCATTGGGGCTGGGGGCGTGCAGAGGCACATCTGTATGTCTTCCTAGATGCATGTCTGTGTGTCTTCCCAGTCTCCTGGTGAACATTAGTTATCTGCATTCTGACATCGGGTGACCTTACCTTCATTCATTTAAGATTTTGAGACCTCCACAACTTAATTCTACACCTGTTTCCTTTGCATAACATCAAATTAGTGGTAACACCTAATTTGAAATCATGTATGTATAATAATAATAATGAATAATAAAATGAATAAGGAATGTACCCTTTACTTTACCTATGAGCTGTTTCTTTAAAAATACAAAGGGTAGACATGTTCCTTTAAAACTTGCAACTACACCTATCCCCTCAATCCCCTCTGATAGATGCCTATTGTGCAAACTCTACTGCTAACTCCTCCAATTTGGCTTTGGTTGCCTATTGTGACATCAGCAACAGCTGTACAGCAGTTGCAACAGCAACAACTGCTGTTCACTTTGCTTTACCTATCAGCACACATTGAGTTGACTATCCCTGTCAACTGGCCATTTTTCCAGAGTGTGGGACCTCACTTTTCCCATCTTCCAGTCTTCCAGCAGTTTCGGCTGCATTCTTGTTTCTTCCTTTTGTCTCATGGACATCTGTGCTGCATCCTCTCTCTTATGTAAAGCATCCCTTTCTCTCTTTCTCCTCCCAGTTGGGGAGATCTATGTCTACCCCTTTTTTTTAACATACCAGGCTACGATCTGTTGTGATTATCCTCCAGTGTTTCAGCTTTGAAATCTCCTAGGGACTAACTGCAATAGTGTCATACTTGCCTCTGAGTTTGACTTTTTAAACAGAATTTCTGTCATGGTGAAACACATTAGGTGTGCAGCATATGCTCCATGCATATTGTTCTGTATATCTTAAAAAATAAAATAATAAGAGAAACACTTCCTTATGACTTTTTAATATCATATAAAAAGTCATAAGGAAGTGTGTGTGTGTGTGTGTGTGTATATATATATATATACATTACGTACAAATACATTGCGTGTGCATTATCTACTTCATGTATATATATATATATATATATATATATATATATATATATATATATATATATATATATATATATATACATGAAGTAGATAATGCACACGCAATGTATTTCACCATGACAGAAATTCTGTTTGAAGAGCTAAACTCAGAGGCAAGTATGGCACTGTTGCAGTTAGTTCCTAGGAAATTTCAAAACTGAATCACTGGAGGATAATCACAACACATCGTAGGTCTGGTATGTCTGAAAGCAGCCCACAGTGAAAAGAGCTAGTTGAAGTCACTCTGTATCGATAAGAGTTCTTTTTCTCTTTTTTTTTACAGCTGGAATAAGACATTTCCCAGTGTTACTGAAGTGTAGTCTATTTTAAGTATGTCTCAGTAGAGTAGGCGGTCTGATCTGTATTACACAGCTCATCAGGGAAGAGGTAGAAAAACATCAGTTTACACTGAAGGGATAACATTTTGCAGTTTCCTGAAATGTAATTTATAGCTCCTTGTGAGTATTGTAAGCATTATTAAGCATAACACTGTTAGGCAGAATTCACATGTTTTTCCTTGATAGCACTTGCTGCAGAACACTCTGCTCACATGAATGCATTTGGCATAGAGCTTGACCACACACATCCAGTTCTACAGGAGAATGGAAGGAGAAAAAGGGCTTGGCAATGGGTAGAGTTAGATTGACACCACATGTCCTATGACCATGTCGTACTGAAATTGGGTATTTTCAGATGTTATGAGATCACGCTCAACCACAGTGAACCACGCTCAATTCCATGGCGGGGCCAAAGAGCCCTGAAAGTCTGTTCGGCGCCTGCCAGATGTTCATGTTCAATACCCACATGAGGTCAATTTCAACCACGCTTCCCGGGTTACCCAGGGGAATATCCCGGGAAGCGTGGTCAAAGAGATCTGGATGCCAATCACTCGATGGAACCAAAGGAAACGATCCCCAGCCATGGACAATGCATGCAGCATTGCTGCCAGGCAACCAGCAACAACCCAACCACCAGAGGAAGATTTAAAGGGAAATCCACAGCAGGCAAACATGGCGGGATGGAGCGAGGAGGGAGGCGGAAGAGAGCGGCAGGAGAGAAAGTGACAGTGGAGGAGGAGGAGGAGGAAGGGGCAGCGGTGGAGGGAGTGCAGGCAGAGGAGGGGGAGCAGGGGGTCATGCTGTGGATGGAGGAGGTGCAGGGTCAACACCCACAGCTGCCAGGACATGATGCCCCGGGGACAACAGCCAGACCGGGGGAGGAGGAGGCACCCCGGAAACGGGTAAGGGGATTCAAGAGGAGGGGAACAGGGGGCTCAGGGGCACCCAGGGGGGGCACAGGGCACGCCTGAGTGCCAGGCAGGGAGGAGGGGGAAGGGGCACCCTGTGAGGGGGCCAGACCCGCACCCAACCCTATACCCCCCACCCCCTGTCCCCACAGACACGGAAAAGGGCCCAGGCAGATGAGCCCCTGGAGGACACCGGCCCTGCCCGGGTGGAGGAGGAGGAGGAGGAGGATGACCCACAGTGGAGAAAATGGAGGAAGGCCTACAAGAGGGGGCCAGTGGGGGCTCCAGGAGACTTGGTACTCCATAAGGATATGGGGGACCCTGGAGTACCAGCTGGAGCTTGCGCTCAACTAGCACAACCAGAATGTCTACCAGGACATAGTGCGGGACATGGAGGCAGTGGGGCACCACTACACCATGGCACAGTGCCACTCCAAGGCCAAGGAGCTGAAGAGGGGGTACAATGCCATCCGGGACAACAATAGGCAGTCCGGACATGGTGCCCGGACCGTCCCATTCTACGATGCCCTGGATTTCATCCTGCACATGAAGGGGTCCATAGTCGCCCCAAGGCTCGTGTGGAGTGCAGTGGTCCAGGGCAGGGAATGGGCCGAGGTACCCCCTCCCTTCACCGCCCCCCTGGTAGACATGAGCTCCAGGGATCTGGACCACCAGGAGGAATTCCCATGGACCTCTGGCACCTGCAGTCCCCACTGACAGCAGTCCGGAGAGCACACACCCCCAGGCCAGACATGCGGAGTCCAAGGCCAGCACCCTCATCACTCTCAGCCAGTGGTCCATGGGGGAGTACTCCCACACCGACAGCCCAGCCTCGGAGGGATCCAAGACCGACATTGAGGGTAAGCGGGCGACCTGGAGTTGGGGGGACCGGGCCCATGGGGCCAAGGGCCAAGGTAGGGGTGGGGATGGATGGGCCAGGGCCAGCCCCAGCCCCCCACAGGCAAGGCGGGAGGGGGCCCCTCCCCAGGTTGCCCAACCGCACACCCCTACACCCACAACCCCCCTCCTCACCTGCAGGCCACAGAACACCCCGGGACCAAACCCAGGCAACCGAGCAGACAGCTGCCAAGGAGCCCAGCCAGCAAGTGCAGGAACCAGGTGAGGCACGCGATCTGGTAGGGAGGGCACTTTGGGGTGCAGAGAGGGGGTCCCTGGGCAGTCAGAGGGGGTGGGATGGGCCGGGGTCGAGGGGTGGAGAGAGGCTGGGAGAGATTCCTGGGGGCCTGAGGGGCCCCTGACCCATCCTGGGCAGTGGGCAGGGGCCTGGGGCAGGATCGGTCTCACTCTCCCGTACCAACAGGGCAACACCGGCAGCCAGCGTCCCCAGGGCCCGTGGCCCCAGCGCAGCACATGAGGGTGTACCGGGCATGGGTCCACAGGTGGAGGGAGGAAAAGGTGGAGATCGTCCAGACCTCAGCGGAACAGGGTGAGAGGATGATAGTGGCCGTGGACCAGATGGAGGCGGCCATCAAGCAGTCCCTGGAGTGGGTGGAGGTGAGGGACAGGAGTCTCCAGTTCAAGGTGCACCTGGAGCAGAGGCAGGAGCACCAGGAACACAGAAGGCAGGTGGAGGCACTCAGGAGGCCAGAGCAGGCCATCACAGGCATGGTGCGGGAGCACTCGGCGAAGATGGATAGGTCCCATGATATTGGGACCTCCCTGCTCCTACACGCCAGCATGATGTGTGCCTCTGTGATGGCAGGCACACCCCCGGGCACCCTGCCTGCCCAAGTCCCAATGCCAGGACCTTCAGTGGCCCCACCCTCCACCCAGGTGGCCCAGCTGCCCCCACGCCCTCAGGGGCCACGCATCCGCCTCCCAGTGCCCCCTGTGCTCCAGAGGGTACAGTGTCCCAGGGGGCCACCCCAGGTCCTGGACCACCCCTCCCCCCCACTGGCAGCCCCCCTGCCAGACCAGGAGGCGACACAGGACACTGCAGGGAACACGGACAGCGGGGGGAGAAAAGCTCCGAGGGCTCCATGGCCCCCACCGGGCACTCATGGGGACGATCAAGGAAATAAGTGGGAGGAAGGGGTGGGAGGGGGAGGGAAGTATGATGGGGGCACTGTAGGGGACAGGGCACAACCTGGGTGGAGGGTCAGGGTGGAAGTGTACACATGGGTGCAATAAATGGTGTTTGCATTATTATGGTTGCTGGGCCCATTTGTGGGTGAAGGGAGGCAACCATGCAGGGGAATGGTCAAGGTACCCCAGGGGGTGGGCCTGGGGGTAAGCCCTCACACCTGGGCCCCCCGGGTGATATGCCTCGCCAGGGCATCCTGGATCCGCTTTGCGTAATGGAACTCCCTGGGGTTCTCGGCGTTCACATAGAGGGGCACTGGACCGAGGTCCCGGTGGGGCTCGGGGTACTCCAGGGCTGCCCCCTCCATCTCGCATACATTGTGGAGCACACAACAGGCACTGATCACCAGGGCCGAGGTCGCCACGGTGTAATCAAGCCAGCCAGCAATACTCCTCCAGTGCTGCTTGAGGGCCCCGAAGGCACGCTCCACCCTGGAGCACAGGTGGATATTGTATAGCAGCTCCGCAGTGGTCCGTGGTACAGGGTAGACCTTCATCAACCACCGGGTCAGGGGGTAGGCAGGGTCCCCCAGGATACAGGGGGACATCGGGACCCCCTCGATCCAGTTCATGCCCATGTCAGCGAAGTCCCCCTGGAACATCTGGGCATAGAAGGGGGAGATGGTCATGATCCTGGCGTCGTGACTGTGGCTGGAGTTGCTTGTGTAGATGTCTATGAACCAGCCCCGGTGATCCACCACCCCCTGCATCTGCAGGGAGTAATACCCATGCCTGTTCACATACTCTAGCGCCTCCCCGGAGGAGGGGCGGAGTATCTCTATGTGGGTGCCGTCCATGGCTCCCATGCAGTTGGGGAAGCCTCCAGCCGCAAATCCTGCCATCACAGCTCCCTGGTCCACCGGATGGATCATTCTATGCAGGAGCATGCCCTCCACCACCTCGCACACATCCTGGAGGATACAGGCGACAGTGCTGAGCCCTATTCTGAAGTGCTGGGACATGAACTGGCAGGAGTCGGGCATCGCTAGGGCCCAGACCCCTATTGCCACCCACTGGACCATGGGGATGGGGGTCCACATGGAGGTGTGCTGATGCTCCAGCCAGGGTGTAAGGAGCTCTGCTAGGTGGAGCAGGGTGCACTTGTCCATCCTAAAGTGGGCCCTCCAGGCTGGCTCTTCCCACTGGGTCAGCGGCCTAGCCCACCAAGTCTGTGGGCGCTCTGCGACCAATAGGCATCTGTCATTGGGCATAGCGAGCAGGGATGCCCAGCGTATGATCTCCCTTGCCCACAGGAGGTGCCTGGCAGCCTCGCAGAGCACTGTGGGCCAGGTTCGGCTCCGGCTCACAGCCTGCCAATCTGCCCTGGAGACCCTCAGTGCCCTGAGGTGAGCACAGGCTCTCCTGCACCCATGGTGTGACCTGTGGGCCCTTCCAGCTCTCCAGGCCAGGGAAACCTGCAGCCGAATGGCCAGGTGCACCTCCGCGGTAAGGAGGTGCAGTTGCTCTGTGTAGTTGCGGAACAACTCGGCTGCGACCGCGAGGTGCATCCAATAGGTGGCTGCCCTGTCCCGCTGCATGGTGATGGGGCCCCAGCGGGGGAGATTAACTGTTATACAGGGCCTCTGATGGCAGGGCTGGCCGGGGGGTGGGCCCCTAGCTGGGCACCACCCCTATGGGGGGCCGGGGTATGATTGCATGCAATTGGGTACACCTGCAGGCAGCGCACCGGGCCTCGCCCCTGCACGGGCATGCGGGTCTGCATGCTTCCTGAGCAGCTGCATTCCATCAGGCATCACCACCACACCCTCCCCCCCTGTTTGCTACAACTTGGCCTTGGAGGTGCGATTAGCTGGACTGTGTGTGCTATTGTGTTATGCAGCTGTGCTGGATCCACACCCCACACCTTGCTCTGTTCTGCAACACTGTTGCTGTCTGAGGCCTGTTGTCCTGTCCCTGGGACCCACCCGCTGCTGTGAGGGTATGCGGGCCCCCCTGTCCTTGATGTTATTCTCCCTGTCTCTCTGGACCATGGCTGGTTGTCCATCCACCAGGCTCCCACTTTCCAGTCCCCATGGGGCCCCCCATATCTGGACCTTCCGTGAGACCATGTCTCTGTGCAACCTGTGGCATACCCCAGCCATGCAGCTTCTCCTGGGCAGCCCTGCCAGCCGTGCGGGTGCCTTTGCGAGCTTGATCTCTGGACTTCATTACTTTGGCTATGAGGTGAGTGCTCGTGATTGCTGGCTGCATGCGGACACCCTGGGGTTCGTTCACTTCCCCGATGGGCGCCTCCCAGATAAGCGGTGTACTCATGTGCCTCGGTCTGGAGCTGAGACCGTGTCTGTGCTGAGTGTGTGTGACCTGGGTGCCTGCACGCTGTGCCTTGCTGAGGGAGGCCCTGCCCTGGCCGTGTCCTACTTTGCCTGTGTTCACGGGGCGCGTGGGTACCAGTGCACCTGTGGGGCGGTGTACCACTGGCTGTTGGAGCTGGGAGAGCTTCCTTGGCCCCCTTCTGCTGCCTGCTGTGTGGCGGTGCCTTCTGTGGTGGAGCTGTCGGCCTTGATAGGTGTGTGGTCCCAGATGGATGTGCAGTTGCGGCTGTCCCTGCAGGACCCCTTCGAGACCTACTACCTGATAGCCCACCACATGTCCGTGTTGGGGTACCGCTGGGGCTTGATCCATTGGCCCCACCTGGTTCACCAAGCGGGGCACCCATCCCCAGGGCCCGCGATGGCCCCCAGCAGTGGCCTGTGAGTCTTGGTGTTTCTCCCGGCCCCCCGGTGTCTTGCCCCCATGTGGGCTCCCGCCCCTGTCTGGGGTGGCCTGCCTCCGCTGGCTGCTCCCTCCCCAAGGTGCCACCTGCTTCCTGGGGTGTTGCTTCCCCTGCCTGTGGCCCCGGGCCCCCTCCGGGCCCCACCCCCGGTCAGCCTGCATAACCGGGGTTCCCCTCCGGTGTTGCCCTCCCTGGTTCCTGGGTGTGGCGCTTTACATGGCCTCACTGACCTGGCTGTGTCCAGTGACCTGTCCCCACCCACCAGTGCTGCCACCTGCTGCCCACCCCCCCCTCTCCTGTGTGCTTGTGTGACCTGGGGGTTCTGGGGCCCCCGGACTGGCCCTCGGAGCCTCCTCTGGGGGGGGTTCATCCTTGGTCCTGCAGCGCTGCACCGGCTGTCCTGCCTGCCCAACACCTGCCCCTCAGTGGTGGAGGGGTCTCCGAGTGCCTCCTGGATCCTTCCCAGGTGGCTCCCTGTGCATTGCAGGCCCCTGCTGTGCCTTGGACCCGAGCTGCTGGCGTCCCCCCATTCCGGGACTGCCTGTGTTGCTGTGGGGGTGCCCGTGCGGACAGTTCTGCTGGGGGAGTTTCCACCAGGCCTTGCACATTGCAGGTTCCCCCCGTCCTCCCTGTCCCAGTGCTCCCCCCTTGCTCACGTTGTGTCTTGAGTGTTGTCCGGTCACCTGTGCCCCCCTTTCCTTCCTTTCCTTTGTGTGTGCGTGCGCGTGTGTGTGTATGTGTGTGTGCATGTGCGTGTGCCCGGGTGTGTGGTCGTGCTGTGTGTTCCGCTGTGCCTCCGATGGCTGTGTGCCTGGTGTGTGTGGTACCTATGCGACTCTTCTCCCTCTCCCCCCTCCCTTCCCATTTCCCTTGTGTGGGCATTCCCTTTTGTGCCTTTTGGCTTTGTTTGCCCTCAGGTGGCCATGTCTGTGTCCCGCCCCTGCCTGGTGGGTTCTGGGTGTTTTGACCACGTCTGGGAATTGGTGTCACGTCTGTTGCGCTGCCCCAGACCGTGATCTGGCAGCCCGATTCCCAGCCGTGGTTCCAGTCCCATCACGTCTGTTCGGGGCTTTTATTCGCCCCGGGGGGTGGTTGTTTTGTTCACCCCCACCGGGAATCCACTGTGGTGAACCGGCCGCCCATAACATCTGAAAACACCCATTGTCACCCTGAAGATCCCAACCTGCAAGTTTTACACAGATGGAGGACTCAGCCAGGAGCACTCCACATGCAGTGAATTCTCTATAGTGCTCCACTCACTAGAGCTAAAATGGCAGCATTGTTTGCCATTTTTCTGTTTACTGTCAACGTTTGGCATTGCCACTGATTCAATGGCATTTCCTATCGGTTTGCAACAATTTCCAACATTTTGTGATCATTTCCAATATAGCGACATTTCTGACAATTAACATATTTTGGGCATTTTGTGACAGGTTCCGGCTTTTGCAAGTTTCCCCCACTCAGAAAATTTACTGTTGGGCCCAAGCTAATATCTGCAGCTTAAGGTTAGCCTAACAGCACCACTAGCCTGGGATAGGGGAAGTTCTATGAATTTCAGACACCCTAAAAGGACATTTTTTGGGAACTTCTGTCTTCCAGCGACCCCAAATGCACAACCCTAGCATGAACTGGACTCAACAGAGTTTGGTTTTTGTATTTGACACCTGTGATCTGGTGGTTAGTCTGAGTACATAGTTATGTCTTTTGCAGTCCATGTAAATAATAATCTTTTGTAAGATTATTATTTAAAATTTCCTGCTCAACAATGTTCCACAACAAAAACATTATATGTATGTTCATAGTTTTATAATGTACCTGTCGATTTTACAATGATATTTTGTTCAGTTAATTGTCACCACCAATGCAACAATTAGCCATTGAGAATATTGAACAAAACAAATGAAAAATAGAATTAATTTTTCATTTGTTTTATTTAATATTCTCAGTGACTAATTGTATATATTATACTCATACATGAATTATACATGGGGGAAATCATAAGATTTGCATGTTAAAAACAGACCACACAATCTTGTATTCCTTGTGCTCTTGCCTTTAGGGAGAGTTTTTAATTTGCAAGGGATACACAACTGAGCTCTAAGGTTTTATTGAGCATCACACAATTTGGGATATTAAAAAAAATGTCAGCTGTATAAAGTGGATATCAAGGTTTGTTTGTTTGTTTGTTTTCCTGACCACATAAACTTTACTTTAAAATGTGGCATTTACAACTAGTGATGCAACCTTGCTGCCATTAAAGTCAGTGACAAAGCTTGCATTGTTGTAATGGGGACTGGCCACATCTTTTAGTCTTTTTGTTTAACCACTCTGCCCTCTTTACTCATTGATAGTTAGTTACTACTTTCCCAGAGATACTTGAATTCTTGAGTGTCAAAATTCTGCCACTCACCTTTCTCAATAATAAATAAAATCTTGCTGCAATGCCACATACTTTCTTAAACCCTGAATTTCAATGAAATAGAAAAAGGAGCACACAAAAGTGTCAGCTTTGAATTTTACTTCATTATTGACATCATGTGTATTCTGTTTTCTTGCACCCGGTGAAGGATGTTAAGGAAATTAGATTTCCTATCATACCTAAAAAGAAATTGCTTGAGAAAATTAGCAGCAAGATTATAAATGGGGAAAGGTCTTTTGATTTACTAAGATAATAACTTGCATTAGTTAATAGCTTTTTGGAAGCAGATTCCAAACTCTATAACTAAGTTACCTACTTTTTGTTTATTTCCCATATGCTTGCAATATTATTATGTTTAAAGAATGCTTACCTTCTAGAAATGTCAGTTTAAACCCCACTGGCAGTATTAAGGCTTTACCACTGCCATACTTATTTTGTAGTTTGAGGTGTTTTCTTTATATACTCCTTCCTTATCTTTCTGTTTGTTTCATTAAAACGCTTAGGAGGAGAAGCCAAATTAATTTGTAGCCGCCCAACAGCTGGCTTAGATTTTGTCAGGCTTTCTGTTCCATTCTAGTATGCTTTTGGATTATGTTGTCTTGTGTTTAATGTGTATAATCCATGTCTGTATTAAAAGGATACTTGACCACATTTGGTGTAAATAATGGTGCTATCTAGTCTCATGAAGACAACCAGTAAATCAGCTTACAATTAATGTGTTTCATATTATCCAAGGGACTAGTACTAATCCACAGTGCTAAGGATCATGATAGCAATGCCTTTAATTAAATATAAATGTGGCTATACCATATTTAGTTCTTAAATTCTGACAGGTGATCAGTTATATGGAAGTATGCAAAATCACAGCAGTCTTTGAATTAGTATTGTTCTACTGTATAAATGACTAAAAAGGGCAATTCTAAAGAAAAATAAATATTGGAATCGATACATTTTTGTGGTTGGTACCTATTTAGCAACTTCAATCTCTTTAAATAAAGCTTCCAGATGGTACAAACATTAACAGCTACTCCAGGAGAAAATTAAAAATATAAATCCTTCTTAGGATTTTTCTCACTTGTGTTGATTGTGTCAGGAGTTCACGGGGAAGTATGTATGCTCCACAGCCTTAACTGACAGTCTCTCCATTCCTGTATTTGGCATAACAATGGGGGGACAAACAAATATGGATTTAAGACACCTTTCAACCTTCAACAATCTGGGGATCATACTTCTGTTGAAAGCCCTAAAGCTATCATAATTTATGATTTAGATTCCATGATCCCCATTTCCCATAAGAATCATAAAGCTGTTGCAGTGTAAGATGAGCTGTTTTTCATATCCTCTCCTTCCTCAAGCCCCAGACAACCAAAAATATGAAACTATTCTGGTAGCTGTTTGAAGGCACCACATAGGCTTACTGTGGCAGCCTGACATTAGCGAGGGAACACCATTACAATGAGCAGACTTCTACTTCATTACTGCACGCACAGGAGCCATAGGGCTTGGAAGAACCTGATCCTGCATGTTTATTTAAACTGCAAATGGGCCGTGAATTATTATCTATTTATTTATTTATTTACAATATTTATACCCCGCCCCTCCTGCCAGGCAACCCGGGATGACTAACAAAATCAAAATAAATAAAATACAATCAAACATATAAAAACATCACATAATATTAGCAATAATAAAAGTGAGTAGAAAAAGACCCCAACCCCCCAATTACCAAACTTGTATTGATTCCTTGTCTTCACCTTCCCATGGAAACACAGAAACTTATCCTTGAATGTAACCTGGAGTCCATAAAAAGGACACATGTGCTACCAGCATAGAGGTATGAATGGATTTTTTTACCGTAGGAATATACCAGGGGTGGGGAACTGCAGGCTTGAGGGGCCAAATTTGGCCAGAGTAGCAAGTTTTTATTTGCCCCCTTTCTGGTTCTGGCTCTTGGATCTAGTTCTTACCTCCAGTCACCATGGCCGACCCCAGGGTTCGAGAGGCCATGTGCGAAGTCTTGGTGCAGGGCCTAATTTGCATAATTAGGCCCCACCAAATTATGCAAATGTGTACATTTACATAAAATATACTCCCTCTGGACAGGAAGGATTCCCATTTTTCAGCCCTCTGAGCAACCATGGAGAAGCTGGCCTCTCCATGCTTCTCCCTCCCACCCCCTCGGTTTGGCACCCCTTGGCTGCCTTACCTGGTGCTCAGCCAAGTGGCCATAGACAAGCATGGTCTCCCAATGCTTCCCCCCCCTGCCACTTCCCCAGCTGAGTGTCTACCACCACTCCCTCCACTTCAGGGGCAGCTGGGCAGGCAGTGAGGCAGGCACAGAGAGACTGACTGCATCCACTGCCTTACTGGAGGAGGGGATGAGCAAGCCTGGCCTCCAGCGCCTGTTGCTTCTTGTCACTGGTGCCGCCTGTGTCTTTTGCACACATGTGATGCCACCAGTCCAGAGGTGCTGCTTTCAAACACACAAGACACCTAAAATGCAGCTAGCCTATTAAGCACATTATGCCATGAAAATATATATATTCTTCCCCCACAATCAGTTCACACTGCTGCCATCCCATAACCAGCTCATTTGTGCCCCCGCCCCCCATATAAACAATTCATGCTGCCCCACCACCCATAACCATTTAATTTGTGTCCCTGGGGCAGCATGAATTTGTTATATTGGGGGGGGAGGCAAAGCCCCCTTCGCTGCCATAATGGCTGCGATGGGGAAATTGCCGCGCTCCCCCTTGGGAGATACAAATGAGGAAGAGAAGGGGCTACTCTGCACAGCAGCAAAATTTGACGGCACCTGGCTCGGGCGGGGTTGCTGTGGCAACCAGGAAGGGGCGCATGCGCAGAAGCGCCGTGCCAAGGATCGAGTGAGCGGCCCGCCCTCCTTTCTGAAGGGGCGGAGCCACGTTGGCCGCGTGGAAGCGGCATTCGCCTCTGGAGCCTGAACGGAGCAGCAGCACAGCTGGTTTGCTGCTGCGAAGGCCGAGGCAGAGTGCGCGGCGATGGTGAGGTCTAAAAAGAAGGGAGCGGTGGCACAAAAGAAGAGTCGGGGGGGAGCCCCACAGAGTGAAACAAGTCAAGCGCCGGAGGGGGAGGCTGCGGGGGCCGCGGATGGGGCCCCATCTAGGGCAGATTTAGTAGCCCACCTCACAGCATGCAAGGCCATGCTGTGTGCTAGGCAGTTACCCCCAGCAATGCCCTTACCACAATGGGAGCCGGGCCAAAGTGGACAGGAGGGCCCTGGTGGGGGGCAGGGCCTTCGGGGAATTGAAAGGGCACCGGGCATAGGGGGGCTGGGGACCAAAGCCCAAAGGGCTCCATCAAGTAGCCAGGCCACAGGGGCAGGGCTGAGGAGGGGGACCAGGCTGCTTTCCACTCCCGCCCGCTATAGGGAGGGAGCAAGACCCGGAGTCAGCAGGAACTTGCGGTCAGAGGAAGAGCAGCAGGCAGACCAAGGGTATGGTGGAGGTGAAACCTCCCTTGGGGTAGGGCAATACACGCTGGAGCAGGGAATGGGCAGGACTGGCACAGGGGCTACCCAGGCAGGAGACCCAAGGGCACAGGTGTATTATTCACCTGACATAGCAGGAGAGGCAGACCAATGGGACCCATTTGGTGTGCCAGGTTTAGCTCAACACCAGCTACAGAGGGGGGGTTGCCCTATACAAGGCTGGGGCCCCTCGACTACAACAATGGCTAACCCATCCGGGCAAGACCTGCCCAGACCCATGTTCCCAGATACAGGTGATGAATCACCCCCAACCCAGAGACGGTGACAAGACAACACAAGGGATGATGAGCTGTGGCAGAGGGTGCTCGCAATTGAAAACACATTGAGAGAGGAGACAGCAGGGGCAGCGAGGGTGAGTCACACCAGCCAACAAAGCCTAGCCAATCAGAACATGAATGTGCATGGTGAGTCCACCTGGGTTAGGGCGATAACACCCGATAACACAGGAAATGGGGTGGGTACCCCAGAAGGAAGGGAGGACCCAGGGGGATCGATAATTGAAAGGGGACAACAACAGATGTATGGGTGCCCACCAGGAGCAACTGCCATACAAAGAGGAGTAGGATCACCAAGCTTAGGGCCAAGGGATCAGGAAACAGCGGGGCCACAATTAAAGAAAGTGGATGGAGTGTGCGCCTGGGTACTGCCAGCTATACCCCCTGTAGGAGAAGGAGAAGAACCACCCAGACGCAGGGAACAAGGAAATGCAGGACACACAGAGGTGGCGGATGCCCCACCCATAGCCGGTAGTTCACAGCCCCTGGGTGTAGGGGGGTCAGGAACTGCATTGATAGTCCACCCACCAGGGGGTGCCATAGCCGACATGACTGCCCCATTTGGTAGCCATTTAACACAAGCGACCAAGGAAAAAATATGGAGTGGGAAATACGTCGATTTATATGCCTTATTATTTAGCAATCCCATTGTGGACCACACGGAGAATGAAGGGGAAAAGTATAGGGAAAGATATAGATGACCGAAAGCAGACAGGAACTGGGCGAATTGGACCGCGGCATTTGCCATATACATGGGGGTAGTTATGCAAAATAACCCAGGTCGCGGCTTGGAACTGCATAAGTATGCAGACATTGTCTGTAGGGCACACGGGACCGGCCCCCCAGGCGCAGGGCTTTGCTATGACGAGGCTTTTTGCCATAGGGCGGTGAACATGCCGGGGCTGCGGTGGGACACGCATGCACCAGACATATGGCTAGAGAGTATGGTGGATGCCACTAAAGCCCCTAGGGCTGACAGTGGACACCCATTAGTTCGGGGGGGAGTGGCACCCACTAACGAGCCATACCGTGGGGACAACCGGAGAAAGGGACAAGCTGGGCCTGGCCCATGCTGGGAGTATAATACAGCTGGCCGATGCAACAGGGTGCAATGTCAATTTCACCATCGGTGCTCCAGCTGCGGTGGGGGCCACCCTGAGAGCACATGTTACCGCCCCCGGCAAAAGACAGGTCCCGGCCATTTCGGCATGGGAGGAGGAAATGGGAAAGGTGGTCAAGGGTAGGGCTGATGCGGCAGCAGCTTTTACCACGCCGCGATTCCATTCCACCATTTCGGAACTGCCCGCGCCACACCACGACTTTTCTGCGGATATTCCACTAATTCCGCCGGAATTTTGCAAATCGCGGAATTGCGGAAAAATCGCGGAAAAATTGCGGAAATCGCGGAAAACCTCTATTCCGCTATTTTTTGGCGCTGGCGGAATTGCGGAAATAGCGAAAATGTCATGTTTCCACGATTCCACTAAGTTGCGGAATGAAATAAGCGGAACCGCGGAACCGCGGAATGAAACCGC
>QEPC01012962.1:1262198-1274634 GCA_003113815.1 Sphenodon punctatus | reverse complement strand
GGGGGGGGGGGCTCTGGTTGAACTTGCCCGGCAACAGAGGGGAATTTTTTTTTTTAAAAGGAAGGTCAGAAACTGATGATAGGGTCCGGATTACCGGGCCGAATCCGATAATGCCGGTACGCCCGATACCGGCATTATCGGATACCGGATTCTACCGGTTTCCCACCCCTACGTATTACCACAAGCTCCTCTGACTCTGTGCAGCCTAGCCCGTGGCCAATCGCAGACTGCCAAGACAGTGGTCTGAGAAAAAGAGCGATGGTGAATGGACAGGCTGGCTACTAGTCCAAGTCTCTCCATCCCTTCTCAGAAGACCCCCCCCCCGGGCCTGCCAGTCAGGTTTTGCCCTCCCGAACCCATCCAAACTCATCCAAAAACAGCCAAACTATTTGGGGGTTTCCACGTTTGATTCAGGCGTTCGGTTCATCCATCCGTACTGGCTGCGTTCTGTCCAAACTCCAAAAATCCAAACTGGGTTTGTGCATCCCTACTCCAGCCAGGCCCTTCAGTTGTGTCAACACCTCATGGTCAACTGTATCAAAGGCCACTGAAATATCTTACAAGATCAACAGGGTACAATTCCCTTTGTAACTCTTGAGGTGCACCGCAGATCATCGACTAATGCCACAAGCGCAGCCTCTGTGCCATACCCAGAACAAAAGCCTGACTGAAACAGATCCAGGAATCCAGCGGTGTCAAGATGTGTCTGGAGCAGTTGGGCAACCACCTGTTCAATAATCTTTAAAAAGGGAAGGTTAAAGACAGGCCAATAGCTGTCTAGGGAGTCCTCCCAGCCTCCCTGTTTAGTAAACAGAATGGAGCAGCCACAAAATACATTACTGCATTCTGGGCAGCCTTACCCCACATTGCGCTGCCTTGCCGTATAATGCAGCGCATCATCTGCCCAGTGGCTGCCAGATGTCGTCCCCCCTCCCCCTTTAGTGCAGCTGGGTGGGCAACTGGCTGCTAAGTCTGGGGGACGGAGCCTGTATCAGCCTTACTCAAAGTGGGGTAAGGATTTCCAATGCACAGTAGTGTGCTGCTACTCATGTGCTCAGGCCCAGTCTGCCCCGCCACATGACAAGATCTGCCATGGAATTTTGAGCAGTGGGCACTGCTTCCATTCCCATGCGGCCATGTCATGGCCTGGGGTTGGATAGTGGGTGGGTCAGGGAAGGGTGGGTGGGGTGTTGCTGGGTGGCTGCTGGTATGACTGTTGCATCAGCCCACCCCAGAGTGGCCCCAAAGTGTGACAGCAGCAATTACCTGCCACGGGGAACACAGGGGGTTGGGCCTGTCCCAGCTCATGTTGCTGCACTCAATGATTCTGTAATATGATAGCTTCCCAGCTCTGATGTTTAAGCTTGCTTCCCCTTGTACTTCTAGTCCCAAGTCCTTCAGAGGCGAGCTCCCTGGTTCCCAGCCTCACTGCAGCCTTGGTGTCTCCACGTCGAGCCTCCTGTCATAAGAACATAAGTAGTGCCATACTGAATCAGACCAATGGCATTACTTCTGACTACTGAGTCAGAGTATAGGATGCTGGGCTTGATGGACCAATCTCGATCACATGGGAGAAGAACCAACAGTCACAATGGGCAATCCATTTCCCGTTGTTCACTCCCAGCTCCTGACAGTAAGAAGTTCATCCCGTAAGCTACTTGATTAATAGCCATTAATGGACCTACTCTCCAAGAACTTATTCAGATCTTTTTTAAACCCAGCTATACTACTGGCCTTGATAATGGCCTCTGGCAACAAATTCAAGTTAATTATGCGTTGAGTGAAAAAGTACTTCTCTTTATTTGTTTTAAATCTGCCTGCAGCTAGGTTTATGGAATGTCCCCTAGTTCTAGTACTATTTGAGAGGGTAAATAATCATTCCCTATCTACACGTTCCATAGCACTCTAGATTTCATAAACCTCTATCATGTCCCCTCTCAGTCTTCTCTAAGCTGAAGAGACCCAGATTGTCACGCCACTCTATGTACCGAAGCCGTTCCATACCCTTTATAATTCTCGTTGCCCTTCCCTGTACCTTTTCTAGTTCAGCTATGTCTTTTTTGAGTTGGGGCGACCAGAACTGAACACAATATTCCAGGTGCGTTCGCATCGTTGATTTGTATGGAGGCATTATACAGCCTCAGTTTTATTCTCTATCCCTTTGCAAATAACTCCTAACATTCTGTTAGCTTTTTTGACTGCTGCTGCACATTGGGCTGAGGATTTCAGTGTATTGTCCACAATCACCCCCAGATCCTTTTCCTGAGTGGTAACACCTAGCTTAGTACCCAGCATTGTGTACTTGTAGTTTGGGTTATTTTTCCCTACATGCATCACTTAGCACTTGTCCACATTAAATCTCATTTTCCATTTAGATGTCCAAGCATCCAGTCTTGTAAGTTCCTGTTGCAATTCTTCACAGTCCACTCGTGTTTTAACTACCTTGAATAACTTGGTGTCATCTGAAAATTTGATCACCCCACTCTTAACACACTTTTCCAGATCATTAATTAATACATTAAACAGCACTGGTCCCAATACAGATCCCTGGGGCACACCACTTTTTACATCTCTCCATTGTGAAAACTGACCATTCAGCCCTACTCTTTGCTTCCTATCCTTTTAGCAGTTACCGATCCATAGCAAGACACTACCCCCTATCCCATGACTTTTTAATTTTCTCAAGTGTCTTTTATGTGGGACATTTTCAAATGCTTTCTGGAAATCCAGGTACACTCTATCTACCGGGTCTCCCTTGTCCACATGCTTATTTAAACCCTCAAAGAATTCCAAGAGATTAGTGAGGCATGACTTACCTTGGATAAATCCATATTGACTCTTCCTCATTAAGTCATGTTTATCAACATGCTCATTGATTCTGTTCTTAATGATAGTTTCCACCATTTTGCCCAGCATAGATGTCAAGCTTCCTGGTCTGTAGTTTTCAGAATCAGCTCTGGATCCCTTTTTAAATGTCTCCAGTCTGCTGCTCACTCTGTGGGCTCTCATCGCTTCATTGCGCTGCTCTCTCTCCGACTGCTTTGCTTCTCTTGGATCCTTGTTAATTTCACTCCAGGCTATGCTGCTCATTAACAGCTCACTACTGTGCTGCTCTCACAGCTCACTACTAGCCCCTCTGGCTGGACTAAGGCCTATGTACCTTTCTACAGGTGTAGCCCTTGGCTTACCTGTATCCTCAGATGAAACTCCCATCAGCCGCCCTGTTCCACCAGCAGCTATCCTATTTAAAGGGCTGGCCATCATGCTTCCTTCTTGACTCCTGTGTCAGGTCGATGGGGTATAAAACTGGTAAATAAATAAAATAATATATTTTATGTGGGTTAATATCTATTTTCTTTGATTTTGAACTTTTCATCAATTAGCAACAGAAAACAGACCTCTTCTTGCTTCAAAGAGATCATAAAAACTCATGCATTTGTCATGGAGTCAACTTCCCACAGGAAATGGAATACAATATAAACATAGGAACTGCAATCCTGTATAAGACTGTGAATCTACCTAGTCTTATATTTTCTCTCCAAAAATAGCCAGCATGAGAAGTTTCATAGTTAGGTGTAGGAAACCCCTAACCATGAAACATGAATAATGCAATAAAAAGTTAAACATTATTATAATAAAAAGTTATAAAATGTAATACACGGTAGGATAGTGTCAGCTGTTTTCTTCTAGTTTTATATTTGCTTATCTGGAAATATATTTGCTTATGTATGTGATGCTTTTGATTTCTGTTTTGATTAATGTGTTCACTTTTAGATGGACTCCATAACAGGTAGGATACTTGGGAAGAGATGGGTGGTCAGCAGGATAATCTTTAACACATGGTGGGTCTTGATACTGGCACTGTGCCTAATACTCTTGTAGAGTCTTAGAGCTAAAATATAAAGTCATCTGTGTTGATGTTAGGACTTAATACCTTTAAAGAGACATTTAGTAGTTAATGAGGTCCTCTGGATTTAAAGCTTTGTTGTTTATTATACCCAGACAGTTTGGGTTTTTCTTAATGACATTCCCCAGCAAGTCACCTAATTCCTGACCTGCTGTTAAAGTCAGAAAACTCTTGTCTGGAAAAAGTCTGTTGTGATCAATCAGAGGAAATTTGGGAATGAACCACCACTCCTCTGGAAATGGAAATGAAAATGAAATATGAGAGGTTTATACGAAGCTATAGAGGCATAGAACAACCAGACCTCTATGATGGCATTTCCCTTAAGCCAATGAAAACCACTTTATGGTGTGATTGAAGTGAGACCATGAGAACACAACGTGTGCAGACTAGCCCTTTCCCAATGACATTGTTCCATTCATTAACCCGGAACAATGCCAGATAATTTATTAATGGTTGATTTGGTGCCATGCTCTTTACTGTTGAACTCGGAATTCTAAGAGTGGGCTGCTGTCCTCAGCCCAGTGTTTTCTCCTGACCAAGATCAATTTTTATCATGTGTGTAAAAGAGGGGACAAAGTGTGGGGGCTACTCCTGAATCTGAATTGGGAGCAGATGCAGATCCCTGGATGATCCCACATTCTTAATTTTGGTGAGATGCAGCTACTGCTGGGATGTGGGCACCTGTACAGGAATGCTTCCCAACTTCAGCCCTGGCCCCAGTGTTGGGAATAGAAATAAACTGAACAGTAAATGTAATGCCTACGGTTAATACCAGTCATTCTGGACATTTTGGCAGTTACTCGGCTGTACACCAATTACTGTGATGGCTTACTGACAAACTGAATGACACAGCAACAGTTAACAAGTTTACTGTATTATCGCAATACTGTGCAACTGAATTTTATGTAACTTATCTGAAACCAGGTCCAGAGGGGGAAGAGGGAGTAAACGCTAAAGGAAGTATGAGTAAATGGTAAATGTCAATACAGTAAATGGCAAAATAGAAATATAATACAGGAAAAGGTGCATTGCAGTATTATGAGCTGATAGGGTAAAAGTGTTAACCACTTCAACCTACATGGGACAGCAGAAGGACAGTAAACAATGATGTGGATCTGCTTCTCTGCTGTCCTCAGTCCAGTATTCACCTGAGGCCAAGACTGCTATCATGGGAGTAAAACTGGGGGACGGGAGGCCCTTGTTACTAGAGGTGTGCACCAGGGACCCTTGTCATTATTTTATTTCATTTTTTATTTAAATAATTCATTTTCATTATCATAAATAATGAAATTTCATTTTCATTTTTGCTTTAGTTTTCAATTTCCATTGGTTTCAATGGAAAACACATTTTAGATTGTAACATATTTGTTTTGCATTATATTTGGATTACTCTTGGAAAACTTGTACCTGGAATGGAAGGCAGTATGTGTGCCAAATTTTAGAAAGATTGGATAAAGGAATTCAAATTTATAAGCAGCTGAATTATGTAATTTTTCAAAATCTGCATATACATTCCTGGATTTAACATCTTTTTCTCCCATCTAATGTGACTAAAACTTGGCAAGTTTATATCCCTCCCCAAGATGACTATCTATGACAATCTTCAGAAGGATTGTAAAAGGTCCTGGTGTTATAAGCAATTAACTAATAAGTATATTTCTGGATGTAACAACTTTGTAATCAAACCAGTGTACATGTAATTTGGCAAGACTGTATCTAACACCTTCAGGATCATCTCTGACAAATATTAGAAAGATGTGATAAAGGGTACCAATTGTATAAACCCGCATAGCATATACAGAGAATGAGCCTATGCCAGGGATTCTCTTATGTGTCACTGTGGCATAAGATCTGTTTGTGATGCCAATTGACCAGCAAAAATATCAACCAAATATCCTCATTCTGTGCTGTGACCACTCCAAATTATCTTCCCCACTTGTTACTGGGAAGTTGGAAGCATCTGTTTAGGGATCTGCAATAGAAATTCTCTGATGTCCTCTGTCACAGTGCTGCAGGATGCGATTGTGATGATAACTGGCCAGCCTGGATGTGTAATTTATGTTTCCTGATTTCTGGAATGCTATCCCCCTGCCTTATTCCTTGCTGTCTGAAGTCCCAGTTATGTCCCTTCTATGCCCGCCTCAGGGCTGCCCCCTATGCCCACCTCGAAGTCACCACTGATTGGTCCTGTAAAGCTGGAAGCATGCAGTAATTGGCCAGTGAATGTGTCTGTCAGTCTTTTGGGTTGCTCCTCATCCTCCCTCCTACAGCCTCTCTACCCCTGCCATGCCAGGTGCCTGCCTCTGACTGGCACTGCATGTGCTGCTATTTAGCTGTATAATGGTCTTCAAGGGGACATTTTCAATTGTTTATAAAATTGAGGCCCTTTATCAAATTGTCTTGTAGTTTGTCAGAGATGACAGGGAAGGTATGGGATACAATCCTGATAAATGTCTTATAAACAGGATGGAATAGAAAAATGTACAGAAATGCATTTTCAAGTTGTTTTTATTAATTATTATTATTATTATTATTATTATTGTATTATGAATCAAGCATATATATATAGCGTAAGCAATGTACCTGGCACTTTACCAAGGGCTTTCAATCTGAGAGATGGGGGGGTGGGGAGGAGGAGAAATGAAGGAAGGGGGAGAGAGTAAAAGACAAGGAGTGTAAAATTTATGAAGATGTGAGTGTGAACATTTATGCAGAGCGGAAGAGGTGGGTTTTGAGGAGGGATTTGAAGGTACGAAGAGAGGAGGTGAGGTGGATGTGGGCAGGGAGGGAGTTCCAGGCATGGAAGGCAGCTAGGGAGAAGGGATGAAGGCAGTTAGGGGATATGGGGAGGCATGGGAGGGCGAGAGAGGAGACAGAGGAGGAGCAGAGTTCACGGACTGGAGTACAGAGGGAAAGTAGCACTGAGAGGTAGGGGGAGCAAGATTGTGAAGAGCTTTATAGGTAAAGAGTAGGAGCTTGTGCATGAGTCATTCAGGAAGGGGGAGGCAGTGAGGAGAGGAGGGGCTGCATGTGGTTGAAGCAATGGGTGAGTTGGATGACCCTGGCAGCAGAGGTTTTCACAGAGATAAGGGGAGAGAGGTGAGAGTGCGGGAGGCCAGTGAAAAGGAGGTTACAGGAATCGAGGTGAGAGATGACCAGGGCGTGAACAATGGTTTTGGCAGAGCAGTCAGACAAAAAAGGGTGAATCTTAGCAATGTTATGGAAGGAGTAGCGACAGGATTTGGCAACAGAATCGATGCAGAGTTTAAAAGAAAGGGGTGAGTCAAAGATGAAGCCTAAGCTATGAGCTTGGGGACGGGAAGGATGGTGACCCCGTTGATAAGGATCGACAGGGAAGAGGGAGAGGAAGAATGAGGAGGGATGATAAGGAGTTCAGTTTTAGCCATTTTGAGTTTGACTTGACATTGAGACATCCAGGTAGAGATATCAGAGAGATAGCTGGTGAGGCGAGCTTGAACAGAGGGAGAGAGAGAGGGAGTAGAGAGATAGAGCTGAGTGTCATCATCGTAGAGGTGATATTGGAAGTCATGGGAGGCAATGGGTTTGCCTAGGGACAGGGTATAGATAGAGAAGAGGAGAGGGCCAAGGACAGAGCCTTGGGGAACACCAACCAAGAGGGTGGTTAATGGTTTATAACATCAGAACCCTTTATCCAATCTTTCTGAAATTTGGCAGGGATAGTAAAATTGGGAAGGGTCTCAGGTTTCATGCAAATGGAATGGAAGAAAAAGAAGTTGTAGCCAGATATGTGTACACAGAATTTCGTGTACACGAAATTCTGACAGTGGTCAGAATTTTGTAAAATCACAAAATGCAATTGCTTAGAAAATTGGTTTCCTCTATTCAATCTTTCTGGTATGTGGTACACATAGTGATCCTCATTGGGGGTAAAATCTCACCAAGTTTCATCAGAACTGAATAATAAACAAAAATGTTACAGCCATAAATATGTTTTTTAATATTTTCCCATTATTTTACATAACAAAAATGGAAAAAAATAGTGCGTTTTTTCATTATTATTTTTGGTTTTGTTTTTACGATCATGAAAATGAAAAAAGTTGCTTTCGTTATCATAATAACAAAAATGAATTTCACACCTGTACTGTTACCCTCCTGCTTCCCCCACTCTTCCTGTCCCCACTCTCCCCAATCTGCAGAAGAGGACACCATCTTTCCACTAGGGCTGATTTGAAAATCCATTCTGATTCTGCAGAAAAGTTCCATGAAATCAGAATGGGTATCGAAATTATGGTTGGAATTTCAATCAGAATAAATTTCCAATCAGAATTCCAGTCAGATGCTTTTGCACATGCACACAATAGCAGCTGATGTTCTGCACATGTGCAGACTCATGGATGCCATTTGTGCATGCAGAAAATGCTATTTTTTACTTTTTTGTGTTGGAATATTTACTACAGGAAACGATATTAATGTGTGATGGAGTCCTGGAGACAGTAATGGGGCTGTACTCTGGTCATGTGTAATTTTTTTTAAGGTGATCTATGAAACAGAAGTAAATACCGTGGGGTTTCCAATGGAAGATTTCTGTGCAGTTTGTGAGCACTGACGTTTGTTAGTTTCAAGTGCACACTGTAGTTGTTCAGAGCATATCTATTTTAGACTTACATATATTGACTGAAAGGTGAGGAGGGTTGGCTTTGCTGACTCTTTTTTTCACAGCTGGGAGCTTTGCTTTGCAGCAAGGAGTTTTTTTTTGTCAAATTCACAAGCAGGGAGGTGGAGGAAAGAGGGAGAAGCAGCAGTGGAAGCGTCCAGAGTAGAGTAGGTGGAAGAAAGGGAAGAGGAACCCCAGATGTGTGAGAAAGGGCAGGGGATGGGGGAGGTGGGTATGTAGGAGGAGAAAGGGAATTTTGGGAAGTGCAGGCCTATCGGTCAGTCAGGCACATGTACTGCCCTAGAGCTCATGTGCTTCTCAGCTCTGAACCCTTCACTGGAGTAGTGGGAGGCAGTGGAAGGTGATTAGAATGATGGAGAGTAGGGCTGAAATGTAAAAGTGTATATATTAAAACGGATATAGGGCAAAATAAAAGTGGCTGCAGTCTTTTTGTCCATTCTCTTTGGTGAATGTGGCTGTGTGCTACAGTGGTGCTGGATCTGTAAGTAATTATCTGGAGGGGGGGGATGCCTGTTCTGTCCTGTCCTGGTTTGACCTGTCCTGTCCATAGGGCTAATGCTGGTGGATGGTAGGGATGGGCGAATGCGGTTCGGAAGTTCAGAGTTCGGACTGAACTCGACCAGTTCGGTCGACCGAACCGAACCTCTGAACTGAACTCGATTTTCGAACTGAACCAAACCGAATTTCTGAACTCAGTTCTGTTCACCCATCCCTATAAGATAATATTCAATTTCATTCAATGGGGTTTGAATTTCCGAACCCTGTTAGGAAGATCGGAGTTCGGACCGAACTCGAATAGTTCGGTCGACCAAACTGAACTTCAGAACCAAACTCTATTTTGGAACCGAACTGAGCCGAATTTCTGAACTCAGGTCTGTTCATCCATCCCTAGTGCATTGGGGTCATGTTTACCTTTACCATGCCATGCAGTTCTTTTAAAAACAATAATTGGGTGTCACATTGCTTATAGTTCTGCCTGCTGCTTGGTTGGCATTTGTCACCAGGAGTACAAATGTATCTCTCTGCTTGACTCCACTTCCCCCTTTCCTGATTCCTATTCAAGTTACCAGTGCCACATAACAATACATACCATGACAAAAGGGTGCTCTGGGGCAGGGAGGGTGAATGTCTGGTTTCTTAATCTTGTGACTGCTGGGGCCTGGGCTTAATGGGATTTTGGTGTTATTTATTTCTCTATTCAGTTGAAGACTGTTTTGTAGGGTTATTATATTCTTTTTGAGCTAATGTCCCTTGCTACTCTGCATTTTTCTGCACTGCTTCATTGGCATAATGATTAAAGTGGGTGCACTCACTGCTGATGGTGGGTCATGCTGTGGGTACACTACTGTTGTTGGGTTTTTTTTATTTCTGCAAGCAGTTGAACTTTTGTGGAGCTGTCTTCTGTAGAAATTGTCCCACTCTTGCTAGCCTACTTTTCTGGGTATTATTATTATTATTATTATTATTATTATTATTATTATTATTATTATCTTTTACATAGCACAAGCAAATGTACCTGGCACTTTACACAGAATAAGATAGACACGGACCCTGCCCGAGAACTTAATATTTAAACACAGGGGGAGAGGAGACAGGGAAGGGGAAACAGAGGGAGAGACATGGAAGCAACATTCATGAGGATGCAAGGACTCAGGTACACTTTCTTGGGTTGGTTACAGTACATTGGGAGTTTTCAGATAACAGGTCGGGGGTAATCTTGGGTAGGGATGATTAGCAGGAGTTAGGAAGGGTGGAGCAGAAGAGTTGGGTTTTGAGGAGGGACTTGACGGTACAAAGGGAGGGGGCAAGTCGGATGTGGGCAGGGTCAGAGTTCCAGGTGTGCGGGGAAGCAAGGGAGAAGGGACGAAGGCAGTTTGGGGAGCAGGGGAGGTATGGGAGGGTGAGGGAGGGGATGGAAGAGGAGCGGAGTGCTCAAACAGGGGTTCAGAGGGAGATCAGGGCAGAGAGGTAGGGGGAGCGAGGTTGTGAAAGGCTTTGTAGGTGAAGACGAGGAGCTTGTACAGAATATGCTGAGGAAGGGGGAGCCAGTGGAGAGAGGAGAGGAAAGGCTGCACATGGTCAAAGCGACGGGCTAGGTGGATGATCCTGACAGCAGAGTTTTGAACCAAGATGAGGGAAGAAAGGTGAAAGCAGGGAAGGACATCAAGGAGGAGGTTACAATAGTCGAGGCATGAGATGACTAGGGTGTGGATGAGAGTTTTGGCAGAGGAGACAGACTAAAAAGGGCAGATCTTAGCAATGTTGTGGAGGGAGAAGCGGCAGGATTTAGCCATGGAGTCAATGTAGGTTTTGAAGGTAAGGTGCAAATCAAAGATGAAGCCCAAGCTACGGGCTTGGGGGATAGAGAGTATGGAGACCCTGTCAATGGCAATTGACATGGAATAGGGAGAGGAATGATTGGGAGGGAAGATAAGTTCAGTTTTTGCCATGTTCAGTTTGAGTTGGCGTTGAGACATCCAGGCGAAGATATCAGGGAGACAGTTGGTGAGACGAGATTGAGCAGAGGGGGAGAGGGAAGGAGTGGAGAGAGAGAGTTGAGTGTCATCAGCGTAAAGGTGGTATTTGAAACTGTGGGAGGCAATGAGTTTGCCTAGGGATAGGGTGTAGATAGAGAAGATGAGAGGGCCAAGGACAGAGCCTTGCGGAACCCCGACTTAGAGGGGTAGGGAGGAGGAGGGGGAGGTGTTAGGAAGCAATACATTGAAGGAGTGGTCAGAAAGGTAGAAGGAGACCCAGTCGAGGACAGAGTTCCAGAATACCAGGGAGTGAAGCAATTCAAGCAGGAGTGAGTGGTCAACAGTGTCAAAGGCAGCAGAGGGATCAAGGAGGACTAGAATAGAAAAAAGGGGGTTGGATTTAGCCACAAGAAGATAGTTGGTGATCTTAGTCAGAGCGGTTTCAGTGGAGTGAATGGGACGGAATCCAGATTGGAGGGGATCAAGGGAGGAGTTGGTGGAGGGGAGGTCGAGGCAATGGGAGTAGACAACCCATTTAAGGAGTTTGGAAACAAAAGGGAGGAGCGAGACATGATGGTAATTAGAGGGTTCAGAGGGATCCAGAGTGGACTTTTTCAGGATGAGGGAGACAGTGATGCATTTAAAGGCAGAGTGGAAGGAGCTGGTAGAGAGGGAGAGTTTTATGATGTGCAGGAGGGGAGGGGTGGAGGAGAGGTTGAAGGAGGCAAGGGAATGGTCAGATATGGGATGGGACTCGAAGGAGAGATCGGAGAAAGAGCAGTTCCTAGAGAACACGAGATCAAGAGAGTGACCATCAGTGTGAGTAGGGGATCTAGTCCAGAGGTGGAGATTAAAGGAAGAGGCTAAGGAGAGGAAGCTAGGGTGCAAGGCTGAGAGGGTGTATCAACATGAATATTGAAGTCACTAAGGATAAGTGTGGGATTTCATCAGAGAGGAAGGGTGTGAGCCAGGACTTGAACTCAGAAAGAAAGGCAGAGAGGGAGCTGGGAGGGTGGTAGATAACCACAACATGGAGGTGGAGAGGGGAGTAGAGGCGTTCAGAGTGAGCCTCAAAGGAGGGGAAGGAGAGAGAGGGGGGAGAGGGGAGAGGTTGAAACTGGCAGGAAGAGGCAAGGAGGAGGCCTACTCCACCACCCCCGGGCCTTTGTTATATCCAATATGATGCATTGAGTCAACCATAAAATAATACTTAGAGCATATGTTATATCTTATAGATGTTAAGATCTTTGAATTTGTAACAGAGCTGTTCTCTGAACAGAAATGTCTTTCTAAGTCATGTACTTTTAACTGACACTGTTTCTTTTGTACTATGTCTTTATTTGAACTTAAGTAAACTATTGCTTCATATTTTATAATATTCATAAGTCTCATAGC
>QEPC01012962.1:1231945-1245456 GCA_003113815.1 Sphenodon punctatus | reverse complement strand
TTCTTCTTCTTCTTCTTCTTCTTCTTCTTCTTATTATTATTATTATTATTATTATTATTATTATTATTATTATTAGTGATACCTTCAAAAATTAATCAAGTCCCTACTACTCATCTCTAGATCTTTGCTAATCTTTTATTCCTATTCCAAAACTTGCTGTATTATAGATAATAAACTGAATATTCAAATTACACAAAAATGTGTAAAAATGCTTATTATGTTGTTCAGCAAAATGATCTTTTCTTGTGGAATTTGAATGATCTTTCTTGTGGAATTTGGTTATCTTGGTTGTTCATAAATAAAGAAGATCCAGGGACAATATAGATGACCTAATGTAGAGAAATAGAAAAAAACTTATATCCTCAGCATGGGCATAACTTTGGGCTAAAATTTGTGGGGGATGCTCACAATGAGTTTTGTGGATACTCATTAAGCCCGATACCAAACCCTATGAAGCAGTGCCCACAGGGAGCAGCGTGCATGTCATGCGAATGCCAATTGTGAGTAAGGAGCCCATGGATGCCACATGCATGTGCATGGATGCCACATGCATGTGCGTGCATGCACAGGATCCATGGGGCTTGGGATCGGGCACATTGTGAAATGAGTATCCACAAAATCAGTTATACTTGTAAAATATTTGGTACCCAAATTGATTTGGTAATGTTGGGTATCAACGGGTACCTGATTTCAACTTGATTTGAGTACCTGATGTCCCAGAATGTCAACTTTTGGCCCCAATTTTTCCTGTTCCAATTAACAGATGAGTAATCAGAAAATCTAAAAAATTGGTACTGGAATTTACCTTTTTTTCGCCCAGGTAATCAAGTAGCCCATCTGGTACCCAACTTGGTACTCGAATATGTGGGTATCACCCACGTTTAGTGCAAATGAGCTATCCGTTTCAGCTTTACCCCACATCTATATGCATTGGAATTGCAGGGGATGGACATTTGTGGTGATGCAGCTCCAATATTCCCACTCCAATTACTCCCATGGCCAATAAATAATGAGCCCCAACCTAAATTTTGAGAAGGATGCATAATGAATTTTTCACATTTTCTGAGAGCAGTAGATATAATATAAGCTCAGTGGTCCTGGCAATTTCCCACGGGCTCAGCTAATTTGGAATGAGCCCTGGTGCAGAAAGTGGAATTGAATTTTCCTGCCCTTTCCTCCCAGTGGCAAGGGATGCAGGAGCACTAGGGGGAGTGCCCCCCTCCCCGGCTCATGGGCCCCGATGCAGTTCACTGTCCATCCCTATTATAGCTACAGCCTTGAAAATTCTGAAAAAGGAATAGATCAACTCTGGCGTATAAATTGAGGCATGACTTTACCCGTATATTACCTCATTAATTATGTAAATGGAAAAATAAGGCTGTATGTGATTAACCATATTTGGTGTTCATTCCTCTATGTATCCTAAATGCACAATATTTTGATAAGATGGATATTTACAAATAAAATAAAATAGCCCTTTGAAATTTTAATGCAAAGAATCATCTCCAAAATCCTTGCGAACTAAAGTTTGAGGGATACATAGAAGCTTCTATTTTGACGTGTATTGTTTGCAACTGCTTTGTTACAAAAGAGGCAATCTATTTGTATAATTAATCAGTCATAATATCCCAATGGATTTTTTTTTCTACTCAAAGCTACCTTTTTTGTTCACTAGTAATGAAAACATTGCATCAAGGCTTTCTGGCATGATTGATAGCCTTTGTAGAATGAATTGTGATGAAGGTATTTTTATCTAAGCAGTGCCTTGAGCTCTTTCATGAGATCTGGAACACCACTTTAATTCTTTACTAGGAACAGGTGTTTCCTCTATAGGAAACCATTAGCTCCACATTTTTAAACAATGCAAATCTGATTTTGATTTCAGGCATGAAAGTTTATGCTTTTGTATTTTGTGTTTATGCTTTTGTATTATTTTTTTTAAAAAGCTAATACGTTAAAAAATTTACAAGTGAATTTCAAATGCTAGGAAGACAATTATTCAAACATTAAAAGGACAGATTCACAAAACAATTCTTCCCCATTTGTTTGATGTTTTTAAACTTGGGGTATTTTTAAAGAACAGTATGAGTAGACTCTAAATAAAAAGCATGTTTTAATAATTTTTAACTCTCCTATTCAGCAAGCAGAGGTGCTGAGGTTTTACATATACTCCAAAGGCAGGACTCAGGAGTTTGGGGCTCTTGTTAAAATAAAGTTATAATTCTAATAAATATGGAGAGGGAAGTGACTGTGGCAGGACTTTCCTCTTATTAAACATTCATAGTTTGAATCATGACCCAAGGGGCATGTAAGCAGAAAGAAATACACAAATTAAAGGAGAAAGGAGTTTGAATGAGGCCTTTTTTACAAGGATGGCGCAGCAGCGCCGATGGGTGGAGATGGGTGTGGATGGGTGGGTGAGCACACCCAACGAACACCTGGTGGCACCGAGCAGGGAGACATTTACATGGACAGCACTGCAGGGGGTCGTAGGAAGGAAAGTGACAGGCCGGAAAACACCCAGCAGCCACATATCCGCCCCCAGGAAGCACCCGACAAAAACCTGTGGAAGTACACGGACAGCCGGGACCAGCAGGGAAGCCCCACCTGGCACAGCGACGGCACAACATGGCCGACCGAGGGCAAACGAAGCTGCTCAACGCAGCCCCACCCCCGAGCCGCCAGGACCCACGTGGGTGGGGCAGGAGATGGGATGACAGCCACTACAAAGGGGCCGAATCCACACAGTCCCGGCACAGAGCCCAGACAGCCCGGTGCCAGCCCTCCCCAACACACACAGAGCAGAGTGGCACACACACAGCAAGCAACAGAAGCACACAGGGATTGGCCCACGGGTGGCCCGGGGGGCAGGGAGGCATCCACACAACACAGGCAACACCCCAACTCCCCCCGCAGAGGCACCCACAAAAAGGGAGAGGTCACAGCAAAGCACAACATGGACACACCAGGAAGGAACACACAAGCCTTTAATAAAATGGGGAAACTGCAACAGGGGGCAACAACAACAGGGCAGGGAGGGTGACGGGGCAACAGAAGGGGAGGCAGCATCAGCAGCATCAGCAGCATCAGCAGCAGGCCCGGGACAACACCCGATCAATAGGACCATAGACCCTGCGCCCGGCGCCAGTGTTCGGCCTGCACGCGGTGCAGCTACTCCAGGATGTGCAGGAGGATCTCCAACAACTCCCCCTGCTCCCGGGTCCACTCCGCAATCATGGCTTGCACTAAATGGGACAGAAGGAGAAGAGACAGCCATCAGAGCTGGCCCTGGGCACCAAGGAGCAGAACCCCCCATGGAGGGACGCAGGGTCCAGCAAGCAGGAAGCACACACACGGATGCCATTGAACAACCGCCCCGCCACCCGCATGTCCCATGCCACCCACTCCAGCTGCAGCATGATTGCACCCATGCATAAGATCGCCAGCAGCATGACAAAAGTAGCTGCAGGAGAGAAGGGACAGGGCAATGGGGAATGCCCAAACCAATGGGCCCTGGGAGGGCCGGGGGCAGTGACAGCACCAGGGGCACACCCCACACATTGACAGCCACCACCTGGAAGACCACCCAGACCCCTGCAACAAGGGGGATCAGTTGGGCTAAAGGACGGAGCCACCACAACCCCTACCTATGCTCAGCTGCCCAGTGCCCATGGTGCCATCACCCATCCATCGCCACCACCACAGATGGCCCGCACCAACAGGGGGCGACAGCAGAGGTGAGCGAAGGGGAAGGGCAGGGCCACACCAATGCACAGGTGAGGCCAGAGGGTTCTTGTCCGACTGCCCACCACCAATACCACCCCTTGACTGAGCCCAGGCAGCAGCACCCAGCAGGGAAGCTGCCAGGGGAACACACACCACAAACCCGGTGCATGCCCCACAGGCCCAGAACCCACCAGTACACACCAACCACACCCCCTGCACACAACCACACAGCTGGGGGCAGGAGGGCCACCAAGGGGAAGGGGCACCCAGCCACCACAGCAGCAACAGAAGCAAGGCAGGACAGACCATCACAGAACAGCATTTTATTGGTGCTGGGGAAACAGGGGCCCCCAAGCACAGAGAGGCAGAGCAGGGGGGCACAGGTGGACCCACGGCCAGCCAAGAGATGCACAACAGGAGGGCACAGGAGCACCCTCACAGAGCGGGCGAGGGCACCAGGGCCACCCCAGCGTCAAGGAGCAGCGGTCACAAAGAGGGGGTGATCGGGACCAGGGAACCTGGCAGCAGCCAGCAGCAATGCAGATGGCAGCGCACAGCCTAATTGGAGGCATGGGGGGGCAGGCAATGCACTGGCCAGGACACCGGGGTGGCCGCAAGCAGGTGTCTATGAGGGGCCACTCATGGACGGTCAGGTGAGCGCTCCCGGGGTGACAACCCCAGTGCTAGACCCTCCCACGTGAACAGGCCCCTTCAGAAGCCTCGGATGTGCATATAAGCATCCATCAGGAAGAGGGGCAGGAGGAGGTCCTCTCCGGCAGCTGGAACCCGCACAGCTGGAAGGTCCCTCACCGATTGAAGGGAAGCGAGCTCCACAGTGGAGGAGTCCCCGGTCCAGAGCGGGCCACCAACATCGAGGGACAGCAAGCCGAGGTCCCACAGGGGGGCCCCCACATCCGAGGGCACACAGGGGATGCCGCAGGCATGCAGGCGGGTGCTGGTGTACAGGGCAGCAACAGGGCCTGACAGCAAGGTGAGGCCAAACCCGGGTAGCTCTGTCAGCAGGCGAGCTGCCATTACATCCGCAGCGGTCCATGGCACAACAACGGTGGGTGGGTGCTCCCAAGGAGTCAGGCACAGGGGGGGTGAAGCCAAGCTTGAGGGAACAGCTCCGGCATGCTGGGGCCCCGACCTGGTGACCCATCATCCACATGTACTGCGACAGGACCCAGAAGCCATGCTCCACTGACAGGGGGTCGCCCACCAACAGATGCATATCAGGACTCAGCCAGAGGGCCACCAACAGCATGTCCACACAAGGCGACCACCCCTCCTCTACACCCCGGCTGAGGGCCCCACAGAATGACCAGCCATGGCAGGAGTGGGGCCCGCTCTGGTGAAGCAAAGGGTGGGAGACGGAGGGCTTCCGTGTCCAGAATATNCAGCACTCACCGGCCGGCTGGGCCGGCCTCCCTGTCAGCCACTGGCCACTCCACACTGGTCTCCGCAACAGTCCCTGTGTGGAGAAACAAGAATGGGGTAAGGGATCCTCGTGTGCACTCATTTCTGTCCCATGTCAGGTCCTGGGCCACTGGGCATGCCATGGTCATCCAGGGATTCCCCTACCCCCCACATGAGCATCACACGTGCTGTAGGATGATCCCTGTTGGTTAGAGCCCCTGGCCAGCCCACCCTTTGTAGTATGGCACATGCCCCATCCAGTACAGCATCACAGAGCAGGTACACATGACTCTGGCAATGGCCGTTGCTCCCCTGCTCATTGTCAGGGGGAAGGGGGGAGAACGAAGGACACACCGATTCACTCCCACACACTGAGAACACACACGCAAGCTCTGCCCCCATGGGGAAGGGGAAAACTGCCCGTCAGGATATTATGGTGGCCCAATGTGTCTCAGAGAAACGGGGCCCGTATCATCTAAGGGCGCAGAGCAGAAGGGGGAGGTCAAACACAGACTCGCACCACTCACTCTAATTGGAGAGGGGGAAATGTAGGGTGAAGGAACGAGTGAAAGGTGACATGGAAGGTGCCTTGGTACAAGGGGAGAAGGGAAACAGCACACACTGAAGGCGGGGGGGGGGGGGGGGCCCAGGGGCCAGGGAAGGGGAAAAGGTCTTGCCCACTGCCAATCACTCTATTGCTCTCTCTATGAACCCTGTCTCTTATACACATCTAGATGTGTATAAGAGACAGGCCCTGCTCCGCCTGCCAGGTTGAAGGTGTGTCCTCCTGGGGGCACGGAGGCGGAGGGCAGCAAACCTCAGGAGGGCAGCAATCGTCCGATGGGTGAGGCGGGCAGCTGTCTAATGCCATGCCCTGTTGGGCTGTGCAGTGTCCCAGCAAGGCCAGCTCGTCCTGGCCTGAAGGACCCTCAACATGTATGCTCGCTGCATGACGCTTCTGATCCTGCGACGGCACTGGTTGCGCTCCCACACCAATGACTGGTGGGAGAACATGTTGGCCACCTGGTCAGATGAGGAATGGTCGGACCACTTCCGGATGCCCCGCTCCCTCCTGACCCGCAGGGGGGAGCTCTTCAACCCCTACCTCCGGAGGCGGGAGACGAACATGCGCTTCCTGCTGCCACCAGGGATGTGGTGGCTGGCCACCCCCGATTCCTGTAGGAGCATGGGGGAGCAGTTCAGGGTGGGCACCGCCACACTGAAAAGGGCTCTCCATGATGTGTGTGACCTGTGGAGCTCCTCTTGGAGCGGGTCATCCAGTTCCGTGACCTCGAGGAAGTGATGCGTGGGTTCAAGGAAATGGAGTTCCCACATTACATCGGGGCCATTGACAGCACCTACATCCCCATCATACGCCCCCCACATCCCCATCATATGCCCCCCCTCATGCAAAGATTGACTACATGAACCAAAAACAGGGCTTCTCCATCAATCTGAAGGCCATAGTGGATCATAGGAGCCTGTTCATAGATTTGTACACAGGCCAGTTGGGGCAGAGCCACGACGCGCGTACCCTGCTTGCCTCCTCCATCTTTGCACACCTTTTCGACGTGGAGATCACCCCCAACCTGTACTACATGATAGAGGGGGTTCCCATGGCCTCTGTTGTGATAGGGGACGCAGCCTACCCACTCAGTCCATGATTCATGCGGGCCTATCCAATGGCACACAACCCGGACCATCACCTGTCGTTGGCACGCAGCATGGTAGAGCGAGCCTTCAGGCTCCTGAAGATGTGCTGGTGCCTCCTGATGAAAAGAAGCCAGTTTGACCTGGACCACACCCCCATCCTCGTCCTGGCAGCATGCATCCTGCACAATGTATTCGAGACAGGGGACGCTGCCCTGGACAACCCACCATCGATGCACAGGACCAGCCCAGTGCCCCTGTACCAACATGTCCAGGGAGGGGCATTCTGACACATCTCAAAGAAGAACAGGGATGCCATATGCTGCTGCATTGTTGCCCAGGCAGCCGAACGTCGGGCAGCACCTGACCCAAACCCATGTTCATAGGCATGTGAACCCCTTCAATAAAGCTGGGTACTACCCTTTACCTGAAACAGTGTCTCTAGTCCATGTGTGGGACTGGCGGTCCCGGGAATGGGTTCTGTGCATTGCCTGGGTGCGAGCGCCCTCCCCTCACTGTTGGCTGTGGGGTGTGTATCCCCTGCAAAGTCCTGCCAGCCAACACTCGACCGCTCACCTGTGCAGGTTCAGTACACACCTGTTCCAGCCACCTCCACTGCATGTGGCCTTGTTGGGCAGGCCCCCGTCCCTGTCATCTGGGCAGGGAGTGTACAGAGCACCCAACATGCCGGTGCCCCCCTGCATGTCGTACTCCACCACCCCACTCCACCCCGGCCACATGTCCTGGAACAGATGAAGCGACTGCAAGGTAGAGGTACAACACATTTATTGGAGGGGGAACTGTACAATGGAAGGGGGTGGGGTTAATTTCTGGGGTGCCCTCTCCCCCTCTTGGCCACACCACCGGGGCTCTCAGGCCAGCATGCCCTAGCTGCAGCCAACCGCAGCACTCACCGGCCGGCTGGGCCGGCCTCCCTGTCAGCCACTGGCCACTCCACACTGGTCTCCGCAACAGTCCCTGTGTGGAGAAACAAGAATGGGGTAAGGGATCCTCGTGTGCACTCATTTCTGTCCCATGTCAGGTCCTGGGCCACTGGGCAGCCCAGGGCCAGGGAAGGGGAAAAGGTCTTGCCCACTGCCAATCACTCTATTGCTCTCTCTCCAATACTGTCTCTCAATGCATCACAGGGATGAGGAAATAGGGAACAATTGAACCACAGCCAACCCTATGTATGCACAAGCACCACCTGCCAATACACAGAACTCAATAGCACAAATCAAAACAACCAAAACACTTAGCTTGGGGCCAGCTTCTCGATCCAATTACTGGCAACAGTGGCTTCCCTTTGACTGCTTAAATACAGTAAGGCACATCCCCTGACGTGCCCTAAGGCATGCGGAGCGCCACAGCGGCTGTGGCTGAGGCTCTGCCCACCGCGCTGTTGCGAGGGGTGGCCAGGCATTGTGCGCCGCTATGCTGGTTGGCGGGGCAATATGCTGTGGTGGAGAGGCATCCCCTGCCCTGCTGGGTCCAGGGGCGGGGCCCAGAGGTGGCAGATGAACCCCCCTGGAGGGACCCAGGTGTCCTTGAGCTCCAGCCCTGACACTCGTATAGTGCATGTGCTCGGACTGGGTTCGGCAATGTGTTCTCTACCAGGGTCCTTCCTTGCAAAGTTCCCCAGATTCCCAGTGCCCCCCCCCGGTGTTGCACCCCCTACCCCCAGGAGCCTGGGGTACTGTGCCCTTACTGGAGGGGGTAGGGCAGTCACCATGGGTGGTTGGTCATCATGGGGTGCACGGTCCTGGGGTGGGGGAATCGCCTCCCGGTGGAGGTCTTGAGGTGTCAGCGGGGGCAGGACCACAGGGGTGCAGGCTGGAAGGGCGGCCCCACATGTGAGTCTTGTTGACCTATATGGGGGAGGGGGACCCCTTGGACCAGGCCCAGATAGGGTTGCTTCTGGGGGAACCACAGGTGGCCGAGGTGCAGGGGGGCCCACCTGCACCAGTGGGAAGCCACCATGATATTGGTTGGCTGCCGACCCTTCTGTGGTATGGCGGGGCCTGTCACACTGAGGGTCACACCACAGGGCCTCCATGGCCTCCCCCATAAGGTCCATGAGCCGTGCAGCCTGAACTTCCAGCCTGTCACAGGCACACTGCTGCTCATGTTGGAGGACGGCAGCCTAGCACCTGTCCCAGAGGTGCTCGGTGTGGGAGCACCATGGTCTCTCAAGTCTGGGTGTGCTCCCCGATTCGCAGCTCAGTCTGGAATCTCAGGTTGTGGCCAGGGTGGGAAGTGCGTTTCAGCAGTTACATCTTGTCCAGCGGCTTCGGCCGTATCTCTCAGACTCTGACCTTGCCACTGTCATCCATGCCTTCATCACCTCGAGGCTGGATTACTGCAATGCGCTCTATGTGAGGCTGCCCAAGAAACTGGTCTGGAGACTGAAGCTGGTGCAGAATGCTGCGGCCCATCTCCTTACGGGGGCGGGTTGCAGGGAGCACATGACACCAGCGCTCCGAGCTCTGCACTGGCTGGCTATAAAGTACCGGGCCAGGTTCAAGGTGCTGGTTTTAACCTTTAAAGCCCTTCATGGCCTGGGCCCTGAAAATCTGTGGGAACGCCTCACTCCCCATGTTCCCGTGCAACCCTTAAGATCGTTCGTGGGAGCCTTTTTGGAGGTTCCCCAGGTGAGGCGGGTGGTCCCCGATGTTGGTTCTTTTTCGGTGGCCACCCCTGTGCTGTGGAATTTGCTCATGGAGGAGGCTCGGTTGGCTCCCACCCTCCTGCTTTTTTGGCATGTATGTATGACCTGGCTGTTCCGTCAGGCTTTTGGTGAGGGGTAGGGGTGGGGTGGGTGTGGGTGGGGTTTTCCCCCACATATTTTAATTTTAATTTTTGTAAAAAAAAATTATATATTGTTTTTATTGACTGTTGTTTGCCGCCCCGGGCTTCCCTGAAGGCAGGAGGGGCGGGATATACATTTTAAATAAAAAAATAAAAGAAATAAAAAATCATGGTAGCCAGGATCTCCCAGTCCCTTTCCCCCTCCCCTCTGATGAACTCTGTGGTGAGCGTGATCTCCCGGGAGTGCACCTCGGCTAACCATTGCAACTCCTCCAGTATCTCCCTGCCGAGGTCCTCCCTTTGGCGTTGGTTCCTGGCCCGCATCTCCCGGTTCTGCTCAACGGTGCCGGCAGCTGCTCCCCTTGTGTAAGCAGGCGCCTGGTCTGGGAACGGGAGTTTGGACATGACGTTAGTGCTTCCGGCCTATGTGCCCCACTGGCCACTACCACCTAACCTGGGGTGCTTGGTGGGGCGGCCCTCATAGTGTGACAGTTTCCCTCAGCCCTCCCCTGTGGGGTCCGCCAGCCCTGTCTTGTCATTGGATGGCCCCTCGGCAGCTGATGGCCATGGGAGGGGCCCCTGACTGTCAGGTGTGCTGTGGGAGCCGCTGTGCGGCTCCCACCTGCCCCCAACACCCTGCCCCTGTTGGGCTCTGCTGTTTGTGGTTGCATGCTCTAGGCCCCCCCGTACCTCCACCCCCATCCACAACCGGGCCCCACGTGGGCCCCTGGCTGGTGTGCCCCACCCTGGAGAGTAGCCCACCTGGTGGTAGGGGAGCTGCTGGGGTCCCCTTGCCCCCCCCTCCTCCTCCTCTTCCTCCCCGTGAACCTCCAGGATGCCTTGTGGTGCAATGGGAAAGGATACCATTAGTGTTTTCCGGACCCCGGCCTCAGTTGCTGTGCCTCCGTCCGGGCCGTTCCCCACGCCAACCCCCTTGGCTCAACTTGGCTGAACTCCATGGGACTAATTTCAGTGAATGAATGAGGGTGGTATTGAGAGTTATGATTCCAGGGAAGAGTCCCCAGAGTTTGTTCCTATTAGAATATCAGGCTTTGGGTGAGTAACCCAAGGCTTACGTGACCAGGAAGAAACTCCTGGGGGCTATAGCTGGAGTAGTAGTGCCAGTTCAGAAGAATGGGCATTAGGTCATGCAATACGATAATAGGGAATTTATCAAGGCAGTTTATGCAGGATTGACCTCACAGACTAGATTGGCATTGGGAAGAATGGATATAAACCAGACCACATGGGAAGAATTGTCAGCAGGTATCTAGCAGGTAGCCGATATTATGAGGGACATGGGAGGACATAAGCGGGCCGTTCAGAAACCCCAGTTAGAGCCAGTCCAAGTACTTACCTTTGTTAATAATGGTCCCCACTCCTCCACTCCTCCAGGACAGATTCCATTCCAAGTCTCCTGGCTAGACCCAACCCCCAGAGCAATCAGCAGAATTACCCTCCGCCGTAGTTGCTGGGGCGGGGCCGTTGTCGCACCCCACCACCATGAGGAAATGGGGCAGGGCACCAAAGAACAGGCGCTTGCAAAGATTTGTAGTGCCCGGTGTGTGGCTGCATGGATGTGGTCGACGAGGGTTGTCCTTGGCAACCCTCACCGGCGATGCGAAAAGGGAAGCCCCTGATTGGGCGCTGCTAGTCACAGGGTGTGACCAGCAAACGGTTCACATTCCCTGCTCATTCTAGCGAGGAGCAGGGAATGGAGCAGCACCCACCCTCCCTCCCTTCATACTGTGGTTTCAACTGGTTGCATTAGAATGGACAGGAAGGAATTTTTGGCAAGGCATTTTGGCCAGAGGGCCTTCTTGTTTTTTCGCCTTCCTTACAGTATGGGGTAATCTGGCTGGCCATTAGAATGGTGTGGTATTTGCCTGAAATTGATGTTTTTGAGTGGTTGTATTATAATTTGTCGCACCCTTGGGTGGGGCTCCAATATCGGTTCAAATTAGGATAAGGGATCATAGGAGTCATCTCCTTAAGAGATGGGGAAACCACACCTACTGCAATTGCAGGGTATGGCAAGTGCGGTGCTGGTTTCCCCTGGAAGGGGTGACCTGAGACTGTGGTAGGGCAGTGTATGCCCCCCCACCTGTGGGCACCCATTTCTTACTCAAGTCCGGATGGACTATGTCCTCTTTGGCTGCTCGCACAGTGCTGGACAAAGGGGAGACATTAGGGTTGTGGGGAAGTTATCAATGGTATATCGAGACCCCCTTGATGTTTAATGGTTAATGGGTTAATGTTGATACTGGAACCTGATCACAATAGGTGATGTCACCCCTCACCTATTCTGTTTGGTTGTAATCTGGATTAATAAAGGTTGCGGCCATGTTTAAATCCATATAATCGTGTCCTGTCTCATTTGGGGTGCGTCGACAATGGACCCGCTATCTGAGTTCTTGCCACGGGCCTCCGCTAGGGAGGGAGTAGTCTCCCTCCACTCCTGCTTATGGAATGAATTAAGAGCTGCCAGGGTAGATATGAGATAGTATCACCTGCAGCCCACCCATGTTCTAACTGCAGCCCTAGTTAAACTCCAGATATTAAAAGCACAGAGCTCCCAAAGTGGACCAGTAGCTGCAGTCAGGTCCCAAAATTCGAACCTCACTTCCCAGACGCTGGATCAAGAGCAGGTGCTCCGAGAAGTGCATAGTATCTGCTAGGGAGGCCCGGTTCCCACAGGTCCCCCTAAGATTATTGCTTGATTACACACAGACAAATAGGGGAAGCCTAATGCCAGGGCTAGTATTGGGAATCCTGGAACAGAAGCCCAACTATTAGTAGACACAGGCACCCCCATAAATATTCTAGATCCAGTTTGGGTAAATGCAGGGGAACCTACCAACAAACAGATAACACTTAGTAGGTATGGGGGAGAGGTTCAGGCAGCTCCAGTGTGGAAAGACATCCCCTTTAAATTAGGAAAGCTATCTGGGACAATGGAAAGCTACATCCACTGGGGTAAGGAAAAAGGTATCATTGGGACCCCCTTTTTGTCAGATTTCAAGATCACAATAGATTTGGCTAATGGGATATTGTGACAGCTCCCAGGAGGTCCCCCCAAAATTTCAGCCATTCGCTGATGCACAGCCCTTAAGGCTCCTCTCCCCATTCTTCCCTTGACCAATGATCCATGGACTCAAGAATTTCCCAGAGTATAGATTAAGGATAAGGGAGAGTGTGGAAAGGTGGAAGATGTGGTGCTCATTGAAGGAGAGACTTCCCCCCTCCCCCCCCAAGGCAATACAAATACCCTGCTGAGGCAGAAGAAGGAATACAGGCTACCATAGACAGCCTGATGGCACAAGGAATCATAGTGCAAATGAAGTCTATTTGTAATGCACCCATCTGGTCAGTTCTCAAGGCGGACGGGGTGACTTACAGGATGACTGTGGACTATCAAGCACTGAATTCAGTCACCCCTCTTTTGGCCCCTGTGGTAGCTAAGTACCCTAAGATCATGGCAGCAGTATCTGTGGGATCCCACTGGGACTCTATCATAGACCTTGCAAATGCCTTTTTCACCATCCCCTTAGACCCTGCTTGTTGGTACAAGTTTGCCTTTACCTAAAAAAACCAACAGTACACTTTTACTAGAATCAGGGCCCCGATTCTTCTGCAAAAAAAATTTCTGAAATTCTGCTACCCAAAATGGAAAATTCTGCGACCCAGAATGGAAAGTTTTGTGACCCAATAAAGTTACAAAGCCATTCTAGTAAAATTAAAAATGAGTTCTTTAATAACAGTAATGACATCTTTATAATTAAAAACAAACATTTATTTACATATTTGCATTAATTAACACATTTTACAGTCCAGCAAATAAAGACATTTATTTATTTGCATTAAAACACATGAAAACAGATCGCCTGAGATTGTCTTCCCCAAAGCCT
>QEPC01012962.1:1187438-1228964 GCA_003113815.1 Sphenodon punctatus | reverse complement strand
CTGGGAAAGCCCTAGCCAATGAAATTGGTCATGTGGGTGTCGTCAGGGTCCGAGGGTTGATCATGACGCCGGATCTCATGATACCTTGTATTCCGGGTGGCGGAAACATGATACAATTACCAGATAACCACAAAGATCCCACGGACCACGGAAAGGGGAGTTGGCACTGCTTATTATTGGAATCCGCACAAGTTTTGCTTCCTTTCGCCAGTTCCGATGCTGTGGTACCACTAGCGACAAACCGCAGCCGCAGCCCTCGGAAAGCTGCCTCTGCCGAACTGTGCCACGATGTGTGGAATAGGGGTTTCTGTCAGTAACAGCTGCCGCGGCGGCATGCCGCTACAGCCCTACTGACAGCTACACCTCCCTCTGGCGTACTGTCAGTGACATCACTGGGAGGCACCCTGCGGGGCTGGTGAGGCTTCTTAAGCCACTGGGAGGCCACAGCAAGGAGGGGAAACAAGGAGGGGGCCAGTGCACCAGCTGAAGGTGCCACATTCCTTGACCAGAGCACAGATAGAGAGTGGTCATCTCTCCTGGACCTGAGGTAAGGCTGAGTTGTTGACAGACTTGCCATGCTAGAGGAGCCCTGTTCCTGAGGTGAGGGAGAATGAGGGAGTGTGGGAAAAGGCAGAAGGTCCCATCCAGAGGGAGAGGGAAACGTTATCCTCCTCCATTTTGAGACCCTGCTTAGAGTACGGGCATGAATCCACCCCCTGACTTGAGGGTTTTGGGATACAGGAGTGGTAGATATCACAGTGGTGTAGTTGTCAGGGTCCCAGACTGAGGTTCTAGGCAGTGCAAGTAGGAACCTCAGGCGTAGCAAAGGAGGTCAGGATAGGGCAAGATGGAGCCTGAGGAATTGATAAAGTGGCTGATAGAGAGGTAGCAGAGCAGCAGTAGCAGTTCCTGCAACAGGTCACACAGGAACTATCAGTGGCCAAACTCCAAACACAGAACCAGTTGGCTGCCTAGGTGACCTCTTTGATGTCACCCGCTATTGCTGCTCTCACAGACTATATGAAGGGTGTCACAGGGGAGAAGGGACCCCTGATTCATTTGATGAAGATGGGCCCAGCAGTTGATCCCAAGGTGGTTTTGAACACTTTTGAGTTGGTGACTGCTTCTGCTCAGTGGCCCGAAGCCCACTGGGCAGCCATTCTGGCCCCTTGTCTGTCTGGACCTTCACATGCCATCTATGATCCCCTTGATCTGGACAAAGCCAAGAATTTCAAGAAAGTGAAAACCACCATAATGAAGGTGTTGGACATCTCAGAAGAAACATACAGAAGGTGGTTTTGGAACCACAAATACCCCTTAGGAGCCTCCCCATGAGCTATGGCACAGAGGCTAAGGACCAACTGCCCATGGTGGCTGAAACCTCAGGCCTGGACAGCAGAACAAGT
Source organism: Sphenodon punctatus (assembly GCA_003113815.1). Classification (NCBI taxonomy): domain Eukaryota; kingdom Metazoa; phylum Chordata; class Lepidosauria; order Sphenodontia; family Sphenodontidae; genus Sphenodon; species Sphenodon punctatus. Next base: position 1,227,558 of record QEPC01012962.1, on the reverse strand, counting down.
CACCAAATTTATCATGGTGGAGCAGTTATCCAGATCCTACCAGGCGGGGGGAAAACCTAGGAAGCCTGTCACTGCCCAGCTACTCTCAAGGAGGCTGTCAAACTCCTTGAGAGTTATGAAGCCTTTGAGTCCTCTACCCACATAAACGGAGCAACAGGGAGAGAACCTCCATGACACCATGGGTGGACTGAGAAGGTCATCAAGTCCCACCCCCAAGCCAGGTGGGGAAAGGAGGGGCCTTCCCCAAGACTCCCTTTGCAGGAAGACAGAGGAACGGAAGCCGGAAGAGGACATACGATGGGTCCCAAAAGTGCAGTCTCCTGGGGGCAACCTGTGTAGTGTCCCTCAATGCATGTAGTCCCTGTAATGGTGCAGTACCATAAGGGTGTGACTAGCAAGAGGGACCACCGATGCTGTCCCTTGTTTCCAGCAAACTATGTTTTACTTGTAGCAAACCTGGGCATTTCAAGAAAGACTCCCCCCTCATGGACTGCACTTGTGCTGATGGTTGGTTAGGAAAACAGCTCTTTGATCCAAGTCCAAATTACTGGCCACATGACAAGGCCCATTTGAGGTGATTCAATGAGCCAATGAGGGGGTTATGTAGTACATCAACCAGGTAGAAAGAAAAAATTGAAGACCTACCATATCAACCTCCTAAAAAAGTGGAAAAACAGACCCTAGGGGCCCATGGAAGGCTTGGAAGCCAAGGAAGGAAAACCTGAAGGGGTTTTAAACTCTGTCTAAGTCCACTTCCACTGTAGGGGAAATACCTGTTGGAACAGACTGGCTAGTCCAGAGATAGCAACATAATGACTTTTTAAACAAGTTTGAACACATGTTCTGAAAAACACCAGGACATATGCACGACATCGAACATGATATTATTAATGAGCCCGGGAAAGTGGTAAGAGAAGCCCCACGATGCAACCCACAGTATCAGTGGAAGATCATCACCGATGAAGTTCAGAGTATGCTCAACTTTGGAATGATCAATGAGTCCAAGAGTCCCTGGTGTAGTCAGCCAGTGTTGGCTGGAAAACCAAACAGTTCCACTCAGTTTTGTATCAACTTTCAAAAGGTCAATGCCATCTCCCACTTCAACACCCATCCCATGCCCCGAGTCAATTAGGGGGAGCACAAACCTCTCCACCCTCAACTTGAGAAAAGGATACTGGCAAATCCCTTTGACACTGAGGGTCAAGAAAAAAATGTGATCTCAACCCATCTTGGACTTTTCCATTTTCAAGAATGCCCTTTGGCCACCACCACCTTCCAAAGGCTCATGAATTTAATCTTAGCCCCACGTACCCACTACGCTGTGGCCTACATCGATGATACAGTCATTTTCAGCCAGAACTTAATAGAGCATTTTTTCCATTTACAACAGGTCTCACAAGCACTTACTCATGCTGGCCTAACAGCCAATCTCAGTAAATGCCACATTGGGCTTAAAGAGATTGTCTATGTAGGCTATCAAGTGGGCAACGGTATGGTCCAGCCTGTATGGGACAAAATCAAGGCCGTTCGGGACTGGCCCTTACCCACAACGAAGACACAGGTCCAACAAAGCTTGGGACTTACGGGGTATTATTGGCATCTCGTACCCCACTATGTAAAAATTACCACCCCTGACAGATGTCATTGGTAAGAGACAACCAGTCTATACAATGGTCGCCCCCACCCCCACCCCAATGGATTTGAGGCTTTGAGACCTTGAAATAATGTTTGTGGTCAGTCCCAATACTACATAACAATTTTTGCAGCTTTTCATCCTCCAAACAGGCGCCTCCAATGTGGGGCTGGGAGAAATTCTATAGTAAAACTTTGAGGGGACCAAACATCCTATTGTATACAAAAGTCAAAACCTATACCAACGGGAAAAGTCATATGCAGCTATAGAGAAAGAAGCAACAGTGATCAAATGGGCCACCAGGCCCTCCATTACTACTTATTGGGGGCCTGTTTCACTTTCATTACTGATCACGCACACCTTCAATGGCTATCCTCCTTAAAGGACTCCAATCCCAGGCTCCTATGGTGACACTTAGTATTACAACCCTTTGCTTTTGATATCCAACACCAATCAGAGAGACTGCATTCTAATGCAGTTCTCTTCTCCCACCAGTGTGACACAGCACCATGAATAACAGAACCTCGAGACTTCCTCTTGTTGGCCAGGGATTGTGACAACAGGGAAGGCGGCCCTGATGTAAGACCCCCCAGAGGTCTCAACCCAGGAGGGAGCCCCACTCCATACCAGGTGGGCCCAGCAGTCTGGAAGAAGAGGGACCATGGATCAGTGACATAGTAGAAGCAGCCGGACAGGAGTGGCTTCTCCCAGCCTCACTGCCAGCCACACCTCCCTCTGGTGCACTGCCAGTGATGTCACTGGGAGGCACCCGGGGGAACCTGCACAGTTTCTTAAGCTGCCAGACAGCCACAGCAAGGGGTGGGGGGGACAAGGAGAGGACTGGGACACCAGCTGGAGGTGCTGCACGTCACAACCAGAGCACAGCCGGAGAGTGGTCGTCTCTCCCAGACTTGCAGTAAGGCTGGGTTGTTGACATGCTGCTGCTAGGAGACTACAGTTCCTGAGGGAAATGACAAGGAAGGAGCATGGGAAAATGTGGAAGGTCCTATCCAGAGGGAGAGGGAAACACTATCCTCTCTTTCAGGACCCCACCTAGAGTAAGGGTACAAACCCACCCCAACTCAGAAGGTTTCAGAGTACAGGGGTGGCAGGTATCATGGTGTGTGTGTCTGTGTCCCGCCCATTTGTGTGTGTCCCTCATTCTGTGTGTGTGTCCCTTGTGTGTGTCCGTGTGTGTGTCCGTGTGTGTATGAGAGAGAGAGGGGGGGGCAGAATTGGGGAAACTAGGGGGCAGAGGAACTGGCTGGAAGGGGCTGGCTGAGACGGGCTGGCTGAGAAATGATGGGGGCAGGATTGGGGAAACTAGGGGTGAGGTAGAATGTGTGAGGGGCTGGCTGGGAGGGGATGATGGACAGTATTAGGGAGGGATGGGGCAGGAGGAAATGTCAGAGTGTTGGTCTGGGTAGAGATGGGGTAGGGTTGGGGGGAGCTAATATCTGGGAGGGGCTGGTTGGGAGTAGATGGTAGCAGGATTGCGGGAGCTTGGGAGGTTGGATTGGTGGAGTGTGTGCAGGGAGAGGTTTACAATTAAACACATATATAGTTAGATACAATTATTAACTTTTTATTGAATATCCCTTTTAAAAACATCAGGAAATTCCATTATAGAAAACGTCTGGTTTACGGTGATAGTTAAGGCTCTTGCAAATTCAATAATGTACTAAAAAGCATGGACATTGCAAGTTAAGGCTACTGCCTTAACTTGTGTGCTATGTAAGAAGTAAAGATGTTGTACAATTTCATGTATTATGTTTGATTCCGACTTAGGCTCCATACACCCACACTTTGCAATGCTTTCAGTTCCAATTCTCTTCCTATGCAGCTTGGGGGAAACACTGAAGTTCAATCCCCATGTTCAGCCCCTGCTTCCCCAGCCCTGAGCTACCTCCAGCTCTACCGCTGCCCCTCAATTCCCACTCAAAGCCACTGCTCTCCCAGCCCTGGGGTCCCTTCACCTCTGCACCTCAATCACCACATAAAGCCCCTGCTGTCCTAGACTTAGACTCCCCCACAGCTCTGCCGCTGCTCCTCAACCCCCACCCTCAGCCCCTGATCCCACAGCCACTATCTCCTCTCCAACTTTGCTGCTGCCCCTCAGTCTCCACCCATATCCCCTGCTCCCACAGCCGTGACCTTTCCCCCAGCTCTGTCACTGCCCTTCAGTCTCCACTGGCACCCCTGCTCCCCCACCCTTGCTCTTCTACTGCCCCTCAAGCCACACCTGCAGCCCATTCTCCCCCACCCCTGAGCTCACTCCTGAGCTTACAATGGGTCATTGTAAGAGCCACCAAATGTGGCTTTGTCCCTGCACAAGAAATAAGGCACAACTCAATAAACACACGGACCACATAGCTTTGGGTGAAATGGCTGCAACTGTTTATTAATAACCAGCCAACGATAAACCTGTTAAAGAACAAAACCAATTAAAACCCAATCACCCTAACATGAGAACGGTGGATCCATACCCTTTTAATTTCTCATCGCCAATTAGAATTCATCAGAATTGACCATGAGCCAATCAAGTAGACCCCTGATTTGGGTGAGTCTTAAGGGGAGTGAGGTACACACTGACTGTTAGACACCTGGCCATAATGACCCTCACTCCCCGCGTTCAGTACCATGTGTTGTTACCCGAATTGGAGTTACCAGTCCAATCCATTCCACCATTAGACTACCTTAGCCATACCCAGGGAAGACTTGATAACTGGCGTCACATTGGGACCGCTTAGATCCTTCCATGTGGCACCTTACGCCAATCTCCCTCTACAGGGATAGCAGCGGGGAGACCCCTTCCTCACCTGCTTCCCGGATCCAACTTCCAGGTGGCCTACCACCCTACACATACCAGATGTTTCCCATAGCCACCAAGGCCAATTTTCTGGTCCTATTCCAAGGTTTTCTTCATGGTACTGAACACCGCCACCAAGTTCGGCAATACTTATTGCTCGAACACCCCCCGCACTCACCCAAACAATTACCCTCTTAAGCCAGGCTTCTTAACAAAATCTCCCGGACTTTACCAAGATATAAATCCATCCCCTGATCTGAAATGTGCACCCCATCAGCCCAGTACAACTCGGGCCTGGTCCAAGTTATGTCACTGTGCACCAACCATAACCCCCCGGTCTGCTCTACAACTTTTCTGATCTCATTATTAACCCTCTTACGTGATCGATCCACCGCTCTCTCGCTGTTCGCACCCGGCCACTTAATTCTTTGCAACAGCGCCGTGAACACCAACAGTGTCCCAGGGAACATTTCCCTGATCTGCAGCCAATCCTGCCGCACCATTATGGATAAATCCAAACCCGATCCCCTAGTAAGATCGTTTTCCCCCAAGTGGAACAAGATAACCTGAGGGGGGGGACTGCCCTGTCCAGCCAAGGAACATTGGCATCAACTGGGGCCACAACATGCCCCTCTTGCCCCTCCATACCACCTCCGCTTTAGGGGCCAACCCCAACTGGGTCCCCCACCCTGCGATCCCAGCCCTACCTTTTGCCCAAACAACAAAACTGTGCACTACCATCCACATGACCCTTCTGTCCTGGCCACGTTACCACCCTGAAAAATAAAGAAAGTAACCAGTGTCACTATATGACTACAACTGTTCTGACTTATTCCCTTGTAGGGGGCGGACATATGACTTGAACGCTGCTGACCGCCATTGACCCACTGTCTTAATATCCTCTACTGCCGCTCCTGCCGCCGCCGCAGAGGACGCAGTCCCAATCCTAAAGGAATGGGAACAGAACCTTCCCCCTACACCCGGTCTAGCCAGACATCGCCTCATGATTGCTATGAACTGGAAGCGTGAAAGTGGCAAACCTGAGCAGTGCACTAACAATGGCCCCACAATCGCGGGTCTTACTGCCAAAAATGATTCTAAACACCGAATCGGGCAGATTCTTGGCTCGACCGATCTGAAGAACACCACCCTGACACCCTTCCTCTTCTGATCGGTCTTCGAGACCCGAATACAGAGTTTCACCCTATCTTTCCCCCAAAACACATCACTAACCTGCAGGGCCCTGCCCGACTGATCCCTATGCAAGCTCGCCACTAATTCACTCACCCTCAATGTCGCAAAAAGGCAGTGACAAAGGCCACTTGAAACAATTTAACCTCGAACTCATCTACACAAATCTCCCCCAGCTTACCCACAATGTTCCATCAGCCTCTGATGGCAGACCAACCTAACTGGTCCATTCACCTTCTGGAGGGGGTGCACTGAGAGGCTGGCCTGTAGGAGATAATGGTCTGTCCAGGACAAGGGTGTGATCCTCACATCCCCCACTAATGGATCACCCACCTCAAGGCCAGAATAGAAGATCAGGTTGAGGGTGTGCCCCCCCCACATGGGTCAGGCAGTTGACCACCTGGGACAAGTCCATGGTTACCATGGCAGCCATGAACTCATGCTCTGCTCCTAAAAGGCCGGCATCAGCATGAGCATTGAAGTCCCACAGGACCAAATTCCTGGAGGAGCTCAACGCCACCTCCGAGGCCAGCTCTGCTAGAGTAGCAAGAGATGCTCCTGGACAGGAAGGGGCCCGGTATGCCAGCAACACCCCAAGCTTGCCCCCAGCCAAATCAAATACCACATGGAGGGCCTCAACACCTGAAATCTCCTTGACTGGATATCTCCTAACTTGCCAGTCCTCCCTAAAAACAATATCTACACCTTCCCTCCGGCCCCCCATGTGGGGCTGGTGCTGCACAGTGTACCTGGAAGGAATGAGGTCTGCTAAAGATGGCCCTGCCCTCTTGTCCAACCAGGTTTCTGTAATGTGTGTAAGGTCCACCGCCTCATCCAAAATCAGGTCCTGGATAACTGTGGCCTTATTTGTGATGGACCTTGCATTCAACAGCATCATCCCTTTATGGACGGACCCTGGTCCCTGACCTTCCCTCACCCTCAGTGGGGGGGGTGGGGAGACTCTCTCAACCTCTATCAGAGACCTCTGTCCCCTAAGAGTCTGAGTCACCCATCCACTTAGCTCATACCGTCAACGTCCCATAACCACCCCTTTGGCCGCTTCTCTCCTCCCGTCCAGGAAATACGGGGCCAGAAAGAGCAGTCAAACTGGAAAAAAATATTCGGGAATGCAAACCAGACTGGTGCCTCCGAGCCAATTGAAAAAGGCACCAATGCCAGTTCAGCATGAATGCCAGTTCAGCATGAAACCCGAGACTACCCCAATGAGGCTACCACCATCTACATCACAGAGGGCTTCAGGTTAGGTTTCAGGATTCCAGCGGAAGCCCCCCACTACCATTTAAAAGCCCATAACTTAAAAGTCTATGCAGGGTAACAAGCAGCTAGACTAACAGAAGCTCAACAAGCTCAGAAAAAGCAGAATTGCAGGACCCTTTGAATTGCTCCCTATACCCACACTTTTTATCTCTCCACTTGGAGTCATTCCAAAAAATGTACTTGGTGAGTACTGCCTCATACACCATCTCTCCTACCCAAAGGGCAAGTCGTGAATGATGTGTTACCACAGGAGCTCTGCACGGCCAAGTATGATTCATTTGACTTGGCAGTCAAAATGGTGTGGGCTTGTGGAAAGGGTGCCCTTCTAGTGAAGAGTAGGGGTGGGACACTGGGGAGAATATCTGATATCTGATGTACCGGTATCGGATCTCCCTGGTACCAGATTTACCGGTATCGGCATACCAGATTTTTAATATTGGCCTCGTTACTATATTTTTTACATTGTGGCTATTGACTTCAATGGCCGCAATGTTAAAAATTCGGTACTGTGGCCAATGTTAAAAATCCGGTATGCTGGTACAGGTAAATATTGGATTTTTCAGATTAAGCCGATACACCCAAATACTGGCAATATCGGATCTTGGGAGAACCAAAATTCCCACCCCTAGTGAAGAGTGATATATAAATCAACCTTCCACTTGCTTCCAGTCCACCCAGATGCCTTCAGGCTGCTTGGAATTGAATTCCAAGGTGAGTTCTACTTCGATAAAGACATGCCCATGGGATGCTCCATCTTGCATGCGGTTTTTGAGAAATGCAGTTTGGTCCTTGAGTGGGTTGTGCACCGGTGAGCTGAGCGGAGCCAAGTCAGACATTATTTGGATGATTTCCGCTTTGTGAGAAGGGCAGACACCCTCGAATGTGAGTAGGCTGAAATAATATGGCTGGCAGAAAGCAGGATCTCCTGGGAGGAGCTGCTCCCAGCATTGAATGCTGTAGCACATGCATCCTTTGCCAGGAATACTGGTAATCCATTTGGGGGAGAACAACTTGCTGAAAGCCACAGGGCTTTGGCTGACAAAGCGGGAAAAAGCCAATCTTAAAATAATCCAGGAAAGGTTTCAGGTACCACATTAGTCTGGTCAGACATACTGCAGAGAAGGGTATGGACTAATGCAAAACACCCGGGTAGGATTGATGGGGCCAGAAGAAGAGCTAATGGGGTCATTTGGAAGTGGTTGAAAGCAAGGGGTGGGGATGCTATTTCACATGAGGACATTCGTTTCGACTGCGACAAGCTGTACTGGACTGATGGAGTACATAAGGGTGTGCATGTTGTTTTCATTATAGCAATAATGAAAGTGAAATTTGTCATTTTCATTTTTGTTATTGCAATAACTAAAACAACCGAAAATAATAACAAAATCAATAACAATAACAAAAGTCGTTATTGATTTCGTTATTGCCTGGCATCCTGGCAGGTATTTTTTGGAAGGAAATGTGGAGAGGGGAGGAGGGAACAGACATCTCAGAGCCAGAAACAGTGCTGAACTCTTGAACTGGAAGGGGAAGGACCTGATGGATGTATCTCTGGCCAATGAGTGGCACAAGCAGGTCCCAGCAGTTTAATGGCACCCTGTGATTCCTTGTTGTTTCTGCCCGTCAGAACCAATCAGGAGGGCTTTGGAGGAGGGCACTGCAACCCTTTATATTGTAGGGCTAGGCTGCTTCATACTCTGTTGGCTCTCTTGCTTATCAGGGTGTGCTTGCAGGAGCTGCTGGTGGTTGAACTAGAAATCCTTCCATATATATATTCCTTATTCCCTTCCCTACCACCCAATCTTTATTCCTTAGATACACACACACACACACACACACACACACATATATATATATAGAAATAGAAATAGAAATAGAAATAGAAACAGGTAGCATAGTAGATGGATAGATATAGAATAGACATAGATTAGAGATAGTAGATATACCTCTGAGTTTTCCTTTTTCCTTCCCTTGTCCATATATTATATAGATATTAGAAATTTAGATACTAGGCTGTTTTATTATATATATTAGCATGATAGGATAGGAATATTTTGTATTATACATAGGTTAGGTTTAGCTTAGATTCTGTATAAATTATATAAATCATACTACATATTGTGTAGAGTATATATTATTGTGTTCAGTTCTTTCTGTATCACAATGAGAAGAGGAAGGAGTGCAACTTCTGACAATAATTCTTCATTGGTGTATGAAATCAATATCGATACCTATAATGTTACCAAAAATAAAATCTTTGTTTGAAATCGGTACCGGTACCGATAATGACATTTTGTTATTAATGAAAATGACAATGTCACTTTAATAATGAAAACAATAATGAAAAACATCATGGGGTGCTGGTGCAAACCACTATCCATCTCTCTGATGGGGGATGTAACCTTTTCCTTGGAGTTCTGAAGTCTAAGCTGAGTGAGTTACTGGGTAGTGGAGTCAAACTGGTGGCGAACCAGCCAAGCAAAGCTGGTGGTCTAGTGGTGGTTGTCAGAGTTTGGAGTTTAGAAGGTGTATTTAGTAGAAATCTCTCCTTAAGCGGTCATACATAGCCGCACAATGAGGCCCAGTGCATTTGCCATCTCAGGAGGGAGAAGGTGAGCATCCGAGTCTATGAGGGACAATGATCCTATCAGCGAGTGATGGTGCCTTCCCCCTTTTTTCCAACCTCCCAGAAAGGGGGATGTAGCTACGAGCACCCTGTCCAGAATGGGGAAACCCAGGGTTTCGGGGCAGGGGGAAAGTTATCTATTGGGAAGTTAGGACACAGGAGGCACCTACTCTGGCTTAACTCGAGAACCTCCTGAACAGTTACACCACTTTTAGATAAGGGCGCTGAAGGCACCTCCAGAGCCACGTGTTGAGAGAGAAGCCACACCGCACTGCAGGAAGTAACTTGCTCCCCATTACTGGCAACGGAAGCAGCTGTAGAAGTGGTGCTTTGCAGAGGTGCATTTTGGAGACCTCAATTTTCAGGTCTCCAGAATGCGCCTCTGCAAAGCACCACATCTCCAGCTGCCGCCGTCACCGGCAACGGGGAGCACGTTACTTCCGTCAGCTTGGTGTGGCTTCTCTCTTAATGTGTGGCTCCAGAGGCGCCTTCAATGCTCTCGTCTAAAAGCGGTGTTAGTTATGTGGCAGGAGGCAGTCACCTAGGCTTAACCCAGGAAACTCCTGCTAGGTTTACTAGTTGATTAAGTAAAGAAATTGGACCCCAATTTTTACAAAGGGGGAAATGGGGAAGACAACCCTTTCCTCTTTTATCAGTGTATAGTTGTAACAATAAAGAGTGCTGCCATTCAATCCCAAAAATGTGTCCTTGTGTTCTTCCAGGGTGCATCGACAAGTAAGTTGTTCTGGTACTGAAATTATCTCAGTCAGCATATTGTATGTTAAAAACATGCTGTTATCGAAGGTGAATAATTCTTTCTAAATGTATTTTCAGAAATGGATGATAATTATCAGCCAGATTAACACTCTTTTGACCATGGCTACTATGCTGAAGAATATTTACTTAAGATATAAACAGAATCCTAGAATGTACTAACAAGCAAATAACATCATAGTTCAAGAACACTGGGTACATTCATTTTAAGTAAAACAGGGACCAGTTGGATGCTAATAGTCTTTGTGTGTGTGTGTGTGTGTGTGTTTTAAAGAAAATAAAAGGAGATGTAACAGATGGCATTACCATGTAAGTAGTTCCTTCTGACTCCATTAGAGCCTTCCTCTGCAACAGAATATGACCCTTTTAGTCCATCTGCTTGCCTACTTAAATACCATAAGCCCCATTTCTAGAAAGTGCTACAAAGTGCTGCCTCAGAGAAGAAAATGTTAGCAAGCTGCTTCTCTTCCATGGCCCTATAAAAATGTCATATCATTTAATCTGTTGTTGCTGGATGCAGTAGATGTACTTTAGTGTAACAGGTTTTAAAACAGTAATTTACAGGTTTCAAATTATCCTAAAAACACCTATTCATATGCACTTAGGAAACAAGATAGAAAACAACATTACAGGTTCTTTTCCAGAACATTTAATGTATATAGGCCAGGGCTTTTATTTATTTATTTTTTAAAGAAAGGAAGATAAGAAGAAAGCAACACTTAAGGAAATACAGTATCTTTGATCAATGCATGCAGTTTCCTTTGGTGCATGTGGGAGATATACATTAGGGGTGTGTGGCACATATCTCATTCGTTTTCATTTACTGTGGTAAAAACCCACAATTTTTGTGGGTTTTGCAATAATCCCCTTAGTTTGGGTTTTATTTTTGTTTAATTTTAATGAAAAACATATTTTAAAGAATTTTAAAAATCACCGCACACATGCAAAAGGGCAGCACGTCAGTGCATGTACAGGCTGGCTGCCCTTTTCCAAAATGGCACCGACACTACCAGTGCCATTTTAGAAAAGGGTGCACATGCACAGAATAGTCCAGCAGACATTTTTTCACAGGACCAGATTTTTTAAAAAACGTTTTACATTAAAAAAATATTAAAAATTACTGCACATGTGTAAATGGCCTTCGGCGTTGTTCGCCACATGTTTGGCCCTTTCCCCAAACGGTGCACATGCACAGAATGGTCTGGTGGCTATTTTGTGTTGGTAACTATTCAAAATGAAACAAATTGCACATCTCTAGTATACATTTGAATTTTAAGCAAAACTAGTACATAACTATTATGGAGCATATCGTTCATCTAAGCTGCTCACATCCCTCTTCAGTGATTTATTGTTGTTGTTTGTTGTTTGTTTGGTTGTTGTTATGTTGGGGTTTGGTTATGCCAGTAATGTGCCTCATGCTGAACAGTCATGACTGGAAATAATCTCTTGCCCCAACAGGCTTATAATCTAGTTGGACAAGGAAAGGGGCCCATGGGGAGAAACAGGGGTGCATGGATGAAGATGGAAAGTTACAGCTGTATTTGCTGGGAGGGGACGAGGCACTTCCTGAATGAGATGCATAAACAAATAATCTACAGGGGTGAGAAGCTACGAAAAGCATATGAAAGAATATGAAAATGTGGGACAATGCAGATCATAGCCACCCTGAGTATCAGGGAAGGGCAGCATCTAAATGTAAATACATAAATTAATTAAATAAATAACATTTGCATATATGCATATATGCCAAATCAAAGCCAAATATATGCCAAATATATGCCAAGGAAAGGGGCCCGTGGGGAGAAACAGGGGTGCATGGATGAAAATGGAAAGTTACAGCTGTATTTGCTGGGAAGGGATGAGGCACTTCCTGAAAAATGAAGGAGACGCATAAACAAATAATCTACAGGGGTGAGAAGCTACGAAAAGCATATGAAAGAATATGAAAATGTGGGACAATGCAGGTCATAGCCATCCTGAGTATCAGGGAAGGGCAGCATCTAAATGTAAATACATAAATTAATTAAATAAATAAAATTTGCATATATACATATATGCCAAATCAAAGAAGTCCATTGATTAACTATGAGGCTGGACTGAAAGGAAAAAAGAAAAGAAAAAAGAAATCTTAACAAGTTCAGGGCTCTCCTATCCATACAATAACCTATCTCAAAACCTAGACAAACCCTTGTCTTTCCAGTCTGTCTAAGCTCTATCCCAACACTTTAAAATATTATTAATTTTATTAGCTAATTTATATTATTATTAATTGCTTGACCCCCACAATCTAATTCCCCCTAGAACTTTCATCTCCCCCCCTTCGCACGAGGAGAGGGGGTCGGTTCAGGGACTCCCCCTTCCTGAGAGGGCTTCCAGCGGGAGGGGGTTAAGCAGCAGCAAGCCCAGCGCCACCACGGTAGATACCCACCATTGCCACTGCTACAGCTGCTGGGAGCTGCCCTGCTGTCAGGACCCCCCAGCCTGGTTTTGACAGAGCTGGGAGCCAGGTGGGGCTCACCCTGGTGACAATAGACCCCCTGATACTCTGGGAGTTCCATCTCCCCACTCCTTCACAAGAGGAGAAGGGGAGGGGTCAGGGGCTCACCCTTCCTGGGAGGACTTCCAGTGGGAGGGGGTTAAGCAGAAATAAGTCCGGCGGCGCTGCACGCACTCACCACAGTGCGCACGCCACAGTCTGCATGCTGCATGCCTAAGGGCCATGCCAAAGGTGGCCCTTAAGTTTGCCAAAGGGGAGGGGAGGCTGGAATTTTATTAAGAAAAGGAAAAGTGCAATATTGGGACAGCTGGTTAGTAGGGCGGTGTTGCTGAAGTTGTTTTGGGAGGAGGGGGTAGATTAGGGTGGAGGTGGGTTAGGGTGGAGGTGAGGGGTATTAATTAATTAATTAATTAATTAATTAATTAATTAATGTATTAATTAATTAATTAATTAATTAATTTATTAATACATTAATTATTTATTTATTAATTAATTAATTAATTTAATTAATGTATTTATTTTATTTTATTCAGCTTTTATGCTGCCCCCCCCCTCCTGCCACACGCAGCTTGGGGTGGTGTACAACAATAAAACACATAAAACATCTAAAAACAATTTAAAACAATAATACACAACAGCAACAATAATACCCCATCTAACAGCCCCCCTCCCTTTTCCCCTCCCCGAAGGCCAAGCGAAACAGCCAGGTCTTACATTTTCTATGAAAAGAGTGGAGGTCTGCAGACAGAGGACCTCTGAGGGAATGGCTTTCCACAGCCATGGTGCAGCCACCAAAAACACCCTCTGCATGGTCGATACCCGAGACACTCAGGGGATCCACAGGAGGGTACTCCCCAATGACCGCAGGGGCTGATCCAGAACCCGGGGTTTGAGTCGGTCTCTCAGGTATGTTGGGTCAAGGCCATTTAGGGCTTTAAAGTTAAGCACTAGGGGTAGGAAGTCTGGATTATCCGGTATCCGATACTGGTGGTATTTTGCTGTACTGGCAGTATCGGATTAATCCAGATATTGGGGGTACCGGTACTGGTTCCCCGTGCCGGATTGTTTTACATTGCGGCCATTGAAATGAATGGCCTCAATGTAAAAAAAGGAAAAAAACCAACCCAACCACTTTTCCCTCCCCTGTCCAGGCTGCACGGGTGGAAGAGTAGGGCTGATGCGGCAGCAGTTTTTACCGCGCCGCGATTCCGTTCCGCCATTTTGGAACTGCCCGCGCCACACCACGACTTTTCTGCGGATATTCCGCTAATTCCGCCGGAATTCTGCAAATCGCGGAATTGAGGGAATATTGCGGAATAATTGCGGAAATCGCGGAAAACCGCTATTCCGCTATTTTTTGGCACTGGCGGAATTGCGGAAATAGCGGAAATGTCATGTTTCCACGATTCCACTAAGTTGCGGAATTAAATAAGCGGAACCGCGGAACCGCAGAATGAAACCGCGGAATGAAAGCCTCTGCCATGCCGTTCCACTAATTGTAGAAACATTGTTTCCGCCGGAAATAGCTACCGCTGCGATATTCCGCTACAGCCCTATGGAAGAGGGGACACCCTCCACCCACCCTGCCCAGCCTGGATTTAAAAAAAAAAAAATTCCCCCGAAGTCCCTGGCTCCGGGTCACCGCCGGCGACTCAGAGTCCGCACCAGCAGGAAGTTACTAGGGTGATCCCTGGGGTGGTGGTGGTTTAACTCACACCCCAGTCCAGGGATAACCCTACCCCCCCACCCAAGAATCGCCTATCTTTGGTGGTTTGGGCAGCGGCAGCAGCACGGCACTCCGGGCGGCTTCAGTGCTGGCTGTGGCTGCTGGCTTCAGCGCTTACTAGGCCTTCTGGGGAACCCCGGAATTTCCCAGGAAGGCCTAGTAAGCACTGAAGCTGGCAGCCACAGCCAGCATTGAAGCTGCCCGAAGTGCCGTGCTGCCACCGCCGCCACCGCCCGCAGCTCCAAAGGTAGGTGATCCTTGGGTGGGGGGGTAGGGTGATCCCTGGGGTGGGGTGTGTGTTAAACCACCCCCACCCCAGGGATCACCCTAGTACCTACCTGCTGGTGTGGACTCCGGGTCGCTGGCAGCAGCCCGGAGGCAGGGACTTTTTTAAAAAAAAAATCCAGGCTGGGCAGGGTGGGTGGGGGGTGTCCCCTCTTCCACCCACACAGCCTTGGAGGGGGAGGGATTGTTTTTCCCCCCCCATTGATTTCAATGAGGACACTGACAGTTCCCCATTGAAATAAATGGAATAGATCCAGCACCAGTAAACCGGTTTTAATCCAGTAAACCGTTTTTTTGAAAACCGGTAACTGGTAAAACTGGTAGCCGGTTTTTTGCCAGATGTCTCATCCCTAGTAAGCACTAACACCTTGAATTGGGCTCGGTAGGTCACTGGCAGCCAGTGCAGAGAACAGAGCACAGGTGTTATGTGCTCATGCCATCTCTTCCCAGTCAGGAGACGGACCTCTGCATTTTGCACTTGCCGCCATCTCCGGGACATCACCAATGGTATCCCCACATAGAGTGTGGTACAGTAATCTAGTCTCGAGGAAATAAAAGCATGGATTATTGTGGCAAGATCCACATCTGAGACATATGGCTTAAGCTGATGCACCAGACGTAATTGACGAAATGCTCCTTTCACCACAGCCATCACCTAGACATCCAGGCGAAGCTGTGGTTCAGGAGCACCCCCCAGACTGTGGACTTGAGTCACCAAGGGAAGATGGCCCCCATCAGTGATGGGGGCCTGGGGGCCCCTCCCACCCCCTACTTTACCAACCCCCACCCCCTTCTTTACTCACAACCATCACCTCCATCTTGTCAGGATTCAGTTTCAGTTAACTCACCCGCATCCAATCCCCCACAGCTGACAAGCACTGGGTAAGCAAAGAGACTGCCGGACCTGTTTCTGATGAAAAAGGGAGGTATAGTTGGGTGTCATCAGCATATTGATGACACCTCACACTATCACTCTCTAGCCCCTATCTCTCCCTCCACTAATATAAGGGGGAGGGGGAGGACAGGGTTGGGGAGGGTCAGGACTGTCCCCTTGGTGTGAGGGGGGTATGACTCGACTGGAGGGGGGTTTGGCTCCCCTGTGAGAGAGGAGGCTGGGGGTTGAGGGTGACAAGGGAGGGTTTGGGTGAAGGGGATCTCCCTCAGGGGCCAGGCAGGACAGCCACTGGGAGGGAGCGTGGGAGGGTGGGCTGAGGGGGGTGGGCGTTCTGCAGCCATAGGGGTCATGATGGGCCGGGGAAATTATGGTCCCTCTGGGAGACTGGTAAAAATGGTGAGAGACGTCTCTAAAAATGGTTAGAGACATCCAGCCACAGAGACATGGCTGGACACTGAGTCGAGTCCAATTTTTGGCTGACTTTGTTGTGACCGGATACTCTGTACAGCATCACCATAGGCCAGAGGGATGTGGAGGTGGTGTGGCCATTATTTTTAAGGACACCTTGTCTGTGAGGAGGTATCCAGTGCAGACTATTTTGGACATGAAGGGCATCCATCTGGTGATTTGGCTGGAGACAGATTGGGTTGCTGGTGGTATACCGCCCAGCTACCAGTACACACTGTAGCTGAATTGATGTCAGAAGTGGCCTTGCAGTCTCCAAGGGCTTTACTCCTGGAGGATTTCAACATCCACGCTGACTCCAATCTTGGAGGAGCGGAGTGTGAGTTCATGACAACCATGGGTGTTTTCAGACGTGATGAGATCACAGTGAACCACACTGAATACCTACATGTGGTCACTGTGCCCTGCATGTCTGTTCAGCGACCGCCAGATGTTCGCCACACTGAATACCCACATGGGGTCAATTTCAACCATGCTTCCCGGGCTACCGGTGCGAAAATCGGCTGAAGCGTGGTGAAAGTGATTCAGAGCAATGGTGGTGCCGTACTAGTGCTAAAGCTGACCAACTGCAGCATAGAGCTAGTTTAAAAGTCTATGCTGAAGCTGTGCAGGAAGCAAAGAAAGAGTTCTTTGCTACCCTCATAGCATCTGTGAATTCGCGTCTAGCTGAGGTTTATGGGTGGTGGAGAGGCTGATCAGTCCGACCTCCCTCTGCCTAGAACTGGAATTTTCCAGTGTTCGCTTTGACATGAATACCTTGGGGCAGTTAGAGCCACTTGTTGCAAATTAGTTCCTAGCTGGTTAAGGCCTGACAGGAGACATTAGGGCTGTTCTTGGCAGGGGTTGTCAATGCCTCCTTTAAGGAGGGCAGGGTGACGATCCACCTTAAAGTGCAGCCCCTGCTCAAGAAACCATCTGTTGACATTGACTTCCCTGCGAGCTATCAGTCAGTCTCTACCCTTCCCTTTTTAGGGAAGATTATTGAATGGGTGATGGCTCAGCAACTTCAGGGGCATCTGGATCGGGTCAGTTTTCTTGATCCTTCACAGTCTGGCTTTCATCCTGGGTTTGGCACTGACACTGCACATGTGACTTTAGTCAATGACCTGCACCACAAATTAGATCAGGGCAGATCGTTTCTTTTAATTTTATTAGATCTGTTGGCAACATTTGATACCATTGACCACAAGATATTGGTGGCCTGTCTGCAGGACCAGGCCGGGGTGGGTGGAATTGTTCTTGAATGGTTCCACTCATTTCTGGCGGGGAGAACTCATCAGGTGGTTCTTGGGGAGTATACTTTATCTCCTCGGGACCTCACATCTGGAGTCCTGCAGGGTTTCATTCTGTCCCCCGTCCTGTTCAATGTGTATATGCAGCCTTTGGGCGAGGTCATGAGAATGTTAGGCGTGCACTGTCATCAGTACGCTGATGACACACAACTTTACCTCTCTTTTTCTTCAGACCCAGACCCAGACCCAGCAGTCTTGCTGCTTACCCAGTGTTTGGCGGCTCTGGGGGATTAGATGTGGGTGAGTCGTCTGAGGTTGAATCCCGACAAGAGGGAGGTGATGTTGGTGGGTAGGGCTGAGGGGGTGGTGGCTCATGTCATTGACAGGGTTTCCCGCCTTTAGCCACTCAGGTCCTTAGTCTAGTGGTGCTTCTCGATTTGCAGCTCCATTTGGATTCCCAGGTGGAGACTGTGGCGGGAAGCGCTTTTTGCCAGTTACATCTGGTGCAACGGCTGCAGCCATACATTTCAGACTCTGACCTGGTCACCATCATCCATGCCTTTATTATCTCTAGATTAGACTATTGTAATTCACTCTACATTGGGCTACCCTTGGGGATGGTCCTGAGGCTGCAGCTGGTGCAGAATGTGGCAGCCCTTCTCCTGGCAGGGATGTGTCATCACGAGCACATTGCACCAGTGCTCCGTTCTCTGCACTGGCTGCCTATTGTCTTTCATGCCTAATTCAAGGTATGGGTAATGACTTCTAAAGCCCTAAACGGCCTTGACCCCACTTACCTGCGAAACCATCACAGGCCCCAGGCCATGCTACGGCCCCTGCGGTTGGCCAGGGACGCCCAACTCAAATACCCTTAAGTTTCCTGGGTGGTGATGATGGGGAGGGCATTCTCATTGGCCACTCCTAGGCTGTGGCATTCCCTCCCAACAGAGGCCCACCTGGCCCCAGACCTCTCCTCTTTCCAAAGACAATGTAAACCTGGATGTTCTGCCAGGCTTTTGGAGAGGGATATGGGTAGGGTGGGGTCGGTTAGGGGAGGGGGGGTTGGTTCTGCCCTTTTAGTATATTTTAATGATTTTAAATTTTTCAGTTGATTTGAACTGTGGATTTTATAGAGATTGCTTGTGTTGTAAGCCACTGTGAGCTGCTCTGCAAGCATGAGGGTACAGGATAGAAGAGATTTGAAATAAATAAATAAATGCCAAGTGAGTTTTTCTGTTTATACAGCCCTCCTTTTGCCTGTAAATCTTCCCCCCCACTCCATCCATATCGCCTTCTGGGTGGATTCTCTCTTACAGATGAGTCTAAAAGGAGAAGCTGGTCTGAAACATTGTTTTTGTTTTAAAAATGAAACTTAAAGAAATCACAGAATCAGTTCTTGACCAGGTCCAGGTTTGAAGCTTTAATCTGCTGATTTTTTGGTATGGGAAACCATTTAGAGATTATATCTTCACACTAGGGCTGAAACGAGCAGCAAAATTTTTACGAGTCAGTAATTTTCCCATATCAGGAACTGGGATCGATTTGCTGACCATTTCCTGATAACAATACAATTTCTCAGTTCTCGCAATACTGTGAGATACTTTTCCACTTTATCAACTTTCCATTTACTGTTAACTATGTACTATTCATTTACGTCTTACTGTATTACCCAGGGTAATGTTTTACTTCTGGGTTTCTGTCTGTTCATTATTTCTATATTTCTGAGCCAATTGCAGTGTGAATAGCTCCCCACTCCCTTAGCCCCTGCCCGAACACAGTGTAAAAAACCAGTGCCTCCAATTAGAGTTTTTCTTGTATGTTATTCCATTTGCTTTGATCAATTTTCAATCAACTGGATTGAAAGAGTTGTAAGGAAATCTCCATACCAGCCAATGAGCGACAAGCAAGTCGAAGGGGAAATGGAGTGCATAGAATATAATGGAAATGCAATATTGTGTCAGTATTACCTCTCAGAATTTGAAATTATTGACAAACCAGCAAATAGCAAAGCACTAAATGGCAAAGTGGTAAATGGGATCCCAGTAAGCAAATTATAGGTGAACTGAGAAATAAAATAATGATTGAGATGTTACCGAGTACTGAGAGGTTCTCAATTCAACTGAGACAGTATCAGGAACTGGGATTTCAACAGGAATTCCTGTTGTTGCAAAATCCCATTTAAGCTCAACGTCATTCTCATGCTCCCCCAACAAAGTGAGCTGTGGTGGGGGTTTTTTTGTTTTGTTTTTTTTAAAAATTATTACTCTTCTTGCAGTCTTTGCATTTTTTTTATTAAGAGTATCAAGGAGAAGCCACTAGACAGTCCCTTATTGATTGCATGGGAGGGACTGCTTTGAGCCTGCCTGAAGAAACATGGTTGGCACTTTCAGGGTGGAGAATCTAACTCATTGTCCCCATTGGTGGTTTGCAAATTGCTCTCCCTCAGCCCTTCCTTTCTAATGTGGGAATTTACAGCAGTTTTCCAGGACTGCAGGTCAGATTAAAAAGGAGGTATGAAATCAGGGATGTCCCAGAAAATCCATACTTGAGAGGTATGGTTTAGGAAGCAGGTGGACCTGGTGGCAGAGGAGATGCCATGGGAAATGAGGGCAGAAAGATAGAGGAGCAAAGTTATTAAGAGCCTTGAAGGTGAAGATAAGGAGTTTGTGATGGATATGAAGGGGGGAGCCAGTAGAGGAAGAAAAGGGGTTTGAACATGATCAAAGTGGAACCAGTGGAGGCAGGAGAAGGGGTTGAACATGATCAAAATGGTGGGTGAGGTGGATGAACTTAGCAGCAGACTGTTGAACAGAAGTAAGAGGGTCAAGATGAGAGTGGGGAAGGAGAATAAGAAGGAGGTTCCAATAATCAATGCAAGAGTTTACTGGAGCATGGACTAGAGTATTGGTAGTGGGAACAGTAAAGAATAGTAGGATTTTAGTGAAGGTTTGCAGGGAGAAATGACAAAACATTGGATTTGAGTTGTAAAGATGAGAGAGGAGCCAAAGATGAATCCCAAATTACCTGTCTGGTGCATGGGCTGGATGTTGGCACTGTCAATGGGGACAGAAAGTGAAGACAGTGTGGATGATTTAGTGGTGAGGATAAGAAGTTAAGTCTTGGACATGTTAAGCTTGAGCTGCCAGTGAGAAATCCAAATAGAGATGTCAGAGAGACAGTGGGTACTTTCAGACATGACGCTAACCACCCTTTAACCACCCTTGGTGGTTATTTATGCATG
Source organism: Sphenodon punctatus (assembly GCA_003113815.1). Lineage (NCBI taxonomy): Eukaryota > Metazoa > Chordata > Lepidosauria > Sphenodontia > Sphenodontidae > Sphenodon > Sphenodon punctatus. The sequence continues at coordinate 1,206,906 of QEPC01012962.1, read as the reverse complement.
TTGCAGGGCTGCATAGGGCACCAATATAGCCCTGCAACATGCATAAATAACCACCAAGGGTGGTTAAAGGGTGGTTAGCGTCATGTCTGAAAGTACCCAATGATACAAGTCTGCACTGAAGGGGAGAGGGTGGGATAACCTGCTTCAAACTAATATGCTTCATCTTGGAACATTTGCACCCCACCCCCCTAAGACTGAGATATAAACTGGAATTAAATTCCCTGAATTATCATAGAATGAATTATAGGTACCTAGAAACATCAATTGTTTGAACCCAGAAGTGGATGCAAATGTGGGCCCTTACAAAAAGGAGACATTGAAAATAAGAGAAAAACATGTAGAACCAATACATTAATGATTTTTAAAAACCCTAATAAGATTCTCCGTTTAGAGTGCATGCACTCTAAACAGGATACTTAACTGTATATTCCCCTCTTTAGAAAACTGAACTTCATTATAATTAGGTCTGCACCAAATAGGCCTTCTACATGGTTGGGGGCTGTAGTGGGCCCACATCTGATGAACCACTAAGAGATGCATGGATCTTGCCCAGGCAGGCCATAGTGAGCTTAGTCAGGTTTCTTAAGACCTATTGAAATTACTATACAAAGCAATGTATAGCTATTTAAATTACAGTGACAAGTGTGGGTATTAGGGGTAGAATGGGAGCAGAATTGAAGAGGCACAGTTGACAAACTCCGGGTTCTGCTCTGAGATAGGGGGAGTTTCCAAAATGGTGAAATAGTAAGGAGCAGAGGGTCAGAGAACAAGAGGAGAGAGATGAAAGTGTGAGAAGCAATGGAATGGTGGGGCGGAGAGAAAGAGGGACAGCGAGGGAGTATGATGTATGTATGTATGTGTGTGCGTGTGGTGGGAGACAGGGGCTGTATGGACAATAGGAGGGTTTGAGAACCACTGCATTAACATCATAAATGACTATGCAATGACAGGTTGTAACATTCCCTTGTATGACTAACTATAGCCCTGCCTATTTAAGAGATCACCCACTCCCTGGCCTGCCCCTGTGGTCATCTGGAGGTACCCTCCTGGAAGTCCCAAGCTATTGGCAAGTTAGGACAGACAGGAGACCGTTCTCAGCAGCTGCACCATTGCTCTGGAACTTCCTCCCAGTGGAGGTTCACCTTAACCCAAACCTCCTCACCTTCCAACGAAACTGCATAACCTGGTTCTTCCACCAGGCATTTGGTGGGGAAGGAGGTGGGTGGGATGGGTTGATGGGGAGGGTATTTTTATAGAGTATTTTTATGCACAGCCAGAGTTTTAGTATATTATAATGTTTTTATTGTTTGTTTTATATTTTGTATTTATATTTATATTATTTTGTTTTTTGATATTGTGAGCCACCCCGAGTTGCTTGGCGAGAAGGGCGGGCAAAAAGTCTAATAAACAAATAAATAAATAAATAAACAAACTATACTTTCCCTTTCAACTAAGCTAAGAATGTGAACCTAAAACGTCTCAATGTAACCCTGTCTTTTGTTTGCCTTCACCTTGCTCTCTTCCCTTGTTCATGGGTAATTTCAGACATTATGATACCACGGTCACCCACAGTGAATCCCCTGTGGTGGCCATTCATACCGTAACGTCTAAAGGGATTTCCGCCAGATGTTCACGCCAGTGAATACCTGGCGGGAATATCATTGACCACGCTTTTGGACCTCTGGCTGCCCAGAGGTCTGAAAGCGTAGTGGGATTGGGCCCCATGCGTGGTTGGAGTGGCCACGGTCCAGGATGGGCCACAGGTAACACCTGAAGCTTGGCCAGATCGTGGCCTCGCCCATCTCCTGGAGGGTGGGTGGCCGGGGGAGCGTGGGGGGGCGGGGCTGTGTAACCATATGTCACGCCATGCAGCCCTGCCCCCTCCCTAATCCCCAGACGGAATCAGGCCGGCACGTCTAAAGGACGGCCGGACTGATTCCTGACCGGGATCTGAAACGGATCCTAGAGCGCGATTCAGCGTGGCAGGCCTGGCAGCCTGTCATGTCTGAAATTACCCCATGTTAGATAGTTAGCCCTTCAGAGCAGGGACCTCCCTCTAATCAGTATGTTTCAGTATCAGGCATCTCGCTGGTATAATAACAAAATATCAACAACAAAGTGCCATTTTACATGTATTTGCAATGTACTTGTTAGTATTCACTTTGCATAGGCTTGTTTACTATACTCGGAGTTTGGAGCTATAAAATTAAAAGTGGTGAAAATAGTCTGAGCAGTACATAAGAGCTTCTTAAAATGAGGACATTATAAGACCTGTCATACCGCTGACTGTTCTGTTTTAGATGTCACTTTTATTTATATATTTGCATGGGGTGTGCACCTGTAATACACTGGCAGCATGTTGGGCTGTAACAGTGGAGTCTTTCAGTTTCAAAGCCAATCTAGTTCTGTGTCTTTCCCCTTTGTAAGCTTTATTCTGCTTTTATAATTACATCAGTGGGATCATCTTTAAAAGGCACTTTTATAATATCAAGTGCAATGACTCCCCTGGCACCTCTGACTTCTAGAGCAAATACAATTTCTGATTACAGTTCACCATAACTTTGCTAGGTGAATAAATTTTTTATCACATCTTTGGAAATAAAATATAGTTTTAAAAATCTTTAAAATCAAGTGAAATAAGGAAAAATAACACACACCTAGGTTAAATACCCACTGAACATTGGAAGTGATCTAATTGCTCTCCCATTCTAAAAAGCACCTGTGTTAACTCTCTGATACTTCACAGTACAAATTCAGAGAACCAGAAAAGTATAAATCAGCACAACTGCTCAACCAAAATCTGGATCTTTGCTGATTTACACCAGTCACAGACCTGACCGTGGTCAATTTGTAATCAGCCTTATCTCTGTTTTTTTAGGCATATAGCCTCTGCTACGTGGTAAGTTATTCCTAGTCAAGTAGCTACTATTTAAAATGGAACAGTGTGCTACTTGATGCTGCTGGACAACTTGTAATGTATAAAAGAATCAAGTAGCAAGGGGCAACACTCAATTCACCAATGATGAATGGATCCAATGGGAAAAGACTACACTGGGAACCTCTTACAGTCTGTGCAGCTTATCTTCTGGAACAACAAGCCCTGATATATTGTCCCAGAAAGCAACACCGTTGCCTGGAGGGCGGAGGTAAAAGAGAAGTTGGTTTATTTTATTTATTTATTATTTCTATTTTTTACCCCATCCCTATTGCTAAAAGCTTGAAGAGGGACAGAGGTGTGGAGACACTGCTACTTAATCAGTGGACACCTGACTCCTCACGCCCATGTTGTTGTAAAGGACCTTGAGCCTCAACAGTCCTGCTCAGCAGCTGGCCCAGCAGCATGCAGAGGAAGGAAGAGGTGTGGCACCACCAGGCCAATCCACTACTTGCATTTGGTTGGACCAGCAATATCTGTGATGCCTATTGTCCCCCTTCTCCTGCATTGGGCACTTACAGATAGTCGGTGCCCCTCCCTTCAGTAGCCAGACCAACAAGGCTGCAATGTCTAGGGGAAATGCAGTGCCTCCGTACAAGTGTCTGTGCCTGCTCCATCCCCCAGGCTGCGGGGTGTGGGGGCGGGGGTTGGATCAGCCGGTTTGTGTCAGCAGCAGATGTGTGTTGCTGTGGTCTTGCATCTTTGTCCCTTGCAGCTGTGCTGTGCACATGTGCATCTGCAGTGCATGTATTCTGGTGAGTGCACTGAGCATGGTGAGTGGTGCATACATGCCAGTGGATTTTGCCCAATGTAAATTGGATCCTAACTCTGAAATAATGATGAAGGCAGTACATGCCACTTATTAGAGAAACAAGTAAAAGAAAACTCATAGGCCGCTTTTAGACAAGCGGCCTGGGAAGCATGTTCTTCTATGCACCGGAAGGAAAAGCTGTGTGGGTGCATTTCCATGCACTGGAAATGGCCACGAGCTGTAGGAATCAGCGGTAAGTGCAGCCTCCCATGGCCTCTTTAAAGACGCATTCTGGAAGCCCCAATATTGGAGTTTCCAGAACACGTCTTTAAAGAGGCCGTGGGAGGCCGTGCATGTCACCGATTCCTATGATGAACGGCCACTTCCAGTGTGTTTAAATGCACCCTGCGTGGCTTCTCCTGGCAGCGTGTTGAAGAACGCGCTTCCCAGGCTGCTCATCTAAAAGTGGCCTTAGTCAATTCTCCCCTCAGCTAATTATGACCACTCCCCTCATCACTGACACATGCTGGACTTTGACACAAGACCTTGTTAGCAAGAGTTAAAAGAAGGAAAATTAAGAATATTACAAGAATCTGGGTGAGGCTGAAAAACAAGCAAGTAAGCAAAGAACAACCAAATAACAACCAACCAAATGAAACCCTTCTCAAATTGGAAGCAGTAGTTAGGAGAGCTATGAGCATAATCATTTACCGAACTAGAGAGGCAGACATCCTTTCCCTTAAGTTTAACTGCAGTTGCTATATACGCACCCTGTGGTTTTCAAGAAGTTATTCTTGTTTGAATTCATTTTCTATGCAAAGCTAATTAGTCAGCTCAGTGAATATTTTCTGTGGCACGGAAGATGTTTTAATCCCAGTGTTTACTAAATGCTCAAGCTAAATTCTCTGTAAACTTGTGACCTGCATGTGAGTTGGTGCATTTTATACATTTCTAGAAAGCAAAACTAATTTTAAAAATACTCTGAGTGATCAAACAGACTTTTTTTTCCCACTCACTCATCTTGTATTAGAGAAATATTGAAAAGAATCCTCTTTCTAGTGTGTTTCCCTCCCAAAAGATGTGCATCTTACAGTACATTGAACATCTAAACTAATCTATCTGGATCATTCATTTAAGTAAAGGCAACCTTTTCCATCTGTTTTTGTGAACCAGATAGGCAGTATTTTTAGAGCCCTGACTTCAGGCTGCACTGTCTTGGTTCTTGTAAATATTATTCATAAAACAAAAGCTTGTGGCCTTGATTAGCAAAGAGTGCTACCTTAATGTTTTTCCTTCTCAGATGTTGATGAATGCAAAGTGTTATCTTTTTTTCAGCTCCACCTAAGCTGCTATCTGTAAACATGAAAAATATTGAGTCTAGCCACATGATCGTCTCTTTTTATTCTAAAGTCTGAGACAATTTCACAGTCTGTGAATCAAATCCTGCAGTGCTGCTTACCTTCCTCATGAGTGTAGTCCTACTAACCCTGGATTGAAACATTCCCCCCCTGGAGGGTGGTTCCAGAGAGGGAAGCCTACAGGAGAGGTGGGTGCCCCTGCATCACCCCTGCATCACCCACAGCACCCACATCAGCAGCAGCATCACTTCCAACAACAGCTGACCCCAGTGCCAAATCACTGCTGCCAGTACAAGCTGGTGCTTCAGGAGGGATGCACTGATGCTGCTGCTGCACCTCCTCCACCTTTGGTCTCTCCTCCAGTGCCACTGCTAGTGGAAGACTGGGGCTCCCTGCCTTCTACCACAAATGCTACTTCCAGAATCTCTTCAGCTTCTTCCCCTGAGAATTCCCATAGCTTGGACTGGAAAGATGGTGGTCTTTTTATCTTGGGTGGTGGGTTGCCACCTCTGGCAGAAGTGCCTGCAGACTTGTCAACTGCTCCACGCCCTCACCCTCTACCAGGGCCAACTGCCCCAGACTTCTCAGATCTCCTTTTCATTATGAAGCAAGTGCACAATGACAATATAAAACATTAATATGTATGTCTAACCAATACTATATGAAATGTCTATATCTATCTATCTATCTATCTATCTATCTATCTATCTATCTATCTATCTATCTATCTATCTATCTTTATCATCATCATCATATGGAAAGGGGAAGACAGAGAAAGGGGAAAAGGAAAAAAAACTGTAGGGTATATCTAATCTCTATGGGTGATTTCAGACATTACACAGTCCCGATTCACCACAGTGGATTCCCGGCGGGGGTGAACAGATCAACCACCCCCCGTGGTCAAGGAAAGCCCCGAACAGACATGACGGGACCGGGACCATGGCAGGGAATCGGACCACCGGACCACGGCCCAAGGCAGCACAACAGACATTACGCCGATCCCGGGCCGGGCCGTGGTCAAAGCACCTGGAAGGCGCTGGGGTGGCTTGTCCTGGCTGCTGTCGTGTGCCCTTTAAATCTCCCTCCCCGGTCTGTGTTGTTGCTGGTTGCCTGGCAGCGATACTGTGTGCTTTGTCCCTGGCTGGGAATCATTGTCTTTGGTTCCAGCTGGTGGTTGCCGTTCAGACATTACTTTTTTTTGTTTCCCGTTGGGAATCTCTTTGACCACGCTTTTGGAGATGGAGCATTTTCAGACGTGACGAGATCACAGTGAACCATGCTGAATACCTACATGTGGTCACTGTGCCCTGCATGTCTGTTTGGTGGCCGTCAGATGTTCGCCACACTGAATACCCACATGGGGTCAATTTCAACCACGCTTCCCGGGCTACCGGTGCGAAAATCGGCTGAAGCATGTTAAAAGTGATTCCAGGCGGGCATAAAAAAAAAGTAACGGCTGGTCGGCTATCACGGCCCGGAATCCCCGGCGGGATTCCGGGCCGTACTGTGGCAGCATTGGCCTCACCACCCGCCCGTCTCCCCAGAGGGCGGGCGGCGAGGCAGCGTGGAGGGGGTGGGGCCATGCAGCCGCACGTTGCGCCATGTGGCCCCGCCCCTCTCTGATTCCCCGCCGGGATCCCCAGCACATCTGTTTGCCATGCCTGGGTGATCCCGGCAGGGAATCTCTGGGTTGTTTTCGGGACGGGGCGAAGCCACCCCGTCACGTCTGAAAACACCCATGGTTCAGGCCGGAGCTCCGGAAGCGTGGTTGATTTTGACCACTTGTGGGTATTGACTGTGGTGAACATCTGACGACCGCCGAACAGACATTCAGGGTGCTTTGGCCCCGCCACGGAATTGACCGCGGTTCACTGTAGTTGAGCGTGATCTCGTAATGTCTGAAATCACCCATAGTTATCTATATCTGAAATCAATATCTATCTATCTATCTATCTATCTATCTATCTATCTATCTATCTATCTATCTATCTATCTATCTATCTATCTATCTATCTATCAATCAATGGGAGAGACAGAGAGGGGAAGGGAAAAGGGGAAACTAAGGGATAATAAAAGGTAAGGTAGGGTATGTATATAGGGTATGAGGGTTGAGGAAGATTTTCAGTGGAAGTACCACAGTTTCTGAAAACACAAGCTGACACAGCAAGAGCTAACCCAGAACAAGAGTCAAACAGCCTGGCCCTGTAATATAAAGGTTTGCAGTGCCCTCCCCAGAGCCTCATTATTGTGCATTCCTCCTGCCTCCCAGAACCAATCACAGGGTGCCATGCAACTGCCTGGGACCTACTTGGACTGCTCTTTGGCCAGAAATTACATCCATCAGGTCTTTCCCTTCCCATCACAGGCCTGGTTCAAGAGTTCAACACTGTTTCTGGCTCCTAGTTTTCTGCTCCCTCCTCCCCTCTCCACATTTCCCTCCAAAAACATCTGTTATCATTAATGATATTACTATTTATCTTAGTTATCATTATTGCAGTAACTATAACAAAAATGAAGGATTTCATTATTAGTATCAATATAACTATAAAGTGCACACCTCTAATATATTTGTTTTTCAGGATATGGGTCTTAGGTATATCTTTAAAGCTACACATTATTGTTATGTTTTGCTTTGCTTTGTTTAGGTTAGGTTTTGTTGCTAGTTTAAATAGCAAACTGGAACTGTCCCTGAAGAAATGAGTTTCATCAATTGACATGAAGGAGAAGATGTTGGATGGGATAAAGAATGGTGCTATAAACTTAATTTAAAACATAAAATAAAGTCAAAAGTGAGTTTTAGAGGTGTGCACTAGGGGCCCATGTCGTTTTTGTTTTTGTTTTCATTTTCATTTTTTCTTTTCGTTATTTAAATCTGTCATTTTTGTTTTCATAAATATCAAATGTTTGTTTTTGTTTTTGCTTTTGTTTTCATTTTTCATTGGTTTCAATGGAAAACACATTTTTGTCTGTACCTTTTTTGTTTTTCACTATATTTGGCTGTTACTTGGAAGGGGTGTACCTCCAATGGAAGGCATTAAGTTTACCCACTTTAAAGATTGGATAAAGGAATTTTTATAAGCAGTTGAATTATATTGTTTTGCATAAATCTTCATATACATTCGTAGCTGTAACTTTTTTGCCTCACATGTAATGTAGATGAAACTTGACAAGTTTATACCCCTTCCCATATTTACTATTTCTGCCAACTTTCAGAAGGATTGGATAAAGGGTCCTGGTGGTATAAGCAATTAATTTATAAATGTATGTCTGACTGTAACATCTTGTAGTTGAAACAGTATACATGAAGTTTGGCAGGGTTGTATATCACACTATCACAATCATCTCTGCCAAATATCAGAAAGATGTGATAAAGGGTCCCAATTTTATATGCCTGCACAGCATATGGAGAGAAGGAGCCTATGCCAAGGATTCTCGTACGTATCACTGGGTATTTTTACACACACATTTCTTCTGAATGTTTGCTGTTACAGCCTGAACTTTCTGTGTGTCTAAATCACTCACCCAGATCTTAAACATCCAGATCATTGAACTTCTGCATAGAACCTCTCCCAGAACTTCTGTGTGTAAAAAGTTCTCCTGGTAAACTGCTTTGTTCCAGACAGCTTGGTTTTCCTGGCAGCTTGTCACATCTACAGCTGCGTCTACTTTAGGTTTCCTCAGGGAAGCGTGTGTGTGAAGAATGCATCCAGAAATTACCTCAGGGCAGTGTGTGTGTGAAAAACGAATCTGGAACTTACTTGTGGACTTGTAAACCCAGAAGATTGAAAAATCCAGAACTTCAATATGTGTGTAAAAATGCCCACTGTAGTAGAAGATCTGTTTGTGATACCAATTATCCAGCAGAAATGTCAACCAAATATCCTCATTCTGTGCTGTGACTATTCCAACATCTCTCCCCCACTTTTTACTGGGAAGTCAGAAGCATCTGTTTAGGAAAGAGCCAGTAGAGATTCTCTTATATCCTCTGTCGCTGTGGTGGAGGATGTGATTGTGATAATAATTGGCCAGCTTGGATGTGTAAACTATGGTTAATTTCAGATGTAACAATACCATGGTCAACCATAGTGAATCCCCTGTGGTGGCCGTTGGTCCCGTTAGGTTTGTAGGGTTTCCCACCAGATGTTCACCCCAGTGAATCCCTGGAAGGAATCTCAATGACCACAATTCTGGACCTCTGGCCACCTGGAGGTCCAGAATCATGGTGGAATCAGGCCCCAACTGTGGTTGGATTAGCCATGATATGGGATGGGCCAAAGGTCACGTCTGTAGCCTTCAGCCTGGCCGGATCATGGCCACGACCGAAGGACAGGATCAGGCGCAGCGACTGGATTGGTCACTGCGTCCGTCCATCTCCGAGAAGGTGGGTGGATGGGGGAGCACAGGGGGGAGGGGGCAATCCCATGCAGCCCCAACCCCTCCCTGATCCCTGGTGCGAATCAGGCTGGCACATCTAAAGGACGGCCAGCCTGATTCCTGACTGGGATCCAAAATGGATCCTGGTGCATCATTCAGTGTGGCTGCCCTGGTGGCCCACTACATCTGAAAGTACCCAATGTCTCCTGATTGCTGGGATGCTATCCCCAAAGTCCCAGTTATGTCCCTTCTATGTCTGCCTGAGGACTACCCCCTATGCCTACCTCAAAGCCACTACCGATTGGTCCTGTAAAGCTGGGAGCATGCCATAATTGGCCACTGAATGTGTCTGTCCATCTTTGGGTTGCTCCACATCCTCCCTCCTACAGCCGCCTCCCTCTCCCTGCCATACCAGGTGCCTGTCTCTGACTGGCACTGTATGTGCTGCTATTTATCTGAATAATGGTCTTCAAGGGGACAAAATCAATGGCTTATAAATGTGGGGTCCTTTATCAGATTGTTCCATAGTTTGGCAGAGTTGACAGGAGATGGAATATAAAAAATGTTACAGTTGGAAATGTATTTTCAAGTTAATGGCTTACACCATCAGGACCCTTTAGTCAATCATTCTGACAATTGGCAGGACTATTAAGAATCTGGATGGATATAATATTCACAGATTTCATGCAAATCATATGGAAGATAAAGACGTTGTAGCCATGAATGTGTAGAGAGCTTTTCTAAAAATCACAAATGTCAATTGCTTCTAAAATCGATTTCCTTTATGTAATTATTTTGAAAATTGGTGTCCTTAGTGCCAGCCATTGGTGGTACAATCTCCACAAGTTTAATCAGAATTGAATTAGAAACAAAAATGTTATAGCCATAAATGCATTTATCAGTTTTTTGCCTTTATTTTAAAAAACAAATGTCATTTTCATTTCTATTTTCATTATTATTATTTATAATTTTCGTTACTGCAACAACAATAATGAAAACAACAATTTTCATTATCATTATTGTAATAACAAACATGACATGCACACTCCAGTGTGGGTGAAGAGTGAAACAGGGATGGTTAGATGAGTAGTTGCAATTAAAGGGCATAAATATGGCGGAGAAGAAGTTGAAAAGAACAGAAGAGTAACGAGGGATCTCATTTGTGATGATCTTGGAAAGAGAGAATGCAGTTTAATATGATAGCCAAAAGGGAGCAAAGAAAAGTTTAGAGTATTGTTGGGAATCTCTAGCCTCTGGGCCAAATCTGCCATGTGGGTGTTTTTTATTTGGTACCTTTTCAAATCCTGGATCTAACCTGTGGATCCAATCCCAACCAACAACACTGAAAGAGTGAGATCAAGAGAAGGAAGTGGAGACAAGGTCATATACTTAAGGACAGAAGATCCATGATCTGAACCTTCTCCTTCTCCCTACTATGAACTCTTCTCATATTTTCTCTCCTGTCTTGCAGGCACATCTGAACTGTATCACTTTTCTAAATCCTTCACAGTCCAGTTTTTGCCTGGACTATGGCACTGAGACTGTGCTTGTGGCCTTGGTCGACAACCTCTGAGTGGAGTTGGATATCGGTCATTTGACCCTTCTGGGTCTGCTCGACCTCTCGGCAGCATTTGACACAGTGAACCATGACTCACCTGTGGGACCTGACTAGGTTGGATGGAATGGTTTTACAATGGTTCCGGTCCTTGCTAGCGAGTAGATCTAAACGGGTGGTTCTGGGAGATTGTACATCTTCTCCCATGGATCTCCCATGTGGGGTCCTGCAGGGTTCCATTCTGTCCCCCCTCTTATTCAGTGTCTATATGCAGTCATTGGGAGAGTTTGTATGCAGATGCGGAGTTCGTTGCCATTAGTATGCTGATGACACACAATTGTTCCTGGTTTTTTTGCCCCGAGCTGTTTGCAGGAGGGGCGGGGTATAAATATATTAAATAAATAAGTAAATAAATAAATAATTATAAAAAAATTTCATCCGACCCAGGGCCTGCAGTCTTGGTGCTTTCCTGATGCTTGACTGCTGTGGCGGACTGGTTGAGCTGATTGAAACTGAATCCTGACAAGATGGAAGTGATGCTCATTGGCGGGGTCTGGAGTTCTGGATGAGGGGTTGTTACCTGTTATCAACCAGGTTTGCCCCGTATTGGCATCTCAGGTTAGGATGCTAGGAGTGCTCCTGGATCCACAGCTGTGTCTGGATCTTCGGGCACCGACTGTAGCCAGTAGTGCATTCTAGTAGCTCCATCTGGTGAGGTGGCTCTGCCCTATATCTTGGATTCTGACCTGGCCATGTCATCCATGCATTTGTCACCTCAAGGTTAGACTATTGTAATGTGCTCTACATGGGGCTGCCCATGGTGATGGTTTGGAAGTTGCAGCTAGTGCAGAATGCCACCACCCATCTGCTCACCAGGACGGGTCTTCGGGAACACATTATGCAGGTTCTCCAAACACTGCACTGGCTGCCTATAGTCTTCTGGGCCTGGTTCAAGATGCTGGTGTTGACCTGTAAAGCCCTAAACAGTCTGGTTCCTATTTTGGAATGCCTCACTTCCTGGGTACCTGGGCGGCTCCTTCAGTTGTCAGGGGCTGCCCTCCTGGAGGTTCTCCACTGTAGGACCAACAAATGGGGGTTCTCGGTGGCTTCTCCAGTGCTGTGGAACTCTCTCCTGGCAGAGGTCGACCTGAGCCCAAGCTTTCTTAAATTCCACCATCAGTGTAAGACCTTGTTCTTCTGCCATGTGTTTGGTGGAGGGGAGGGTTAAAGGGTGGGTTGGAAGGGTTTTTTGTTGATGTTCTGTTCACACCATTGGTATTTGAGTTTTTAATGTTTTAAATTGATTATTTTTTAGTGCTGAAATGAGAATCAAATAGATGCTCATGATAATTTTGCGAGAATCAAGAATTGCTGCTGAGATTTTGCAGCTTTTTCGAATCCCAATTGAGATCTCGGGCAAAACTCAATTTATCGGTTACCGCAAGTAACTGTTTATCATTTACCATGTTTACTGGTTACCGTGGGTTATTGCCATTTATTGGTTGTATTGGTATTGCGCTTTAACGTGTGCCTTGTTTGCCGGTTACTGTGATTTGCCATTTACTATGTTTATTGGTTATTGGTTTATTGGTATGTTACCATGTTTATTGGTTATTGGTTTATTGTGGGGTTTTTTTGTTATTGGTTATTGTTTTTTATGGTTATTGTTTATTGGTTAATGGTTTGTTTGTTTATTGCTATGTTTATTGGTTATTTGATTATTGGTTATTACCATATTTATTGGTTATTGGTAACCCAACAACCCGGTAAATGGTAACTCGGCAACCCTCAATCCAATGGTAAATGACAATCCAGTAAATGGCAAACAGTAATTCAAGAAAAGATTCTCAACTGAGAATTGTCGAAAGATGGCAACTTTTTTGGTTATCGTTCCTCATTTAAAATAAGATGAGAATCGTGAATCTCAGTGATAATCGAGAAAAAGTCAAAATCAAGTTTCAGCCCTAATATTTATGAATTTATATTATTGTTGTTTATATTTTATTGCATTTTTATTATATGTTATGACCCAATCTGAGCTGCCTGAAGCTGGAGGGGTGGGATATAAATAAAATAAATAAATAATATTCTTGACTGACCTGAGAAGCTTGTACTCATTTTCAAATTGGCCCATGAGAGGGAAAAATTCCCCACCTCCTAGGGTAGAAGAATAAAGATTTTAAATGATTAAAGCAGTAGGCAAGGTGTAGAACTCACTATTCAGTTTTGTAGGGACTAGAAATGGATAAAGAACCTGAGTCTTGACCCAGATATTATTCAAACAAACCAAAAAATTCCTCTTGATTTCACTGAGTACTGGATCTTGTCTGATTGTTAAGATGATCTAAATGTTTATACATTAAGGAAAAGTAAGGGACAGAATTTTGGGGAAATGGTAACTAGAAATGAATTGTTATGAAATGGTTAAGACTAGGGTAGACTTGAGGAATTACAGGAGGCTCTTGCAAGACTATGTAACTGAATGGCAGATGAAATTCAGTGCTGACAAGTGCAAAATGATGCACATAGGGAAAAATTATCAAAACTATACATACAGAATGAGCCCAGGAAAAAGGATCTTGGGTCATGGTGGACATTTATTGAAAACCTCAACTCAGTGTGTGACAGTGGTCAAAAAAGGCAAAATAGAATGTTAGAAGTTATAGAACAAAAAATATCATAACACTGTTATATAAATCTATGGTGTGACCAACCTTGAATATTTTGTGCAGTTCTGGTTTCCCCATCACAAAAAAATATAGTAGAACTGGAAAAGGCACAGAGAAGGTATGAGGAAAGGCTTGATAGGTAAGGACTCTTCAGCTTGAAAAATAAAATCATGAGTGGAGAGGAACAAGCAAATAGAGAGTTGTTATTTATCCTCTCAAATAGTATGAGAACTAGGGGACAATTCATGAAACTAACTGGTAGCAGATTTAAAACAAATAAAGGAAAGTATTTTTTTTTCACTCAGCACACAATTAACTTGCGGAATTTGTTGCCAGGACATGGTCAAAGCCTGTAGCATAAATAGGTCTAAAAAAGACTGGATACGTTAATGATTAACTAGCCATGTAGGTTGGGGGAAAACCTCTGACTGTCAGGAGCTGACAGCTAATAGCAGGGAATGGATATCTCTCTATTGACGTATTGGGTACTTCTCCAAAGTGACCAAGAAAGGCAACTGTCAGAGACAGGATGCTGGAATTGACTGAACATTGTTCTGACCCAGTATGGCACTTCTTATGTTCTTACAGGAAATTTGGTGATGTAACAGGACAATTGATCTGTACGTTGATGTGCATGACATTTGATGGGGGAATATTTTCCCAAAGAAATGTTAGAAGCATATATTTTTAAATGGTGTCTATTATATCTAAACAAAGTGTGCTTCCATGAGTAATTGTAGTCCCTAATATTCTTGTGAGTGCATACACCCAAATATGGGAATGCCTCCAGAACAAAAAAGTAGAGCCACAGACATTGGTTTGTGTCCACATGTAGCCAATTGTATATGTGGATCTGCTGCTATCTATGGAGGACAGTATCATTTATATTAGCTTAGTAATAATTAAGACATAGGGTGAAAACAGACATGACGCTAACCACCCTTGATGGTTATTTATGCATGTTACTGGGCTGCATAGGGCACCAATACAGCCCTGCAACATGCATAAATAACCACCAAGGGTGGTTAAAGGGTGGTTAGCGTCATGTCTGTTTTCACCCATATTACTTTTTTTTTAAAAAGCCATTAAGCAAGTTGCATAGACTAATCATGCAGTTAAGTGTGTAATTATTTGGTTCTATTTCATACTATTTTACATTCCTTGGCTTGGGAAGATGATTTAAAAGTTTCCAATGCATGTCACAGAAGTCAGTTATGAACTAAATGGAGTTGAGTTGTAGGTTAAATAATCTAAGCTATTTTTCAGTCGGCATGAAAAAGTTGCTCTTCTGTAGGTGCCAAAATTGATTGAATCTTTGGGTGAAAACAGACGCGTGAGTGGCGTGACAGCTCCCTGGCTTTAGGCAGGGCAGGAAACAGTGGCTGCTAGTCTTTGGGTCAGGGAGGGGCACTGACCAAACATGCTTGCAGTAGGAGAGCTGTTGTGCTGGCTCACTGTGGCCCACACTGGCCCAAGTGGGCAGTCCTTAGTCCGGGGTTTTCATTCGACATCATCCAGGGGACACATTCCAGGCTAACCGCCCACTCACCCTGGAGCAGTCCTTGGCTAACATTTGGGGACAGGGAACAGACTGGGTTTCCTGGTCCAGGTGCGCACGTGCACACACACACACAAAACCAATTTTCACCACAGAATGAGAATAAAACCATACTCTTATAGTTTCCATGCACTACCTCAAGGTTAGTTTCACTCAGAAGGAGAAGACCCATATACGTATCAGAATCTTCTTGCGGAGATGCTAGTATGGTATCTGACTATCTGTAGTATGCACAGAGATTCACAATATGGCATTAACAGCCAACATGTTCAAAACTTAGGGGGACCTTAATGTTTAAGAAAGCATTTCTCTCATCATAATGAACAAAAAAATGCATGGCTTTTATATACTGTTCACTTGGATTTTGAGAGTGTATACATTCCAGCTATATGTGTCTTCAGGGAAGGCACCCAAAAACAAAACAGCAGAATTAACTCTTATCATTTCCAGCTTCATATCTGCTACTGTGAAATTGTGTAAACTGAGAAAGTGGAAAGGTGAACATGATTAAGAGAATCTTTCTATACAGAAAAGAGAAAAAGTGCCTAGCTTGTGTCCTTTCAGATCTGAGACATGCATCATTTTACCTCACATTTGGTAGTATGGACTTGTGAAGTTAAGAGAGCAGAAATGGATAATATGTGTAGGGATCACTGAGCACAATCCACCAAGCAAACAAACAAAGGATAAAAGTCCCTCTTCTCCTGAAAGTTTAACCCTAAAACTGAACAAAATGTTTCGTATGGAAAGAAAAATAGATAAAATAAGCCTTTTCTTCAAGTTTTATATCTTGCTGGCATACGGGGACATGAGGTACAAGACATGATCTTTCCTCTATAAAAGCAAAGGAAAGTTAATAAAATCCATGGAAACATGGTGAATTAGAAATTGAGCAACATATACATTTAGAATATATGGGAAATTGTTTTGTGTTATCTATTGAATACAAAAATATTTGTATTTATCCTGGTGTTTGTAAACACAATATGTTATGTAGTCTACTGGTGCAGCCTCAAATTGTGTGTCCTGGAAGCAGCATGATGTAGCAGACTAAGCACAGGATGATGGGTAAGTACTAATGTGCCTAGGAAGTTTCTATGAAGATAAATGAATTAATAAAAATGTTAACTGCTATATAAATGCCATTTATATTCAGTACAAGAAACAGTGTATTTAGAGAAAAGAGCAAAAATATGTCCTCCAAATGTAGCCCTGCTTTTTTCCACAGATGCCTGAGAACCTCATGTCAGTGAGCTTTGGATTGTGAGTTAATGGGAGGAACTGGGATTGTGAGGGTGAAATTTACTACAACATTTGTCAGATGGCAGTCTTACATTGTGCACATAAATTGGCCTTATTGTCTGAGACCACCAATCCATAGAATAGAAAAGAATACCAGCCATCATCCATCACCTCCCTCAGCTTGTGCAACAGATTATCTTCAGCATGTGATGTCTAGAAAACATATCAGCAGAGAATGGCATTAACGTGTAACCTTTCCCCTCTCCAAGTTTGTTTCTCTAAAAATCTAGACCATTGAGTATACACACACAAACGTAGATGTGAAAGCTCTGAAATGTGAAAAAGTGAATAGTTTTCCCCATATATAAATAAGAATGCTAGGGAGAGTCCGTTTTTCATTAAAGAAAACAAGCAAATATTATTCTTCCTATTTTACAGAGAAATTCAGAGAGATTAAGGGTCGGATCCTTCATAGTGCTGAACTGAAATTGGCTATTCCTAACTAGATGGGAAATCCTATCATGTCAGAAATGTTGGTGAATGTTCAATAGATTTTTTTGTGTCTGGGTCACATTTTGATATTCTGGTGCTTTTGGGATTGCAAGTGGCAATTTTTCACTTTTTCTTTTTTTGTAACCTCTGTAATTTTGGGGCATTTTCCATTATTTATTGGCTCTTTCTGTCAGTTTCTGTAACTTTTCAGTAATTTCTGTGACTTTTTGTTACTTTTGTGCCATGATGTCACCACTTTCCTTGTTTTTCCATTTCCAGAGCAGAGCCAAAGAACACAAGATAACAGAAACAATTAAATGTGCAAGGTACCCATGGAACAGAACCAAATCAGTGATTTATCGACACAAATTCAGTCACCATATTTACAAATGGGTGTTCCTGAACAGGAACAAAGGAATGTTTTGAAAACCAGTAAGTTTCCACAATCATGTGGTAAAGCTGTGAATCATGGTTTTTTTTAGAAAAAGGGCATTTGCAGAAAATCACTGGGTGCTAACAGATACAACGCTGGCGTAGTTTGCCAGCTCTGGCTTGCCTGAGCCAGTACTGAACACCACAAATTTGTTTTAGGCCTGCCAGATGTGGGCCTGGTTCAGTCCCAGTGGAGTTGGTGGCTGGGCCAGAAACTTGGTCCTAGAATGAACTGTGCCCACAGTCTGGCCTCACGAGATACCCAGGCGGGCCAGAGCAGGACAAACCACTGTGGGGGATTGCCATGGCATCCTGTCATAGTTGCCTGTTATTGGCAAGTATGACTGCCAGTCATGAGGGGGTGGGGGGGCCAGCTACAGCATGTAGAACAGCCAGCCGTGTGTTGTTTCCCACCCTCCATTTCCAGCAAGATCGGCCGGAGGGATGTTTACTTCCCCTAACCTGGCCAGATGTTGCAGGACAGCCATCCTGCCCCCAGATGTGCAGCCATAGCACCAACTGCATACAAATTAACACCCATTCTTTCAGCTTTAATTCTACACATTTTTCTACCATGGGCAAAGGATCAAGCCTTACATTCAGGGGCACCTTTAGGGAGTGCTGTTGCCCCTCTCCCCCCCCCTCCATCAGTCCAGCCAGATGAGCAGGGGTGCAGGGGTGGACCTGATTCCTGCCCTCCCTGTGACAGACAATCACCCCTGCCACATCGTGGGGCCAGCCTAGGGGGCTGAGCATACGAGCGCGGGGAGCTAGGCATCTCAGACCATCTCAGAGCCAAAGCACTTCCCACAGGAGCAGCCACCTAGCCCTGCCCTGCCTCTCTTCACCCAACCAAGCTGAGAGCTGGCCCCTGGATATGGTGTGGCCATGCACAACAGGTGCTACTGTCCATCACTCATAAACCTGCAGCCTTGCTCCATGTGTGGCAAGGCAAGTGTGCCCTGCCACAAAGGATATCCCAACTTCGACAGCCCTAACCTACTTGAGGTAAGGCTGCTCCATAACATATTTTTGGGATTTTCCCAAGGATGTGCCATGGAGCAACCATCTGCCTTCCATGCCACAGGGCAGGGAAATCATCTGGCAGGCCCTGGACACATGAGTCACTGTATCATGTGGTTTGCTTGTCCAGGGAGGGGTAAGGCTACTCAAAGAGAGGTATCTCCTCAGCTTATCTCATGTGTCTGCACCCATTTTTTCATACTATTGACCATCCATCAACACATCCTTTACGTGAAAGGCCCTTTATAACAGGCCCTGGTAAAACTTGCCTTTTCTTCCACCTTACTGAAATATGAAATGTCACCCAACGTCAAGTGACATTCATATTAATTATTATTATGATTATTATGATTATTATGATTAGTAGTAGTAGTAGTAGTAGTAGTGATATAGCACTAACAATGTACCTGATATTTTACAACTGTTGAAAATAGGGTTCCTGACCTGGGAGGTTTACAAACTAAGAAGGGAGGGGAGATGAAGGATGGGGGAAAAAGAAGGAGAGATGATGATACATTCATGAAGGTGTGAGGTTGCAGGTACATGTGCTTATCTTAGATACATGGGAAAGGTGACGATGGAAAGATCAGGAAGATGACTAAGGGTATGAAGAGGTAGGGAAGGCCTGATGGAAGAGGTAGCTTTACAGGAGGGATTTGGACGTTGGGAGTAGGGATGGGCGAAGAGACCGCAGTTCGGGTTCGGCCTTTCGGTTCAGCTGCGTTCGGTTCAGCCGTTCAGTTTGGCTGCGTTCGGTTCGTCCATTTGGTTTGGCAGTTCAGCTAGTTCGCCGAGTTCGGGTTCGGCTGTTCGGTTCGGTCGTCCAAACAGGCCGTTTGGGAAGTGTTGTTATGGTTTTTGTTTTGTTTTTTATATGGTTTTTTGTTTTTTTAATTGGGTTTTATATGGTTTTCTTTTGTTTTTTATTGGGTTTTTTGATTTTTATATGGTGTTTTTAATTTTTTTAAAATCTAATATTATATATATATATATACTAAATCTAACTGCTATTAACTATTCTAAATGCTATGAACTAAATGGATTATCTAATAAGTACACAGACCTACTCCTACAAACAC
>QEPC01012962.1:1160970-1171260 GCA_003113815.1 Sphenodon punctatus | reverse complement strand
AAAGGGGGTAAGGGATCCACCGTTCTCATTGTTAGGGTGATTGGGTTATAATGGTTTTGTTCTTTAACAGGTTTATCGTTGGCTGGTCATTTAATAAACAGTTGCGGCCAGTTCACCCAAAACTATGTGTCTGTGTGTTTATTTGAAAAGTGCCTTATTTCCTGTGCGGGGACAATAAGCAAAAGTATGAAATATGAGAATTTTGGATGATACTAGGTTAACATCTCTCCATATTTTTTGATGTGGTTCTCTGGCCATGTGGCCAAAGTGGCCTCCAGATTAAAAAGAAAAAAAAAAGATAGTGACCTAATGTGTAAGTGTATACAGAGGCACCAACTCTCCATGTGTGTGTGTGTACTCTAATCTAATCTAATCTAATCTAATCTAATCTATATGTGTATAACTCATGATCTATGGGACCAATTCAAGCTTTGCGTGCACAGATATAAATTTGTTAGTTTATAATATAGATATATCAATTTATAAAACAAGAATTCTAAAATGTCCTAATGTGTGAGGACAATATTGTTAATAGCATGTTTATTACAGTAATGGAATTTGTTTGCTTGCTACCAATGTTTTTATTAATTCATTATTATTCATTTCTATAGTGTTTTCAGTGTTTGAAGTAGTTTACAGTCCATATCTAGTTCACCCTCACAGCAATCCTGTGGGATAGGTCAATATTGTGTCCATTTTACAGAAGAGGAATTGAGAATGAGAAAAAGTAGAATGCCACCCAGTAAATTCATGACTGAGAGTGCTTTACAATAGGACAGGTCCCGCCACCACCATTGGCTTCTCTTCACAGTGGCAGGAGTCATCACTCTGGCCAGGACTTGGTCCAGCTGCTGAACAAATGTTACAACGGTCAGGCTGGGGAGGGGGTGGGGAGATGCATGGATGTGTGTCAGCATGTCTCTGTCAGGAGCTTGGCCCAGCTCAGACTGTTTCGGGCTGGGATGGTGGCCCCAGCCCGGTGTCACATGATTTGGGTTGTCAGGCAATCAGAACCGCAGTGACACTGCAAGCAGGAGCCAGGGTGCATGGACCTGAGGTGTGGGACCCCAGGGAAGCCGCACCGTGCACTCCTCAGGTTGCTAGGCAATAGGGAGCCCAGCTACAGTACAACGTGGAGCTGGAGAGGCGTGGCCTTGGGGAACTGGGGAGTCACCCTACTGTAATGATGGCTGGGGAAGGGATTGGGGAGCAGCAAAACCTGGATTGGAGGAGGCAGAGAGGAATAAAGCAACTGGCAGGGTTTCTGTTCCCTGCCAGTAATCATCTGTGAGGGGCTGGCCACTGCCCTGAATCATGTGTTCCTTACTGAAAGTGCAGTGTGTAGATCCCTGAGTGTGTGAGTGTGTTTATCTGTGAATCTGTGAGTGTGCGAGTGTGTGTGTGCTTTCCCCTGTGAGTGTGCAGGCTTGTGAGATTACAGAGAGTGTGTAGAGTGTGTGTGCGTGTGTTCCCCCCCCATTCCCTGAACTCCCTGCACCCCAGTGTGCTTAAATTTATTTATATATTTATTTATTTAAAATTTATATCCTGCCCCTCCTGCTCACAGAGCAGTCCGGGGCAGAGAACAGCACTCAATAAAACAATATAAAATTTTTAAAACAATTTAAAAATACAATATGTGGGGAAACACCCTCACCCCAACCCCACCGCTACCCCTCACCAAAAGCCAGACGAAACAGCCAGGTCGTACATATACCCCGAAACATCAGGAGAGTGGGAGCCAGTCGAGCCTCCTCTGAGAGCGAATTCCACAGCACAGGGGCGGCCACTGAAAAAGATCTAAAATTGGTGGACACCCGCCTCACCCGGGGAACCTCCAAAAATATCACTGATGGAACATGCCTCCCCACTGGACCATATCTCCCCCGAGCCATAACAACCCCGATAGGTGCGGAACCTCTCCCCTCCTCAGAGAACCCCATTAGACACCCACCTTCCATAGGCTGCCCCGACAGGCCGGTGAAAGGAACCCCACCCCCCAAACCCTCCTACCTGCCTCTGCCACCGGTGGGAAACCCTCCCCCCCGGAGGTTTGCCCCTGCTCACACCAGGGGTTCCCCTCCACACCACCCCCTAACCTCCCTCTCCTGCCACCAGAGGGAGGTCAGCAACCCCCAACACCACACCCCAACCCCCCAAATTCCACCCCTCCAATATTAAAATTCCCCACACCAGAAGCGCAGGACCCCACCCCACTCCTCCATCAGTCAATATCTTCACCACCCACTCCCTCCAAAGTAGGGAGTAAGGAGCCTTGGATGCTTGACCTTCCCTGTCTATGCCCCCCCTCTTTCTTCTCAGTGAACCATTCACCCCTGGAATCAACACTGATATTCCCTGTGATATTCCACATGGTGATCCCTGGGTCCCAGATGTGCGAGTGTGTAAGTACTGCATTATTCAAGCCTCCCCCTTTGTCTTCCCCCTTGTCTTCCCATGCCCCCCCCTCCTCTCACCCGGTGATGATCTGGGTCGCTTCTCAGTAAAGGAGAAAGACCAAACAAGATCCTGAGGGTCCTTGTTTCCCCGAGGGATTCCGTTGGGATAAGAGGGAGGAACTATCGTGGTCATTGGGATCGGAGTAAGTTTTCCCTTCTCTACCCCTCCCTAACAGTCCCCACCCCCACACTATGTGGAGTGGCCTGACTCCCAGGTGGCCAAGGCAGCCAATGATAGCCATCATGATGCCCGACCCTGCCGCCACTCCAACTGTGGTAGGTAAGGTGGCTGTTCTAAAGTGACTGCACACTTTACGTCTGGTCAATTTCCCCAACTCACAGTCCGAGCTAAGTGCCAACACTGCCCTGGGAATGGCTCGGGTTAACAACTGGCAGTAGTTTCTATCATTTCGATAGCCTGCATTTCTACATAGGTAAAAGCATTGAAATGTGGGCTATCTGAAAACACCTTAAGATGGAATTGGAACCCTGGTCACATCCAGCACTTAACCCTCAAGCAACCATGGCTCTCCGGTAGAGAGTACATTATACAACTAGTATATTGTTGATGGTCAAACAATTTCTATGGGACAGTGAACTGGACAGTAATGAGAACTAAGAGTGTAAGCTGTAGTAGATAAGACTAAGAAAGACTTGAAAAGATCTGTTATATAACAGCACTCAGGTAAGTTTTATAGAAATACAAACTCTGATCTGAAGCACACAGCATCCCTAACTTTTGCAGATGCTATACATTTGGGCTATTTGTTACTTTTCAGTTCATTAAACACATATATCAAATAACTGCCTATTTAATAACTGTCCCTTAACCTCAGTTGTAGTCCAAAGCCTAATGAAGTCAATGGAAGTCATTGGGGCTGATCAGTGTGTGCGTACATGCACCCCCCACCCCCACTATGGGGACTGTGACATGTGCATAATCTGTGTGTAAAATGGGCACAGTGTCTGCACACATACATGCATGCACGCCTGTAAACTGTGCATGGTGGGGATGACTGCCCCCGTTGTCTCTTTGCCGACTTTGATTTTGGATCCATTCACTGGGGTGGGACTATTGGTATTGGATTAATCCGATAATGCTGATAATGGGTGGTATCAGATTACTCCAATTATACCTATAATTGTCGGTATTGGCAATATCAGATTTTTAACATTGACAGTTTTATCGGATTTGTAAGAGATGCCATTTAACAATGGCCGCAATCTTAAAGATCCAATAAAACCGGCAATGTTAAAAATCGTATATTGCTGATACCGATAAATTTGATATCAGAAGATCCGATACTTATAAATCCGATACCCAATAATCCCCATGGAGTCCCACCCCTATGTTCAGTATAACATTGAGTTCTACAAGAATTAAAGGTATTCACTCTCTAATAAGATCAAGTCAGTAATCCCAAGACTTGTATTTTTAGGTTGGCAGTCTGGATATTAGATTCAGCTTGTATATGTAAGTGGTGGCAGAAAATAAGTATGTATTTTCTTTCTGTCATTTTTGTTAGTGTCTTTATTTCTTTGCTCTTGCAGTTTGACATATTGCGAGACACATCAAGTGTGGCAGCAATACTGATGTCTTACAGATGAACTCTACATGTCTAGTTTCTGCTTTTATGCTAAAAAATTAATATGGCTCCAAAGATCTTAAAATATTCTTTTTTCTGATCTTTCATTGCTGGATGGGGATGGGAAACTAACTTTCCATTGCCAATGACCTTTAAAGACCTAAAATAAAAGAAGGCTGCATATTGTGGCTTGTGGGACATCTGACCACAGTTAACGGCTATCTCAAGACCAACCATCTGAAAGAGCATTTCTTGGGTCAGCAAATATTTAGAAGTAAAGACAGCATGATTTTCTTTTAGTATAGGTTCAATTTATTGTATGGCTTTTTATTTCCATTACTTCTGTTCTCCTCCACCTTGGTTACCATTGGGACATCTGCACTTTGGATGGAAGAATGAAAGGAGGTGTTTGGAGTTAGTGGCACAGGTGACCATGCAGAAGAAATCCAACTTTGGAGACAGAAAGTTTTATCTTTGTGATTTGCTTAGCTTCTCTTTGATGCTGGCCTAAACCTTCAAAACCTGGATATCTCCAAACCTGAATATTTTAGGTAACTGTTTCACAATAACTCATTTAAGCTAACAAATAAGTTGTTCTTTTTACTTCAAAAGTTATTGCAAAATTTTAAGTTAGCATATAGCTAAGATGAAGACAACCTGCCATACATTAACAGTTAATAATAGGAGTGTGCAGAAGGTACACCATTTGTTTTAATTTTAATTTTAGTTTTCATTTACAAAACTCCCTTCATTTTGGGGGGGGGGGGGTTTCATAAAGGATGTACCGTTTTCTTTTTTTGCCATTTTATTTTACTGAAAATAATATTTTTTAAAAAATACTGCACATGTGTAAATGACCTCTGGAACAATTCAGCCCATGCACAGTCCTTTTCCTGCTGACACGATTTTGGGAAAGGACTGTGCATGCACAGAATGGCCTTAGAGGCTATTTTGGGCATGTGCAGTGATTTAAATATACATATATTTAATACATTAAAGGGGGGAACTAAAAGGGTTGAAAGCTAATAACAATCATTTGCTTATTCATCTCTTTTCATAACAATAGTTATGAAAATTAATGGGGCTCCATTCATTATCATAACTAATTAAAATGATATGATCTGCATACCCCTAGTTAATACCACCTTTGGAACTCACCAGTTTGTCTAGTCTCTCTCAGGTGCTAACTTTAAACATTCAAATTATACATTAAGTGTTGACGTTTTCCTGATGGCAGTGTTGTAAATTTTCACCTTCCACCAACACAATTTTTGTCAGGGAAAATATGCACCTGCTGCATTAATTAGGGGTTGATGTGGTATATTTATTTTTCTCTTCTCTTCTGCTTTCTTTATGAAAATTATGCAAATAGAACAAAGTTCATCAGTTAGAGAACTTTATGTGCACATATCTTTAGTTTTGCTGACACAAATAAAGACTTACTTGAGCATCCACTATATGATGGATTCAGAAATTCCTTTTTGCTACCATGGTTTCCTCTACTTAGGACCCTTTTTCACTTAGAAAAGCTAATTTGGATTATGCAGCAAAAGGATGAATCTATTTTGTGAATTTAGCTATTTTTCCTAGCAAGGTTGAAAAGCATATAAGGGATTATATTCAGTCATTACTCTTGTAACTATGGGTTATGGAATGATGTAATTATTTATTATAACTTATATTTGGATTTAGTTAAGTGTTATTTGTCATTGTATAAGGAGAATTCTGGAGATACTACGACAGTGGACTCAGATGTGCTGTTGGCTGGATCAATATACTGGTTACTGTATAGTTTAACTAGGATTTTTATTATGGACATTGTAGCAGGGAGCAGTCCTGAGTGGCTGCTGCCCCTGTAAGAAGGAGGTTGTATGTGCCAGCCAGAGGGCTGAGCATGAATAGGGGTGTGGCAGAGCCAGCCCCATAGCTTGGGATCAGCTTGAGCTGGAACCAGACTGAGAGCCCCAGGAGCAGAGTTTGCAGGACACTGGCCCTTTAAGTCTAAGGAGAGGAAGCCTGACCACACCCACTCTGCTGTGATATAAGGAGAGGCAAGGCTAAAGTGGATCCTTCCCACTCTACGCTCTCCAAGGTGCTGAAGACTGGAGAACCAGAGTCGACCCAGGCAAGTGAAAGAGGCTACGTCCAGGAGGGAGTCTCCTGCCTGGGGAAGGCTTGGCCAGAGCCTGGGGTTGAGGCCTGGCTGAATGGACTTCGGGGGGTTATTTTAGGTTGCTCCTGTGCCTGAGCAAGACTGTGCTGGACCTGCAGGGTGGAGGCAGATGAGCCAGCAGCCCCAGGGACTGTGGACTGTACTGTGTCTAATACAGACTGGGGATATACTACTATATATATTAGTATTTGGACGTGTGCGAAAGCCAGAGTCCATAAGTAGATAAATAAACAACTGAAATGAAAATGAAAAATAAATTGCATAGACACTATGCTGAATTGTAAAATAAAACTTAGTTAGCTACTCCCATTCTCCATCTCTCCTCTAATCACCATTTTACTGTTGACATGTGGACCTGGCTTTCCTCTACTGAAGGAAAAGATGTTTAGTGAAAAGGGAAATGACCTCATCTCTGGCAGACACGATTGCAAGGAGATCTGATTGACTGTGTGGAGTAGTGTGTATAGATAATGAAAGTTCAATAGTGTTCAATCATCAATGCTAATATCACATAAAGGAAAAATAAGGCCAATTGCTGTAAAAATGTGTCACTCCAAAAGTAGCTTTAGCAACATATCTTAATAATTTCCATTCTGTTGACAGCACCTCTGCTTTGTCCCCAGAGTAACCAGCTTCTCAGAGATCTTTTGCTAACATATTTTTCCAAGTGGCAGCAGGCCTTCTAAGTAGTTTTCCCTATGGGCTTCCATTTCAGTGCTTATCTTGTCGGAGTACTTTCTTCCTTTTTGATGATGTGTCCTAGCCATGTCAAACATTGTTACTTCAGCATTGCACTAGTTACCAGCACCGTGTCTTCACGCAATAATAGCAAAAGTTATACTTGGTAATTTAGTATATCAAGCAACTTTATTCCTTTACCTTTCAATGACTTCTAATTCCACGGAGTGCACACTAAAAGTCTTCTATTAGTTTACCAACTGCTCCTGCTGTTACATTTATTAGTCTTAATAAAATCCATTAGTTATGCACAATGCTTTCTTCATTAATGAAATAAAATAAACTGAATGCTTCTGTCTTATTATGTAGCTAAGCCATTGTCAGGATTTCACGCAAATTTTTATAGAACAATAACAACAAAAATATTTTTAAAGCATAGCAAAAATTACATCATGAAATGGTGGGGGTATAATTTCAGTAATCAACAATATATTTCTCTGTTCTTTGCAAGATGATGGAAAATAGGAGATTGTTCTGGGCATTTCAGAATCTTGTAGCTTTTAGTGAAAATTCCATGCACAAATTCTAGTCTCTCCTCCACTGTGATCTTCCCTCCCCCCACCCCGCTACCAAGAAGCAGTCAGTCTTTGGCTGCTCTAGGCATTTGCCCATGACTCTATGATGCTTTTTGTGCATGAGGGTGAACAGCCTAAATGATGGGATGCAGATGTTGGGCACACATTAGCAAGCATTCATCTGCACAGCTAGCTTCACATTCTCTGAGACCACACTGTGTTGGTGGCTGTGGGTCCAGTTAGGGTGAACATATCGTGAACACCTAATAATCAATGGCTGAAAACAAATGAGATGGGGGTGAGGTGGCTCCTCGGGCCTCCCTGGGGAGGGCCACTGCAGCTGCTACTCTTCAAGTCAGTGAGGAGGGCAGTTCACACAAGCCCCCTCCCCCCCAGGAATCCAGGCATGGGGGCTGCCATCACAGGTCTCTCTATACCATGGGTTGACTGAGAAGCCATCCCTATGGGACAGGATGCCCAGACCCTTGTTTCACAGCAGGATCAGAAACCACGGAAGAGCTGCTACTAAACAGCTGATGTGGGGGCTTTGGAGCTGTGACCTCAACTGGCTTGGGTACGCATGCCAAGCAGCTGATTGAGCATGCTGTTCCATCCCCCGTCCCTCCCCCCAACCAGGTGTTTAGTGACTGGGGTGAGTGTGCTTCTTCAGGCCGAATCCTTAGACCCTGCCTTGGTGAAGGACTGGGCAGGGATAACAGACAGGAGGGTAAACGTTAGCCTGGTTGTAGCCCAGGTGTGTTCACCAATGCATATCGTGGCAGTCACACATGCCAGCCCCAAGAAGGACATGGGCAAACATCTGGCAGTGCCCAAACTAATGGGCATGTGACACCCAGGCTACTCATTTGTTTTCACCTGATGTTGTCTAATGTGGGCTACTGTTAGCTAATGTAGGCTAATGTCTCATTTGTTAACACCCAGATTAAATGCACTCAGATCTATAAATCCAAAGTTAAATATTGTGGCAGACTGAAAGAAAAGTGGACTTGTTCTCCACTCTTCTTTCTCCTTCTCCGCTCACATCCAAAACCTTGTCAAAACTAATAGTTTTCTTTCTTCTATAATATTGTCAAAATCTGTCCCATCCTGTCTGA
This sequence comes from Sphenodon punctatus, assembly GCA_003113815.1. NCBI lineage: Eukaryota > Metazoa > Chordata > Lepidosauria > Sphenodontia > Sphenodontidae > Sphenodon > Sphenodon punctatus. Next base: position 1,162,674 of record QEPC01012962.1, on the reverse strand, counting down.
ACCCACTGCTAAAACTCTAATCTATTATCTCATCACATCCCGCTTAGAGTACTGCAACCTGCTTCTCATAGGTGCTCCACAGTCAGAGCTACTTATCTCCACTACAGTCTAATGAAAATTCAGCTGTGAGACTCGCCTTCCCTGCACGCTGTTATGACCATGTATCCCCTTTCCTCAAGTCACTACACTGGCTCCCCATACACTTCTGTAAACAGTTTAAACTTCTCCTACTCACCTACAAGTCTTTTCACTCTGCAGCTCCTCAGTGCCTCTCCTCTCTTATCTTTCCCTACGTCCCTACTAGTGACCTCCATTCATTGGGCTAGATGCTCTTATCTGTGACCTTCTCCTCCATCGCCGACTCCGTGCTTTCCACCTTGCTACACCAGATGCTTGGAAAAACCTTCCTGGCGTGGTGCGTCAAGCCGCCTCCCTGTCTATATTCAAGTCCCAGCTAAAGGCCCACTTCTTTGAGATCACTTTTAAATAATAAACCCAGGTCCTATACTTATTATAGCCTTGTGGAAATAAACTGAAATAAATAAACGTACTGAATGCCTGCATCCATTAATGGGCACAGCCAATGCCGTACACAGGATGGGGCAGCTGTGGACAAAGTGGCACCCCCTCCCTTGCTTCATGGACCCAGAATGACAGAGCCCTGAATACACACTTTGCCCTCACCTCCCCCCCCCCCCATCTTACCCGAGTCAGGCATCTTGGAGTGTTGCATTTGTATGCGGGGGAAGGGGGGCAATTGATGCACTGAAGTCTGGAACCTGAGCAGTAGTTCAGGGATCTTCCATTTCAGTTATTACAGTTTGGTTATTGCTGTGTATCAGGGAACAGGCTGTTTGGACATCTGGCCCTTTAAGAAAACTGGCCTGTAATAGTTAGGAGCTGCTAGAAGCCCAAGAGTTAAGGGCTAAGTGGGGCCAACTATGTCATAGGGCATAGTTAGACCAGCCTAAATCCTGAAAAATCTCAGTTTTTAAAAAAAATAATAATTAAGCTTTATTCCCCCGCCATTCCCCGAGGCTCGCAGTGGTTTGCAGTATTAAAAAAAGAGAAAATACACTAAAAATACAATAAAATCCCTTAACAAAATCCACACCCTCACCCCAGGTGCAAACAACTGGGACACCTTAAGAAGGTTTGTCCACAGAGGGATGACGTGAGACAAGAAGGCTAGTTCCATGGAGGTAAACTTGGTAAGTTTGAGTCAGCAAGTGAACTCTAAACTGTGAGGGCTAGTAAGGAGCCCAAGAGATTTAAAAGGTGGAAAAAAGGCTCTGCCCAAATCTGGATAATGGGGTTAAGGTGTCTGGCAGCTGTGGGGGATTGGATGAGGGCAAATCGACTAAAGCTGAATCCCAGTAAGACAGAGATGATGCTGGTGGGTAAGGCGGTGGGGGTGAGGGCTCCCATCATTGATAGGGTCTGCCAGGGGCGGCTGGTGGCTTTTTAGTTTGGAGGGGCAGTAAGGCCGTCCGGCGAGCCGGTGGACGGAGCCAGGGCAACGGTGGGCGGAGCCAGGGCACAACCCAGCAGCAAGGAGTTCCCAGGGTTGACATCGGAAGATGGAAGAAAACACAGTAGTCTAAAATGCACTTCAAGCTTAAAATGAATAACATATAAACCCCAAGCACAGGAAAACACTGACACAACCCAGCAGCAAGGAGTTCCCACAGATGGAATAAAACA
>QEPC01012962.1:1128180-1159457 GCA_003113815.1 Sphenodon punctatus | reverse complement strand
GGGGGGGGGAGGTCAGGTACAGGGTGGGGGAGGGAAGGGTCAGTAAGCTTACCTGCTCTCTGAGTCTCTCTGGCAGGCAGGAGGAGCAGCAGCACGGGGAATCTCTCTCGGGGGACATGAGGAAGGGAGGAAGCACGATGCGTGCTGCTCCCCCTTCCTCTGTCCCCCGCCAAGCTATCTCACCAGGGCTGTCAGCCCGACCGCCCTGGCGAGATCTTCCATTGCGCCCATTGAGCGCAATGGAAGGCTGTAGCCCCTCCCTCCACAGCACGTCCCATACGTCCATAGGAAAACGCTTTGGGTGGCTGATTTTTGAGCCTTCTGGGACCCACTCCTCTGGAGTGGATCCCAGAAGAGAAATAAAGCTGAAGCAGCCTCTGCCTTGTCTTTGCTTAGAGCGGAGGCTGCTGCAGCGGCACTGTGGTCAGTTTCATTGTGAAACTGACATGAAATTGACCACAGTGCTGCAGCAGCCTCGGCTTTGCAAAGGCAAGGCAGAGGCTGCTGCGGGCGGCGGGGAAGCGGCGGGGAGGTGTTTTGTTTTTTTTTTACTTTGAGCGGGGGCGCCTGTCGGAGCGCTTGGGGGGGTCAACGTCCCCAATGCCCCTGAAGGGGAGCCGCGCCTGGGGTCTGCCCTCTGCTAGTTCCCCAGGTACAGAGTCTGGGGTTGCTCCTTGATTCGCAGTTCTGCTTGGATGCTCAGGTGGAGTCTGTTGCAAGGAGTACCTTTTGCTAATTACATCTGGTGCATCGGCTTCAGCTGTATGTTTCAGACTCTGACCTGGCCACTGTCATCCATGCTTTCATCACCTCTAGGCTAGACTACTGTAATGCACTCTACATGGGGCTACCCATGGTGATGGTTTGGAGACTGTAGCTGGTGCAGAATGTGGCAGCCTGACTCTTATTAGGACTGGACCTCCAGGGACATATTAAACCAGATCTTCGATTGCTGCACTGGTTGCCCTATAGTCTTCCTGGCCCAATTCAAAGTGTTGGTGCTTGCCTATAATGCCCTAAACGGCCTTGGCCTGACCTATTAGCGGGACCGCCTCACCGCCTGGGTCCTGGATTGGCCCCTGCGGTCATCAGGGGGTGTTCTCCTTGAGGTCCATGATGGGGAGGGCCTTCTCAGTGGCTGCTCCATGGCTGTGGAACTCCCTGCCGGTGGAGGCCTGTGTAAGCCTGGATCCCCCCTCTTTTCAATGCTGTTGTAAAATGTGACTGTTCCACCTGGCTTTTGATGGGGAGGATGGGGAGGGTGGGGGGAATGGGTTAGGGTGGAGGTGGTTAGAGATGTTTTAATTCCTCCTTGTTTTGAGTTTTTTAAGTGTTTTTATTGTTGATTGTAAGCCACCCAGAGCTGCCTGTGGCAGGATGGGCAGGGTAAAAATTTCTACAATAAATAAATAAATAATTTAATTAATTAAATAAAGGTATAGCTCTGCCCAACATTTGGGAAATAGAACAGGCAACCCTGACCTTTGTTACAGGGGATGCCCTAAACGAAGTGATACAAAAACATAGTGCTTTAATAAGGAAGACAAACACCCTACACAGGAATTGGAAGCACTTAAGGACTTTCAGGAGCCTCTAATAATCCAAAAACTAGTACTGGAACAGAAACTAGGGCAGTTCCAGGTGGCTCAAGTGGCTGTGGAGAAAAAATATATGGAGTGTGAAATGGGTGTGGGGCCTGAGGTAACAAATTGTGGAGTGCAAGTGAGATGCCTGCAGAGATTGGAGTATATGGGCTCCCAAACTGAATGGCTGAGGGACAAGAAAGACTATGGATGTTAGCAAACATGACAATGCTCAGTTTGGCCTTCTCTGGCCCACCTGAGCCAGCATCGAACCTGCGCATATGTTCCGAGCCCACCAAATGTGGGTCCAGTTCAGACCCGGGTAGGAAGCTGGACTAGAAATGTGGGCCGGGAAGGAACTGGTGTCTACACCTGAAAGGAAGACTACCTGGAAGGAAGAAAAGCTGCTATTCTATCTTTGACCCATGGGTCGCACATAGTGGCCAGAACATAATCTTCCCATTGTAATATGGGGCCAAAGTGTTTCTCCAGTTGTTCCCTCAACTTCATATCCAGGGACACTACCTCTGGCACAACTCAGTACGCTCTCTCCCCCTCTCTGTGCTGAAGGAAAAACCAGCCAGTTTCTCCTTCGGTGGATGATGGGAATGATCTGACTCAGTGTGGGTGTCTCCTGCTTAGTTTCAGGGTGGCATCCTTGAATGGCTGGAGCATGTGCACCACCTGCCCTGCCACCATCCACTGTATCCAGCTGGGTGGCGGGTTACCCCTATGCTAGTCACCCCCAAAAAGGCATGGAGAACTTCATGCTGCTTGCAAAGCCACTCCAAAATATCTAAGGTGGAGTTCCACCTGGTGGATATATATTGCACCAGTCAGTGCTCCAGGGTACCCATCTCTGCCTTTCTTCCCCTGCAGGAGCTCACTTCTTCTGATGATCCTGTGAATGTGCCCACTAATTTTCCTGACAGTCCCTAAATGGGACTGCCTTCATCCTCTGCCAGGGCCCCTTCACCACCAGGTGGCCTGTGTGTGCCTCACAGCATATGTTTGTGAAGTCACCCTGCTGCATGACTGTCACAATGTTTGCTCCATTGTCCATTAAAAAAAAAACCCTTGATAGGTATCCAAATTTTATGCACCCCCCCAGAATTGTATTCACCACCTCCAGAAAGTTTCCAGAGGAGTGGCTCAGGTTCATGACCTGGGCGTGAAGCACTGCCTGCCTGTGCCCCACCCCCACACATCTGCCTTCTATTCCTGCCTCCTGCAGCTGACATCAGTGAGGGACACACATGCATGCTGTGCACTCATGCTGCTCCAGATATCACATGTAAAGTATAGAGTGTACCCTTCGTCCCCTGCCAGCTGCTCTAGTAGCTGTTCCCTGGCTCCCCAGTACAGGGATAGCACCACCTGCTGGCTAAAGGTTCTGCGGTTGGGCACTGTAAACCAGGGAACAATCAGCTCCATCAGGCAATGGAAGCCTGTGCATCAGGGAGAAGGGCAGGTCTTCCAGGGCAACCATCTTCCCCACCCACCTGGTGATACGCACACAGAGAGGATGTTGCCTGGGCCATGACTTCTTTCCCTACCTCAACTTATTCATGGTGGCCTGCAGCTGCTAGAGACGTGGATGAGTCTAGGTGGCCTCTTCCCACTGCTTAGCTTTGCCTTTGTTCTGGCACAAGGAATAGTGCTAAGGGGAGGAGAAACACACTGCCTGCCTCTCTTGCCAGATGTTCTGCACTATGGTGGATTTTCAGATGTGACTTCAGACCTGAATTGCTGAGGTATGCTAGGTCCTTCCCGCACTTCATCTCCTCGCAGAGGAGACATTTTGCCTCCTGCTGATCATCACCCTGACTGAAGTGTTCCCACAGGCTGGACTTGTGGGGCACTCCTCCCACCTTCCTAAGAAGACTGCTGGTGTCTTCTCTCCCAAGGGGACAGAGGAGGTGGTGGAACAGGCGGCTGAGGAAGAGAGGTTTCCACTATATTTCCCTCATTCTAAGATCCTCTCCCAAAGGGGAGTGGGGGAACGGGCAGTTGCTGCTACCAGGAAAGGTCCGTGGATCATGGGAGCCCTCTCTCCTGCATGCAGAGGACGAGGGAGTAAACAATGATGAGGTGTGCTGGGGGTGGAGCCAACATGGGAGATAAACCAAAACTCCTCCACACCCAACATCAGTACCAGTGGTCTCACTAGAATTGTCACTTCCACTAGCATGGGGTGCCATCTCAAAAAAATGCCAGCTTTGCCTTCTTCTTCCCTCCTCTTTTCATAAAGCCAGAGGAACAGCCTCCTCCAACTGCATGTGCCTCTGGAAGAAGGTTGTCCTAACCAGCTTGGGGGGGGGAGGAGGAGACTTCCAAGTCCTCATCCACGACTGTGTCCCCAGCCTGAGGGTGCCCCTGACTCAGAGATGTTGTTGTTTCTAGTACCTTTCCTCATGTCTTTATTTAATATGGTATCTGTGACACTGTGTATGATGTCACAGACAGTAATGTACAAGTAATCACACAACAGACAAATCAAGAGACAAGAAATCAGATTTCCTATTCTATATATAAATAACTATTCACTTGCATCTTTTCCGATTTCAGCAATTAAAGCTAGGGTGCAGTTTGCAGGTTCCCTGTGTAAATATGGTTGCTAACATTTGATGGTGGTGCCCTTGTTGCATCTCTGAATAATGTATTCCTAGAGTTTTGTTATATGCCTGTTTTAGGCTCGTTTTACTGCTTTTTATGTTTATTGTTGTTTGTTTTTGTTTTTTTCTATATTTTATATTCTGCTGTGGCCTGATGACTAAGGCAGTATTTAATGACTGATAAATAAATAAATAATTAAATAAATATTCTCTCTACCTATGGTCCTAGCAAATCTCAATAAATCTATTTAAATCTATAAAAGTAGAAATCCTATACTGTATATGAACCTATGCAATACTCCTATGAGATATAAAGAATATGAAATCATTTATATAACTCCTAATATACATAGGGTATTTTCAGACGATACGGGGCCCTTTGGCCCCGTACCGGAACCACCGGCTTCGTTCCCCGCTGGGGTCACCCCGTAACGGCACAACAGACGTGCTGGGGGGATCCCGGCGGGGAAAGTGGGAGGGGCCGGGGCCACGCGGCGCAACGTGCGGCCGCACGGCCCCGCCCCCTTCACGCACCCCTCCGCCCTCCCTCTGAGGAGATGGGTGGGCGGTGGGGCCAATGCGGCCGCCGCGTCCGGCCGAACGTGCCATGGCCCGGGATCCCGCCGGGGATCCCGGGCCGTGGCGCGTGGCCAGACGTGACTTTTCCTAGGTCACGGCCTGGGGTCCGTTTGACCACACTTCCCGGGAAGCATGGTTCAAACGGACCTCATGTGGGGATTGATCGTGGCCAACATCTGGTGCGCCGCAAACAGACGTACGAGACATGGTGACCACAGGTGGGTATTCACCGTGGTTGACCGTGATCTCATAACGTCTGAAGACACCCATAGTGTATGATATACCTATCTAATCCTAGTAAAATCTAATCCTAGTTAGAGGAAGGGGAAGGGAGGACAGGGGATAGGGGAATACACCGACAGAGACAGGGAGAAAACCTGGAAAATATTGGAATAAAAAACAAGACACAGGTAAAATCAAGGAGGACAGAATAACACAGAGACAAACTAAACAAAATGAGGGGGCTTTGGAATGGGTGGATAACCGTATGAATCATGAATGAGGGAATACGTGCCTTCCAAGCACTCTGCAAAACAAAACTAACAGCAGACAGCTTCAGACAGCCCCCTTAGTTAATATCTAGCTCTCACACTGCCCTCCCTTTAGTGCTCCTGATTGGATGCTGCCAAGTTGTAGCAGCATCGAACGAAGCCCTATGTCAAGGGTTCTCTGTCTGGATCAAGTATTCCATGGTGTCTTTGCAGTGGGGTTGCCAGTCATTACTCCAGTCTCCTGCTTGCCCAGCCTGCCCCCCCCCCTGCTTTTTGAAACAATGACTTTTTTCCCCGAATGCCACCCACCCATAAACACCCATCGGATGGGTGTGGAAGAGTCTGTGAAAAAGTCCACGAGTGTGTGGGAGCACATTCCTGACCCACCCACCAACACCCATGAAGCATCTGGGAAGGAGCCGGCATACTCCATGGGCGGAGATGGGTGGAGGTGGGTGGAGATGGGTGTTCAATACCCAACCATCCATGTAAAAACCAAAACACCCACACCCACGGGGATGGGTCTGCCGATACTACAGAAAGATGGCTAAAGAGGACACCTGGGTGCCCCAAGCAGACACGCCCACTGAGGGAGATGCTGTCTGCCTGGCCAGGAGCCATTAAAGGAGAACTGAAACATGACAGTGGTGCGCCGGCTCCCAAAATTTCTAGAAGGAAGACATCTGACAAAATGAAGGGAGTCAGCACCGTGACACACGTGGGCTTGGCCTGGGTAAGCCCAGGGATCCCAGGACGCCCAGGGGAGGGGGGTTGCCCCAATGGCACTGGTTGGGGGGGAGGAAAGGATGGCTAATCACAGCACACCTGTCCCCTCACAGGGCTGAGGGCATGCCGCAGTGCCAGCTCTGCCCACATCCTTCCAGTCCACCACAGCTACAGGGCATGGGAAAGGAAGTGTAAGCGACAGTGAGGTAAGAGTGAGGGTACCCCAGAAACCTGGGAAGGGGAGGGATCCACATGCCAATACCAGAAACCATCCTGAGGGAACACAGCATGGGCAGCTGATAGCTAACCATTACACACAAACCATGAAGAGCACCCATACACAGAAGCAATGCACCACTGGGGAGATGGCTGAGGAGGGCCTCCTTGATAGTCAGGTAACCCTGCCATGACCCCCAGGTGGAGAGGGGAAGGATCCCCCAACGGGAGCAAAAGGGGGGCTACGGGACAGAAGCTAACCCCCATGCAACACCTGCAAGAGGAGACAACCAGCTACACTGTCACCACAGCTACTGGGAGGGCCCCAAGTCGCCAAGATGGACGGCCCCCCACATGCGGTACCCAAAAGGGGGAACTCTGGTCGAGGCAGGAGACCTGGGACTTCATATACATGTGGGGGCTGAAAAGGTCCAGCATGTCCTGGTTCGTAGCTACAAGACCAGACAGGTCTATGAAGTCATAGCCCTGGAGATGCAGCGGCAGGGGTACAATAGGAATGTCACCCAGTGCATGCAGCAGGCAAAGGACTTGAGGTCCAGATATAAATATATCAAGGACAAAAATCTCAAGTCCGGCTGTGCCATGCGTACAATGGAGTTCCGTGATGAGCTGGACCAGTTCCTCTGCATGGACGGGGACATAGTTGCATCCTGCATACATGGCACTGCCTTCACCAGGGGCAGAAAGAGGGCACTAACAACACCCCCCTGCCCGACCTTCCAAAGCAGGGGGAGAAGACTTCCCCTGGCGAGGCCAGCCAGGATGTGGGAGGGGACAGCCCCATCACACAGGGGGAGGAGGTCGCCCAGAAAATTGCTCACACAAACATCACCCTCTGCGTTCATTATTTTTATTATTATTAACAAACATTTATATAGCGCCAGCAGTGTACATGGCACTTTACAAAGTAATAAAATAGACACGGTCCCTGCCCCTAGGGCTTACAATCTGAGCGACAGGAGCTGGGGGAGAGACATAGGAAGGGGAACAGAGGGAGAGACAAAGGGTCTAACATTCATGAAGATGCGAGGTCTCAAGTGCACGTACTTGGCTTGGTTACGATGAGAATGACAGCAGGCAGGTCCATGTGGCAAGGATAAGGGTAAACAGATCTTAGGTATAGGAATAGTGGCTCAGCAGGATAAAGAGTCAGACAGAGCAGAGCGAAAGAGGTGAGTTTTAAGGAGAGATTTGAAGGTATGAAGGGAGGGGGCAAGGCGGATGTGGACAGGGAGGGAGTTCCAGGCATGGGGGGCAGCAAGTGAGAAGGGTCACCCACAAAACCCACAGGGTGACAGGCCACGGGGATGAGGGGCACAGGTGGGGAGGATGAACACCTCTGATGTCTCCCAGGATGCAGAGGAATACGATCCAGGTAGGAACACAACCAGGGTCCTGGAGGAGGGCCCCGGTCACCGTGACCGGAGCCCAAGTCAGGAGCAGGGATCAACTAATGGATCCCTATTCCCATTACAGCTCAAGGTTTCCTGGAGGTTCACAAGGAGGAGGTGGTTGAGGAGGAACTGGTGGCTCCCCTGAGACCCAGTCAACAGGACAATTAAAGTAGGACAACACAGACAAGGGAAGGGGTGCGGGTGGTGCCAGGGTGATGGGGTAGCATATAGGGTGATGGGGTAGCATATAGCCACAGAGGTAGCCCCTCAACTAATACACCCACCATGCAAGACAGGGAAGGGCTGGGGGCCACCACAGTAGGGGAACGCAGGTACATGAGTCAACATCCCCTGACAGGAATGCAGATTTGGGGTTAAAAGGGAGGGGGGACCATGAGACATGCCCATAATGAGGTGCCGGGACAATACAGTCCTGGGAGAAGGTGCACTCATATGGGGCCACCACTGTAGTCTGACACAAAGGATGGGAATATGGGGACTCCACCCTGTCGGTCTCAATCAATACCGGTGTCACGTTGTGTCTCGGTTTTCTCCAAAGAAAAAAGTGCCAAGTGGCCTAGTCAAACATAGTTTTAACTACTTTTTTCCAAATTGTAGAAAATTAGTTTACATTATGCTCAGAAGTCAGACTAGCTTAGCAGAGTATTGTAAAAGACAATATATTGATAAATGAATGAGGCATGAGTCTAAGAATATTATAAAAATAAAGCATAGTTTACTTAAATTCAAATAAAAAGTATCAGTAGGTTTCACAGAATGGTATCAGTAGTCGGTCAAAGATACATAAACTAAATAACATTCTTGTTTTTAAGGAAACAGCTCTAAAGTTTAACATATGCTTAATTCATTGGTTCAAAGATATCAAAAAGAATATACTTTACATTCACCCAGCTCTGTCCTTACTGCCATGAAGGAGAAAGATATCCCAAAGTCAGTTTAGGATTTCAATCTGAAAAAGCAAGGAGTGTCTCTCTCTCTTAAAGCAAACAGGCAGTTTGTGAGAAGCTGATGCTGATGACATCAGTTACCATGAAGACTTACAGAATTCCAAATGGGTCTCTTCAAAATTAATTGCTGAGTTACTAGAGAAAATTTGAACAAAGAGCTTCATGTTTCCTTCAAAATTAATGTCAGGCTACAGAGGAAACTAACCACAGCTTCAAGGTTTCTTAACCAATTAGTTGAAGCAACTGTGCCTGCTAGGAAAAACTAAAACTTAAAACTTTCACTCTGGAGATGGTCGTACCAGGCCATAAATCAAGAGGCCCTCCAGTTCTTCCACAAGCTAGAATCTCTCTCCTAGTACATGGTCAAAATTCACAGAGATAGTGAATCTGAAAAAAGCCTAGTCTGAGCTAAGTCAAAAGAAATTCATTAAAATCTCCACTACACAAAGCCTGCTGATTACCAATACATTGAAACACAGAATCAATAAACTTAAACAGAAAGTCAATACTTTGAAACAGAAAGTTAATATATTGAAACACGGATGGCCAAAACCATATTCTTATAATAAGAAATACATGACACAGGAACAGACATGGAGGGGGGACAGGCAGTCCTGTGGCAAAACAGTTGTACCGCTAGGGTACAGGGTACGAAAATGGCAAGCAACACAACCCATGGGGTAACATGTCTTCCACAGATGAGTGACTCAGTCCTGTGAGGGGTGCTGCTGCTGGCAGTGCTGGAAGAAATCAGGAGATGTGGGCCAGGAATAAGAGGAGGAGAGACGACCTGGGGAGGGAACTGCTGGAGGAAACCAGAAGGTTAGCCAAAGTGCACTCAGAGGAGCTTGCCCTCACCAGGGAGGTGCAAAGAGGGGAGGGGATAGGGACTGGGACATATTGTCAGCAATGCTCAATGGGTCCCACACCAAACATCTGTGGGACAGGTGCCAGACTGCCACCCTCCACCACGAGATACGCCTTGACAGGGCCGAGAGGATGAGGGACAGTATCATGCTGGAGTGGACATCCACATGGGCCTTTGACCTCATGGGGGAGACTGTTGGGCTCCTGTGAAGAAAACTCCAGCCTGACATGGGCCCTCCAGGCACGGATGGAGGGATGGCAGCCGACTATCATCAGGGTGCCCCCCCCACAGGTGCAGGTGCCCCCTCCCCAGTACTTTGACCAACCCTGGTTTCCCCAGCAGCACCCCTTCCCTGGCCTTGTGCAGAGGGTCCCCCTCCCACACATAGCCCCAGCCCACACCCCTCCTGGTTCATCTACAGTTGCCTCTGAGACCACTCCTATGGGAACCACAGCCTCCCCTGAACATCCTGGAACCCCAGGTGACCAACCACCCATGCCAGCTGCCTCACCAGCTCTGGTAAGATGGATTGCATATCTGTCTCTAAAGTGGGGGGGCGGGGAATGCATTGCTACCTGCAGAGGGCTGGGCGGAGGGGATGCAGCATGGAGATCCATGGCACTCCCAGAGGGCTATGGAAATGGCTGTGGTGCAGGGTTCACATCCCAGGTACTATTGTAACTCTTATCATATGTTCCAACATCACAGGGTCCAATATCTCATCCCAGAGTGGAGTGGCCAGTGGATGATGGAGAGCCCGGGCCATCAGGCTGCTGCTCGCAACAGACGGAAGCAGCAAAGGCCCACAGGGGGTTGAGCCCCGGTGGTACACTGAAGCGGGCACGTGGAAGGCCCTGGAAAACATAAATCCATCCCCTTGTAAATACACCCAAATAAACTAATATTATACGGTACCTCTATGTCGATTGTTATGTTAAGGGGACTTCATGGGGAGGGGGCTAGAAACGGACATACAGGGTCATGCCATGCGCAATACAGGTGCAGGACCCATACCACTCCTGCCTGCCAGAAGATGGTGGGGAGATGACAAACCACCCATGAAAGGGTACAGGTCTGCACACAGATAGAATGATTGCACTGCCTATTCAAACCACCATCTGGAGACAGACCAAAGCCTGAAGCATTATTAATGCCATGGCTGAAATCAAGTAGGTGACCCTGCTTTGTGGGACATGGGTCACACAGGATTGGGGAACCCCTAGTACCTAACCAAAAATACACATGGAGTATGTAGTCTGTCCGTATCTGTCTTTATTAGGTTGGGTTACACAGGCCATGGAACGGGGGGCAGTCATATTCCAGGGTTAGTTGCCTGCCATATGGGCAAGTATACACCTACAAAGAGTGTCCCTATTCTCCTCCAATATGTGCAGGAATGCCTCATCCTGGACATGTTGGTACAGGGTCCCGTGACTCACTCGCTGCATCGGTGGGGAGTTGTCAGGGGCAGTTCTTCCGGTCTCACAGATATTGTGCAGAATGCAGGCTGCCAGGACAAGGATGGGGGTATGATTGAGATTGAACTGACTCCTGTTCATGAGTAAGCACCAACGCATCTTGAGTGGGCCAAATTTCCACTCCACCATGCTCCAAACGGACGATAGGTGCTCATTGAAGACCTTGCGCTCTGGTGTGCATGCCATGGGATAGGCCCTGATGCGCCATGGGCTAAGTGGGTAGGTGGGGTCCCTAAGCACCACCGGAGTCATGGATACCCCCTCAATCACCCGGTACAGGTTGGAGGCAATCTCACCATTGAACATGCGGCCATAGAAGGTTGACACCCGCAGAATGCACGCATCATGGCTCCTCCCTGACTGGCCTGTGTACACATCAGTGAACAAGTACCTGTGATCCACAAAGGCCTGGAGATTTATTGAGAATGCCTGCTTCCAGTTCAGATAGTCCAGCTTGATGTGTGGGGGCAGGATGATAGAGATGTGGGTGCTGTCTATCACTCCGATACAATGGGGGAAGCCCATGTCCTCAAGGTCGCGGATCACTACCTCGTTATTCCGGAGCTGGATGACCCACTTGAGCAACAGCTCCACTATCAGTTTGCACATATCGTGGAGCACCATGTTAACAGTAGCAGTCCCCACCCCAATCTGCTCCCCAACGCTCTGACAGGAATTGGGAGTAGCCAGCCTCCACGCCGCCATGGCTAATTGCATCCCTGGTGGCAGCAGATACTGTAGGTTGGTAGCTCGCCTCCGGAGATGTGGGTTCAGGATCTCTCTTAGCCTGGTCAACAGGGAGCGGTTCATGCGGAAGTGGTCTGTCCACTCCTCATCTGTCCAGGTAGCCAACATGTTCTCCCACCATTTATTGGTACATAAATGCACCAAATTCATCCTATGAGTTGGGACAGTCACATGACGGCCATAAAAGTTGAGGGGTCACTGGGATAGGACAAGCTGCATGTGCTGGGACACTTCTGTTCCAAACAGGGCATGTCGGTGAGCAGATATCCTCCTCACCCACCGCAATGATGCTGCTTGGTGCATGTTGGCCACTCTCCTGCACCGTGTTCCATGGTTGTAGAAGTGGGGCCCTGGCAGAAGTAACTCAGTCCATTGCAGGAACACCTGGGCCACGATCATGAAGCAAGCGGCCAGGACCATTTACAGGACATCTCTCTCCTCAGAGGGCTCATCAACAGGCAGCATGGTACCACCAACACACACTCTGTGAGAACCCACCACTGGAAACAGTGATGAATCACCACGCAGGTACCCTATAGCCTCTATGTTGACTGGGTGGCTTGGCCCAAGGCCTGCCCAGCTGTGAACATATCCCGCTAAAGCACCCGGTCAATCACTGGGCTGTGCACTAACCAACCACGCAGTTGCGGCCTGTACCTCCAACACCCGCGCCCTGTGTGCCCAGCACACCCACACCGTACTTCACACGTCCCCTGTCAGTAAACAGCTGTCCTAAGGTAATGGGGACCACTGCCATGAGCGAACAGCTAAGCACACCCTACTCCCATGTGCTCTGCACGTACACCCAGTATTGGATAGCACCACCTCTGTACAAACTCTTCTCTCTTTCAAGATCACCTCCCAGCCACCACACCCCAACCACCTCTCTCTACACGCCACACCTGGGCACTGGAACCGGCCCACATATGTACTTTGGTGAATCATGCTTGGTGCCCATCGATTGGTGCAATACTGTGGGTGTGTTCTGCGTACTTGGTAGGGATACCTGCTCACCCTCCCACCAGCACATCCTGCAACAGACATGGACCGCCTGAACGCTAGGGAGCTAGGGTCACAGCAGGGCTGCAATGTGGCCAAGGGGGCCTACCTCCCCCAGTGACTGTGACATGCCCCTGTGCAATCAGTGGACAGGATGAATCAGCACCAGCCCTGTATCTGTCACAGTGAGTGAAGGCTATGGCAGTGTGCAGCCGTGCACAATCAAGATATGCTGCATGTAGTGCATCATTAGTTCCATGCTAGAGGCAGCTGTGGCCTTGGTCATCTGTCATCGCTAATGCTGGAATGTTTCCACCCAGTGCATGGGTCAGGGATTCATAAGGCCAAGCTGCCTGCCCACTATCAACTGTGTAAGGTCACACTACGGCTAGCGATGCGCAGCTCCTTGCACATCACTCATTCACACATAGCTGCTTTCTATTGAACCCCTGTGCAATCCAGCAACCAGTCCTTGAAAAGGTAATGGAAGGGTGTGGAACAGGCCCTGGGGCCAGTGGTGGTGCCAGGGAGGAGTGGTCGCCATGTGCCAACGTGCTTTTGGAATGTTGTGGCAGAGCCGCGATGTCCAGCTGCTGCTGAACGACCCCCTGTCATTCTTGGATGGATTCAATCTCCTGTCATGGTACATGTGGGTGATGGGCTATCCATTTAGGGGTCCGGATTGCCAGAGGCGTGCCAGGGAGCTTGGCTTCACCCTCCTGAAACAACCTCTTTGGGGCACCCAGCTGCCGTTCTTGTACCATGGACCGCACAGGAGATCAAAACTGTTTGCATGGTGGCTGCTCGACCTGAGTATGGACTGGCCCTCCAGGCTGGGGGTCCCCCTGTTGCTACCGACTACACCGGCATCCTATTGTGTACCCATGACATATCGTGTCTGCATTCGGAATGCCAGGCCCTTCATGGGGAGATGAACCTGTTACCCCCCGATGTTGGTGGACCACTAATGACCGGGACCCCTATTGCATTGGAGCTGGGCACCCTGCGATCGGTGATGAACCTACCAGATGTCAGGGCTGCAGCTGCCATGGAGAACCACCTCCTGCCCCGGTTCATGGTGGATATGCATATGCATTCCAGGGGATTCCGCAGGGGCCTATTCGCCTGGGAGGTTCTTGTCCAGGGACTGATGTTTCTAGAGCCCCCTCTGGCTTCTTCCTGAGATGGGAGTCACAACCTTCCACTCCGTGGCAATGTGTTACCCATGACTGTGTTGTGTCTTGCCTCCCCTTGGACACTGCTGCTCCTCCCCACTGTATTGTGCAACCCTTTGGTCAATTTCCCCATCTGCTGGACCCCATCAAATCATCTGTTCACTCCCGCCTCCATCCCTGTTTTGTTAACAAGTGCCTCCGTCCCTCTTGGAGTGGGTGCAATGATGCCCCAGAGTGATGGTTGCGTGCGCCCATGGGCCCGTGATCACCCATTCACCAGCCTCTGTTTGCCCTTACCTCCTCTTTTCTCATGAATAAAGACCTTGCCTGTGACTGTACATCCTATAGTGGTTTTGTGACAGTGTGTCACTTCGATCACCCCTCCCATGTTTGCATCCTTTCCCGTGTGCGTGCTTGTGTGATTGGTGCCCAGTAGGGTTCTGTTCGGGATCACTGGGGCTGACAGGTAGCAACCTGTGCTGTGTTATGTATTCCCCTGAGGGCTCCCTAATGGATCGTGGGTTTGACCTGTGTGGTGATGGAGGCCCAATGCGTCCTGTTGACTGCACTGTCCTTGATCTGTCGGTGGCCCCTTGGTATCCTGCCACCCTGTGTGGGACCCCATCCTCTGTGCAGCCCCCTGATATTCCCTGTGATGTTTTTGTCAACCACCTAGGTGGCTTGGCTGGCCTGTCGTGGGTTGCATGTGCCACGTATGTGCTGGTGCTATCCCATGTCAGTGCTGTCTGTTATGCACCAGTATGTGGGAGGGTGCTGGGTGTGGGCCCCAACCCCTCCCTAGTGCTTACTGTTGCCCTGGAGGCCTTGGCACACACCAAACATGGTGTCAGGTGGGGGTTACCCAATGGTTGGGTTCCCCGCCAGGGCTGCCCCGCCTATCACCTCTCCTGTCGCCCCCAGTTGGTTCCCACCATCTGCACTGTTGGTGATGGATGGATGGCAGGAGAGACGGGCTGCTGACCGTGAGTGTAGACTTTTTCAGGCCCATCAGTTGTCTGCCCATGTTCCTGCTTAATCCTAGTGGTTGGGGTACTGGCATGGGTGACCTGGGGTCCATGTTTGAGGGAGGTGTGCTGTATGCTGCATGACCCCTTCTGACCCGCACCAGTTCCATGTACCCTTTCCCCTTATCCCTCTTCAGTGTCCCTTCTAGCTACTCTGTCTGTTTTCCTGGCCATGCTTCACCTAAGACAGATGGCCAGCCAGCTCCAGCGTGCAGCCTCAGAGCTCCGTCCTGAGGCACAGCTGTATGAGATCAGTGAGTGTGATGCGTGTGTGCGGGGCCCTCTACCCTGGAGTCTGTTTGAGGTTCCAGGTTGTTGGGACTCTTGGACCGTCCTAATGGCTCGACCCCTCTCCCTCTCTCCCTCAGTGCAGGCAATGATTGCAGAGTGGACCAGGGAGCAGGAGGAGGTTCTGCAGCTCTTCCTGCACCACCACCGCCTACATCAGGTGCACCAGGTCGACCACGCCCAGGCGGATCGCTGGAGCCTGGTACGGGGTCGACGTTCCTATTGAGGGAGGGGGGTCGATCCGCCCCAGCAAACCTCTCAGTGTCAGCTCCCCAGTTCAACTGTCCTTGTTTACTGTTCCTCACTTTCTTCCCTAAGTATTAAAGTTGGCTTGCTCCCTTCTCTGGTTGTATGTGTTCTCCTTCTCTGTGTGCTGTTCTCTTGTGTGGGCGCCTCATGGAGGTTGTGCCCAGCTGCCTGGCAGGTGCGGGGTATGTAGTGTTCCCCCCCCTCACCCGGTGGCTGTGCTGCAGCTCTATTAGATCCTTTGGGGTTGGCCCTGGGTTCCCTGCCCTAGAGGTTGTGGCCACTCAGCTGACTGTCTTGCCTTAATCCTTATGTCCTCCTGCGGCCCTGTCTCAATGCCCCCCTTTCCCTGTGGTTCCTTGGGCTGTGGGTCCATCCCCTTGACTGTTGTCCTGGTGCCTTGCCCCCTCACTGCCTTGGTGTTCATCTTCCCCTTTGCCCACGCACATCCATTGTTGGTGTTTTGATAGCTGCAACAACTTTGCTGGTAGTTGGTGTGTTCTGGGGTCCCCTCCCACCCGTCATCCCCTGCCAACCCGGCTGTGGTGTGCACTTCCATCCCTGCCACTGTGATGGCCCGTGTCATGTTCCTGGGTCATTTTATGGGGGCCTTGGGATTGTGTGTGTGTGGACTTTGCCACGGGTGTGTGTTTGTGTTGGGGGCCCCTGCTCCTTCGGGTCTTTGACTATACAGCCCTTCCCTGTCTGGTTGTGTTCTTGGGTGTGTGTGGGCAGGTTCTGGGTTGTAGGTGGTCCATGGTGCTCGACTGTCTGGTCTCTGTCACGGGGATGCCTGGGGGCCACTACTTTGTGTCTCCTGTCATCCATGCTCCCTCCTACCCCATCCCCACAGAGTCTGGCAGTTCAGCAGTGGAGCTGTCTTTTGCCTGAAGTCAACCATGTTGTCACATCGCTATTCTGGGCGGGGGTTCACTGTCTCACCTGTCCATGTACATGTCATGGGTGTTTGCTCGGTGTTTCCCGGGGTGGGTGTTTGCCCAATGGGTGTGTGCCAGCCCCTCTCCTTCCATCCACAACCCCCCGTGGCGCTGTCCATGTAAATGTCACTAGGTGTGCTCACCCACCCATCTCCACCCAGCTCCACCCACTGGGCCGTCGGTGGTGTCCATGTAAAAAAGGCCAATTTTTTGCATCTCAGGTATATGTCAGCCAGTTGAGAGACAAAACAAAAATGAAATTAACAAAGTTTGCACTAAAAAAAATATCTGTTTCCCTAATAACTAAAACAAAATTGGGAAATTTTGTTTTAGTTATTAGAGACTGAGGAAATGAAATGCACACCCCTACCGCAAGATAGGATCCTGGCTCAAGTCCCAGAAGTGGAGCAGGAATTGTTGGAGTTTGAGGCAAATTATATACGGGGGATATTGCAAGGGGCAGAGTATACTGTCAGAGTATACTGTTGGTTCACTGATAATAAATGACCAGAGTGTTCCCAACTCACACAATAAATGTGAGTGATGTGAGATTGTGGCACAGCAGAGACTCATTTGGGTTCCACTCCCAGTGGTATCTACAGGAGCTCCTTGGGTGTGAATTGCACTGATTCCAGGCCCTGCTTTGGCAGCAGTTGCAAGACAGCAAGCTAGGATCAGAGCAGCGAAGGAGCAGCAGCCAGAAGATTCTGCATCAGCACCTCAGCACAAGCAAGACAGCTTGAGGGATCAGAAGAACCCAGGGAGGAATGTTAATTGCAGAACTTGTTTTGTATGTGGATTTTGGGGCATTTGGCATGGGATTGTAAATCCAAAAGGAGGATGGGTGTCTGAACTTATGAGTTCTTAAAAGGGGTTAAACCGAGATGCTCATGGGAAACTTGCCAGATCAGGGGCCCCAGGTAAAATGTTGGGAATGTAAGCAACTCAGACACAGACTGAAACTGTGTTGAACCCAAGGGGTATTCTTGAGAACAGCTCAAGAGAACACAGCTGGGAGGGTTAAAAGGAGCCTTAGGCAATGGCCAAGGGAAAACTCCTCCACCCTGTAAGCAGCCTGTAAATAAAACAGCTGTGACCATGGAAGGGATTTCTAAACTTTTATTAGAGAGGATGAAAACTTGAAAAGGGGGTGTGGGGGAGGTTCAGAATTGAAACCAAACCCTTTAGTGGGGCTACACCCTAACCTTAAGCCTGTGGGCTTAAAGAATGACATAGGGCTAATGCAGGCTCAGCAGTCCTGGCATTGAAAAGTGCCAGGAAACTGGTGTAGGAACTGTCCCATTTGGAGAGCCAGCAAAGAAGGGAAAATGATAAAATCTCCTTACTGTCTAGATAGAGTGAGGTGAGATGAAAATCTTCCAGGCAGGGGAAGCCAAATGAGGGAAATGGTTACACCTGCCTTAACCAGCCAAGCAATGCAGACAGAAAGCCAAGGGGCTGAGCAAGAAACTCAAACTGTGGTGATACTGTGGTGATGGGGATATAGCTAGTCTCTCTCTTACAGAGGTGTGAGAAAACTGGGAGAGTAGATTGTAGCTGCCTAGTGACTATCAGCCCTGAATCACAGCCTTGAACTTAGAACATATGGAGTTCAGGTGGAACTAAACACCAATACATAACAGCTGAATGCCCAAGTACAGGCTACAGCAGAGGTGAGAGATGTGGGAGCCTAGAGGGAATCTGACCCGGGCATTAACTCAGACAACTGAAATGTTTAGCTCTAGAAAATCTGTATGAAAGAGCTGTAGATTGTGGGGTATAAACATTTTTTCTTCCACTAGACTTGCAGGGGCAGGAATAGCTTTAAGAAAGGGCAAGGAGAACTAAGAAGGAGCTTGCTCTTATGGTTTCACTGGGAGTAAGCCATAGAAGAGATTGAAGTGCTTAAGAAGGGTCCCAACCAGTGGAGCTCAGTGGAAAGTCCCATTAGGAATGGAGATATGAATGCTGAAGGAATCGTGCAAGCTTATCCAGTCATAGAGGACCTGGAAGACAAATGTCTTTGTGACTGGACACTATATGTCCTGGGGCAAAAGCCAATACCACTGGGCCGTGGGTTATGCAGCCCTTACAAACATAAGGGACCACCCAGCTATTAGATGCAAAATTCTCAAAAGCAGGGAGCAAAGAAGGAGGCACCCCACCCCCGGGAGAGGATATAAAGGTCAAATCCCTGAGGGGGACAACCTAAAAATGGGGTAACTTAATGAAAGCATATAGGGTCCCAAGGAGGGGACGGAGTGTCTGGAATGGCCAGCCTCCCAACATCCAAAGAAGGATAAATATAGGGTTGTCACCTTAGGTATATTTTTCCAGGCCACTTATGAAAAATACATGTTGCAGGGCCTGCATTGACACCTAAGGTACCCTTCAACATGTATTCTTCATAAGTTGCCTGAAAAAAAAAATACCCAAGGTGGCAATCCTAGGTAAACAAGAGTGTAATAGGTTGAAATTCTAAATTTGATTGTTAATAACGTTATATAATACATAGGGGTGTGTGTAAAATGGGTTAATATGACTATGTAAATAAGAATGGTGACAGGGCTGAGAGCCTGCCAAAAGGGCACGGTCTATACGACTGTGCAGTATCTTGTGGGCTCCCAAAGGAAGTATTAGGCAGGACCCAGACCTGTATTATCTGTGAGACCGCCTCACCCCCCGGGTACTGGACCGGTCCCTGTGGTCATTGGGGGATGCCCCCCTTGTGGTCCCCCAAGTCTTCCAGGGGGCCACACAAGGGAGGGTGTTCTCGGTGGCTGCACCAAGGCTGTGGAACTCCCTTCTGGTGGGGGTGCATCTGGCCCCGGACCTCCCCTCCTTTTGTAAAAGTTGCAAGACCTGGCTGATCCGCCAGGCATTTGGTGGGGGGGGGTGGGGGTGAGAGGGATGAGGGTATAATAGTATGTTTTATAGTTTTATGATTTTAATTGTTGAGGTAAACTCTTGTGAGCCGCCCCGAGCTGCCTGTGGCAGGAGGGGTGGGATACTAAATGCTTTAAATAAATAAATAAATAAATAATTTAAATAATAGGGACTGAGCATTAAAAGCCTCTAATTATCTCAGTTGAGGGGGAGAACTTCTTGCAAAGTAAGAGTTAGAGTAACAGAGTTATGTGTGATGGAGTCAGGAGCTTAAAGGTGCTGTAAGAACAACTTGAGCCAGAAAACCTCTGTCTCCAGAGATGAGGAGGGAGGGCGCTTATCATGAACTGTGTTGTGAGGTAAGCTAGGGAACAGAACTGAGTTAAACTATATACATATGTATATATGGTGGATGAATATTAATTACTGGTGTGGGCCTGGCTGTTTGGGGACAGACCTTGAAGGGAGCTACCTGGCCCAGGACCCACTGTGCCACAGAGAGAGATTGGCTCGGATGCATGCTGGGCAAACCCCCAACATCTCTAGATTTCTCAGTGTGCATCTGGAGAGCAGAAACAAAGACTTACTGGGCACTGGATGAAGCTTGAAGATTTTAAGGCCCCAAAAGGGTAATAAGGTTAAAAGAAGGTGAAGAATAGGAGTAAGAGAGTGTTGTGATTAGGCAGATGAAAGGAGTTCCGGGGAAAGAATATAAGGTAATATAGTGAAGGAACAACTTGGTGGGTTAGGGGTCCACAACTTTGGGTCTCCAGACTGGGAGCTGGAAAAGGCAGGGTGGGTCTGGCTCCCACCCCTTTTGGAGATAAGAGGTCTCACAAAGTAGACAGTAGAGGGTTACAGTCCCCAATGTGGGGGATTAAAGCTCCCAATGAGGGGTTAGAGTCCCCTAGATCTGGAATATAGGTTGTGCCTAGAGGTTTGGCTTGCTATAGGGGAGGTGGAGATCAGAATCTGGGTGGAGCCCAATAATCAGGTTAAAGTAACCTGATTGGAAAATTGGGCTTAGAGTCCCATAGACGTGTGCACCAGTGACCCACATTATTATTCATTTTTCATTTTTGTTTTTGTAAATATCAAAATTTTGTTTTCGATTTCCATTGGTTTCAACGGAAAACACATTTTTTGGCTGTAACTTTTTATTTTTAATTTTATTTGGATGAATCATGGGTGGATTATACCTCCAATTGAAGGCATTATCTGTCCCAAATTTCAGAAAGATTGGATAAAGGAATCTTATTTTATAATCAGTTGAATAATGTTATTTTAAAAAATTCTGCATATACATTCCTGGCGTTAACTTTTTTTTTTATCTCATCTAACGTGGCTGAAACTTGCCAAGATTATACCCCTCCCCACATTTACTATCTGTGCCAATTTCAGAAGGATTGTATAAAGGCTCCTGGTGGTATAAGCAATTAATTTATAAATGTATGTCTGACTATAATATCTTTGTATTCCAACCAGTGTACATGGAATTTGTCAGGTATGTATCTCACACATTGAGGATCATCTGTGCCCAATATTGGAAAGATCTGATAAAGTGTCACAATTGTATAAGCCTAGACAGCATATGCAGAAAATGAGCCTATGCCAGAGATTCTCTTATGTGTCACTGTGGTATAAGATCATTGTGTGATGCCAATTGGCCAGCAGAAATGTCAACCAAATAGACTGTGCTGTGACAACCCCAAAATCTCTCCCCCACTTGTTACTGGGAAGTTGGAAGCATCTGTTTAGGAAAGAACCAACAGAGATTATCTCATGTCCTCTGTCACAATGCTGTAGGATGTGATTGTGACGATAATTGTTCAACCTGGATGCTTAAACCATGGCTCCTGATTTCTGGGATGCTATCCCCAAAGTCCCATTATGTCCCTTCTATGCCCGCCTCAGGGCCAGTCCCTATGCCTGCCTTGAAGCCACCACAGATTAGTCCTGTAAAGCTGGAAGCATGCAGCAATTGTTCAGTGGATGTTTCTGTCATTCTATTGGGTTTCTACCCATTCTCCCTCCTACAGCCTCCCTCCTCCTGACATGCCAGGTGCCTGCCTCTGACTGGCAGTGCATGTGCTGTTATTCATCTGAATAATGGTCTTCAAGGGGACAACTTCAATTGCTTATAAAATTGAGTTCCTTAATCAAATTTGGACCTCTATTGCACCCACTGTCGCCCCCCCTCCCACTTTTACATGTCATCAATCTCTCCCTTTTCACAGACTCCTTCCCCTCTGCTTTCAAGCATGCCACTGTCTTCCCCCATCCTCAAAAAGCCCACCCTGGACCCATCTGACCCCTCTAGTTACCGGCCAGTCTCCCTCCTTCCCTTTGCCTCAAAGCTTCTGGAACGTGTCGTCTACTCCCGCTGCCTGGACCTCCTCTCTGCCAACTCCTCCCTGGACCCTCTCCAATCCGGCTTCCGCCCCCTCCACTCTACTGAAACTGCCCTGGCCAAGATCACCAATGATCTACTTGTCGCTAAATCTAAGCGCCTCTACTCCATTCTTGTCCTCCTTGACCTCTCTGCTGCCTTTGACACTGTCGACCACTTGCTTCTATTGGACTCGCTTTACTCTTTGGGCTTCCGTGGCTCTGTCCTTGACTGGTTCTCCTCCTACCTCTCTGACCGCTCCTTTAAAGTCTCGCTCCCCGAGTCAAACTCCTCCTCCCTCCCCCTTTCGGTTGGGGTCCCCCAAGGCTCTGTCCTTGGCCCTCTCCTCTTCTCTATTTACACCCTGTCCCTTGGCAAAATTATTGCCTCCCACGGATTCCAATATCATCTCTACGCTGATGACACCCAACTCTATCTTTCTACCCCCTCTCTCTCCTCTTCTGTCCACTCACGCCTCGTCAACTGCCTCTCTGATATCTCCGCCTGGATGTCCCGACGTCAACTCAAGCTCAACATGGCCAAGACCGAACTCCTCATTTTTCCTCCCTCCTCTTCCTCTCCCTCTAACCTGCCCATCTGCATCGATGGAGTCACCATCCATCCTGTTCTCCAAGCCCGTAGCTTGGGCTTCATCTTTGACATGCACCTCTCTTTTAAACCTTACTTTGACTCTGTTGCCAAATCCTGCTGATTCGCCCTCCATAACATTGCTCAGATCCGCCCCTTTCTCTCTACCTACTCTGCCAAAACCCTTGTTCATGCCATGGTTATCTCTCGCCTCGATTACTGCAACCTCCTCCTTGCTTGACTCCCTCGCTTTCACCTGTCCCCCCTTATCGCAATCCAAAACTCTGCTGCCAAGGTCATTCACTCTGCCCGTCGCTTCGACCATGTGAAGCCTCTCCTCTTCTCTCTTCACTGGCTCCCCTTCCTCAATGTATCCTGTTTAAACTCCTGGTATTCACGTTCAAAACACTCCACAACCAAGCTCCCCCTTACCTCTTGGACGTAATTTCCCTACGCATGCCTGCACGTGCTCTCCACTCTTCCTCTGTCCCTTCTCTCACTCTCCCTCATTTCTCCTGCTCACCTAACCGCCTGTGACCCTTCTCCCTCGCTGCCCCCGATGCCTGGAGCTCCCTCCCTACCCACATCCACCTTGCCCCCTCCCTCTGCTCCTTCAAATCCCTCCTCAAGACCCACTTTTTCCTCGCCGCCTTTCCCAATGCCTGCTAGTCATTCCCATATACCTACTGTTTGCCCTCCTCTGCAGACTGCTGCAACCAACCTGATTGTAACCAAGCCAAGCACACACACCTGAGACTTTTCATCTGCTTGAATGTTTGTTGTTTGTTGGTCTTCTTCCCTGTCTATCCCACTGTCCCCTCTCCCTGTCTCCCCCTCCTTGACTTTTAGATTGTAAGCCACAGACAGGGACCACATCTATTTCTGTGTTCTGCACAGCACCAGTTCACACTACTGGTACTACATAAATGTTTATAATAATAATAATAATAATCATTAATAATAAATTGTCCTGTAGTTTGGCAGGGATAGTGTGGAATATAAAAATGTTACACCTTGAAATGCATTTTCAACAATGGCTTATAGCATCAGGACCATTTATACAATCTTTCTGAAATTTGGCAGGATTCATAACTGTGTGGAGCGACATAATCTTCCCAGGTTTCATGAAAATTAGATGGAGGATAGAGAGCCTGTAGCCAGGAATGCAGCTTTTCTTAAATTCACAACATTCAATTGCTTTTAAATTCGGTTCTCTTTATCTAAAACTTCTGAAATTCAGTAACAGTAGTTCCCTCTGCTACAGGTATAAGCATTCCAAGTTTCATAAGAACTGAATAAGAAACAAAAAAGGTATAGCAAAAATGTATTTTCCAGGTTTTCCCCATTATTTTGAAAAGTCCCCTTCACGATCGCCGTGGCACCCCTTCCCCCTTCTTAACAAGGAAGGCAAGGAAGGAGTGGCTGCTCAAGGGGGGTTGGGGTGGGGAGGCCATGGTTGCTAAGCAACCCTTGGAAAAGGCACCCGGGACTCTCGCGAGAGTTGGGATTCCCGGGCACCATCTTAGAATCCCCGCTCAACCACCTCATTTGACTGGATGGAGAGCGGGGAGAAGGACAAGCACCCACCCACTCCTGTCCCTCTTATAGGGCACCACTCCGAGTCACCACTGGTCGCGAATTAGGACCGGAAAGGAATTTTTCCTGAGCCAAATTGGCAAAACGGCAAGGGGTTTTTCGCCTTTCCCAGAGTGACCTACCAAGTTGAATAGAGGGCGAGGATGCAATTTTGCTGGTGGTAGGCTGAATTGTCGCACTCTTGGCAGTAGGCTGAGTTCAGGCCAATGGTTAAAAGTTGAAAGGTTAGCATAGAATAGGGTAGCAACATCTCCCTAAGAGATGGGTATAGGCCATAAATAGCCGCTCAGTGTGGCCCACTGTATGGTCAGCCCAAGGGTGAGAGACGAACGGCTGAACCTGCTGGGCGGACCATGTACCAAACAGTAGGTTATGGTGTCCTCATCCTTGTTGTTTAAACCCCCGCCTCGGTGGGCGAGAGGGGATAGGTGCAAACAACCCGCTCTGGCCCAGGGAAACCGGGGGTAGGGTGTAAGTTGAAGAAGTTGGTTAAGGTAGGGCACAGGAGGATTCCCCTCAGGCTTAACCCAAAGACGTTAGAAAAAGGGCACCGGGCAAACAGGACAGCACCTGGGACAGGAGGGAAACTCCTGTGGCGATGGTTAAAAGTTAGGAAGAAGTAAATTGATAGCCCCCCCAGTTCCAAGGGGGAAGTGGGAGGGCTACCCCTTCCCCCTTTTTCGCTACTAATAAAGAGTGCGACCGTTCAAGCCCATATATCGTGTCCTCGTCTTCCTTGGGGGGGTGCGTCGACAAACAAAAAATTTTTTTGTTTTATTATTTGTCATTTTTGTTGTTACAAAAATAAAAAAAATCACTTTCATTATCATAATAACAAAAATTAATTGCACACTCCTAGAGTCCCCTAAAAGATGGCTACTGTGGGGCTTATATTCTCTGAAAAGGATAGGTGTGGTTAGAATCTTACAATCTGTAATTGGTGTAATGACATATGGGTGGTGTGTGAGAATACATATACAGATGGGGTTATGATTTAGCCTTATGCACCCTGCTATAGAAGTGGGTTTGTAAGCTGGGTCTACTTTGTATAGCCCCATCTCCTCAAAACAGAGGGGGGGGGGGCGGTAAGCAGGGAGCAGCCAGTAGGGATGGGACTGTGGCCAAAATTTTGGTTTTGGTCAATTTCATTTTCAGTTCTCATGATTTTCAGTTTCGTTACTATCGGATCTCTTGCATTGATTTTTGTACCAGATATTTAACATTGCAGTTTTTCAATGGGGGACAAACACAATGTTAAAAATCCGGTATAAAAATCAATGCAAAAGATCCAATAGTACCAAAACCGAAAAAGAACTGAAATTTTGGATTAGTCTGAAATGGCCATTTTTGGGTACTTTCAGATTTATCCGAAACCGAAATTCCCATCCCTATTGTTTAGGTACCTATCTCTTTACGAGAACATCTAGGTGCTGCTAATAGCCCAATAGTTAAGGGCTAATTGGGGTCGGTTGCCATAGGGTGTGGTTTGACCAGCCCAAAGACTGAGTAGACAGAGGTTGAAAACAGACATAACGCTAACTCCACTTGAACACCACTTGAACATTTCTTATGTATGTTGCAAGGCTGTATTGGTGCCAGATGCAGCCCTGAAACATGCATAAGAAATGTTAAAGAAGTGTTAAAATGTAGTTAGCATCATGTCTGTTTTCATCCTTAGGTAAAGGAGAAGAGCTCCAAGGAGGAAGACATACGAGAGACCCAGGGAGCAGAGGAGAGGCTCTGCCAGAGAAATGAGGACCGATGGGGACAGGAGTCCTGAGTAAAGGAAACAAGCTAGGGGTGATAACTTGAAAGTTGTGCCTCATGGGGATGAGAGAAGAGCCTGACTGTATATACAGTGAAGGATTAACACTTGACTGTAATAAAGTCAATAATAAATTCCTGTTTGGAACTGGATCCTGTTACAATGTACCCCTCTGGACCACAGGTTTTGCGGGGATGTTTGCACACCAACACGGTTGTATAAGCTAATAGAGTGTGGCCTCTTGAACCCATATTTCTGTGTCCTTGCCTCCTTCCACAATTCAGTGAAAACACAGTTTTAGGACTAAATCTTGAGCTGGTGTAAATAGTTGTAGCTCCACTAATGGAAATGGAAAAGTTTACAGCACGGGAAAATCTGACCTGCGGTCTTGAAACCAGTCATTCACAAGTAGATTTATTCAAGGCAATGGGGCTATGAATAACTGATTGCACAACAACAACCATTGTCTCTAATATAATCTACTAATTTAAGGAGTTATACATCAGTCATGTATTATAACTTTTACTGTTCATGTATTTACAGCAATTCACACTGTGTAGTGCCCAACATGCTTTCCAGACACACAATGATAAGAAGAACTCTGTGTTATTGGTTAGACTAGAGCCATCTACTGAGAGTTCATTGGGGAGACCCAGGCCAGATCCTCAATTATCCACAGTTTCATGTAACTCTTTTAGACTTAATATCACCAATTTTGCATCAGCTGAGGATCTACTTTGCAAAAGCTTTGGGTATGTTTCCTGGCATATCTGATAATAGTTCAGGATTTGTTCAGTGTTTTATCCACCTGGCATGATTGTATGATTAAAATGTAAATTTAAGACAGAATGCTAAGACATAAAGTACTTTTCATCCATATTGCTCAGGTGTTTTTTTCTCCTGTTACACACAGCTGATTATCATAACCTTCTGTTCAATGTTCTCTTTTCTAATAGAGTTTGAGACCTATGTAAATGTCTTCTGGGACTGACCTTTGTTATGTAGCAGGTAAAGTAATGCTGTTCCATACAAACATCTATCTATCTATCTATCTATCTCGACTGGTCTGTGGACAGTATAAATCATGCAAATAAATACTGTAGTATTTGGGGATGACAGAGTATTTTATTGTCAAAAGCTATCTGTCACAGTGTCATTATGAGCTGCCTGCCTATTTGTGTAGATGATAACAGTGTGGACAACATTTCCCTCTGATTTCAAATTTCTGTGCAAAAAGAGAGATCCAGTCTACAAAATTCACTGTTTGGTTGAACAGTGTACCAGTGTAGCAACAGAGCAGATTATGCTTTTGTCTTAGTAAAAAGATAGGTGCAATCCTGACTCCAGTTCCATTTAACAGTGTTTGACAGCAACTGAGCCAAAGAATGAATCAAAGTTGACATATTTAGAACAAACTAGTGGAGCCCTTGACTAAGCCAATAAATAGCTGCATCTGGGACGTGTCCTGTTGTTGTGATGAGGGGGACATTAGCATGGATTCCATAGCAGATCGCCACGTTTTGCATTAAAATGTAAACAGAAGATATTTCAAATTTTGAGACTGCACTATTTGGAAGAGAAGGTTGCTATTTTTCATATGGAGGTTTGGCACACTGTTTTTAACATTTATTTGTTAGTTTGACTAATTTTTAGAGGAAATGACTAATTTTGTTTATGGCAAGAATCAATCATCGGTATACATTTTGAAAATTAAGAGAGTTCAAGCAGTTAAGCACACAATTAAAAACCTGTGTGAATTATCAGCAGATTATTTATTTATTTAAATTTACTACCCCACCCTATCTCAATGGCTCAGTGCCTGTTACAATACACAAAACATAAACAAATTCCTTAATCCCAAATCTCCAAAGACCTTATCCCAAACATCCTCAAACCCTATCTCTGCTTTCCAAATATCTGGCCAAATAAAAAAATATTACATTGCCTCCAGAAAACAAAAGGGCTCTAGCTCAGATAAACCTCCAGGGGGAGGGAGTCCCATAATTGTGAAGCAGCCACTGAGAAAGCAACTCTACTCTGCATCCATCCAGTAGTTGCACTGGTATCATTTTAAATATTTTTCATTTTTATTTTTAACACTGATAACTTAAAAGCACCCTCCCTTTCATTTTTGCAGATATGGATGAGGAGTTCCTTGATGAATTGAGCACTGCCCTCTTTGGATTTCTGGAGGTTGCTGATGGAATGCTAGCTCTGATTAGTACTCTGGATGAAGAGTGGGATGAATGTGAAGATGCCAGAGCAGAGACACTCACATTGCTTAAATGACCTGCAAACATGCAGGCCACCGTTTGTCTTCTAGTAAGCAATGTACATCTGAAAGTTTGCATGGTGCAAAATTTGCAGCCAACTTACTCCCCCTCCCCCCACCCCAAACCAGCAGAGGGTGTGTGCTCTATCACAGGTAGATATTTCCTCTCCCCTCCCCACTAGTCATCTTGGAAGTTCCCTGATGCCTTCCTCCCTCCCCCTGTACATCAGCCAAGGTGGTATGTAGATTTATGTTACGGTGAGAGGTGGGCCTGGAATTGGCAGGTGCTTCTGAGCGGACCACAGTCCAGTTTTCCTCCCAAGGCTTTCCCCAAACCCTCTGTCTTCCTGCCTCCCTTGTAGCCCCCATTTCTTGTCCTCCAGCTGTTCGCACCCCTCCCCTTCGAGACTGGACATGTATGCTCACGCGCACACACTTACACACTCTCCCACCCCGGGACATTCACACATGCAGAAATATTTCTTTTGGGTCCTGGAGTTGGATCTGAAATTCCTTGCCCTGGGATTCTTACAGAACGTGTTTGCCTTTTTGTTGGTGGGGGTATTGAAAAGACAGAATGCACTTATTTAGCTATATTTAAAAATGATTAATTATTCTCATTTGGATGCTTAATTATTATATTTAACAGCGGGCAACAACTAATAATTTTGGCTCTATTTTGACTGACAGAGGAATTGTGCACTAACTCTGTGAGAGCAGGGATGGACATATGTTCTGCACCAGATGCCATCCTGTCTGATAATCATGTCCGATGGAAACTGACAAAGAGCACTGACTGGTGGGGGAATGTTGTTACCAGTCCACGGTTCGGTGATGACAGATGGATTCAAAACGTGAATGAAAAAGTAGGTATTTGTACACTTGGTGGCTGAGCTACATGAGGTACTCATTAAAAATGTCACAAACATGAGAATTTCAGTTCCTCCCGATAAACGTGTGGCAATTGCATTGTGGAAGCTAGCCACACCTAACTCTTAATGGACAGTTGCAGCACAGTTTGAGATGGGCACTGCCACCATGGGTATCATTGTCCATGAGATTTCTTGAGCAATTAACAAGGTCCTACTGAGAGGGTAATCCACTTTGGTGACCATGATAATATAATTGTTGGATTTCAAAAGCACAGTTTTCATCACTGCATGGGAGTGGTAGATAGCACACACATCTGTATAATTGCACCAACACAAAACACTGACAAGTACTAATGCCGCAAATTACTCGATGGTTTCTTTTTAAGGATGTCTATGCTGGAAAGATGGGCTCTTACCATGACTCATACATTTTCCACGTGTCACCCATATTTTCACAAATATAAGAGAATTTTCAGACCAGACTCAGAAACCAACATTTAGGGGGTGGGGGTGCATCCAAGGATACTAGGCAATGCTGCATATCCAGTTCTTCCATGGTTAATGAGGGACTGTCCAAAAGTGGATACTCTTCAAATAAATAAATGTAATGACCACCTTAACCAGTGCAGGAATGTGGTTGAGTGCTCATTTGGTATCCTCAAAAAAAGATGGACAACTCCCTAAAAAAACTATTGATATGGCTGCTGAAAATGTTTCTTCCCTCAATGCTGCATGCTGTGTGCTACACAAGATTTGTCATGATGATGGATAACCTCTGACTTGGCCACATAATACCCATCATGACGCCGTAGACACAAATTCAACGAGAGGAACAAGTACCTCGGCATGTGAAAGCAAAGGGAAGTCAGGTATGCATACAGCATTTTTTTAAATAGGCAGCAAAGAGGGCATATGATGGTGTCCAGTTTCCTGAATGCACTATTTAAATGTTTCATTTATGATTACCAGGAAATAGCAAATATCACCCCTACTAAAATTCCTCACAAACTGTATTGACATTGTCGCCCCCCCCCCCACTTCTACATGTCATCAATCTCTCCCTTTCCACGGGCTCTTTCCCCTCTGCCTTCAAGCATGCCACTGTCTCCCCCATTCTCAAAAAGTCCACCCTGAACCCATCTGACCCCTCTAGTTACGGCCAGTCTCCTTCTTTCCCTCTGCCTCAAAGCTTCTGGAACGTGTCGTCTACTCCCGCTGCCTGGACCTCCTCTCCGCCAACTCCTCCCTGGACCCTCTCCAATCCGGCTTCCGGTCCCTCCACTCTACTGAAATTGCCTTGGCCAAGATCACCAATGATCTACTTGTCGCTAAATCTAAGCACCTCTACCCCATTCTTGTCCTCCTTGACCTGTCTGCTGCCTTTGACACTGTCAACCACTCGCTCCTATGGGACTTGCTTTACTCTTTGGGCTTCCCTGGCTCTATCCTTGACTGGTTCTCCTCCTACCTTGCTGACTGCTCCTTTAAAGTCTCACTCCACGAGTCGAGCTCCTCCTCCCTCCCCATTTCTGTTGGGGTCCCCCAAGTCTCTGTCCCTGGCCCTCTCCTCTTCTCTATTTACACCCTGTCCCTTGGCAAAATTATTGTCCCCCACGGATTCCAATACCATCTCTACGCTGATGACACCCAACTCTATTTTTCTACCTCCTCTCTCTCCTCGTCTTTCCACTCATGCCTCGTCAACTGCCTCTCTGATATCTCCACCTGGATGTCCCGACGTCAACTCAAGCTCAACATGACCAACACTGAACTCCTAATTTTTCCTGCCTCCTCTTCCTATCCCTCTAACATGCCCATCTGCATCGATGGAGTCACCATCCATCCTGTTCTCCAAGCCCGTAGCTTGGGCTTCATCTTTGACATGCACCTCTCTTTTAAACCTTACTTTGACTCTGTTGCCAAATCCTGCTGATTCGCCCTCCATAACATTGCTCAGATCCGCCCCTTTCTCTCTACCTACTCTGCCAAAACCCTTGTTCATGCCATGGTTATCTCTCGCCTCGATTACTGCAACCTCCTCCTTGCTTGACTCCCTCGCTTTCACCTGTCCCCCCTTATCGCAATCCAAAACTCTGCTGCCAAGGTCATTCACTCTGCCCGTCGCTTCGACCATGTGAAGCCTCTCCTCTTCTCTCTTCACTGGCTCCCCTTCCTCAATGTATCCTGTTTAAACTCCTGGTATTCACGTTCAAAACACTCCACAACCAAGCTCCCCCTTACCTCTTGGACGTAATTTCCCTACGCATGCCTGCACGTGCTCTCCACTCTTCCTCTGTCCCTTCTCTCACTCTCCCTCATTTCTCCTGCTCACCTAACCGCCTGTGACCCTTCTCCCTCGCTGCCCCCGATGCCTGGAGCTCCCTCCCTACCCACATCCACCTTGCCCCCTCCCTCTGCTCCTTCAAATCCCTCCTCAAGACCCACTTTTTCCTCGCCGCCTTTCCCAATGCCTGCTAGTCATTCCCATATACCTACTGTTTGCCCTCCTCTGCAGACTGCTGCAACCAACCTGATTGTAACCAAGCCAAGCA
>QEPC01012962.1:1108442-1127384 GCA_003113815.1 Sphenodon punctatus | reverse complement strand
CTCCTTGCTGGCCTCCTTCGCTCTCACCTGTCCCCCCTTATCGCAATCCAAAACTCTGCTGCCAAGGTCATTCATTCTGCCTGTCGCTTCGACCATGTGTAGCCTCTCCTCTTCTCTCTTCACTGGCTCCCCCTTCCTGAACGTATCCTGTTTAAACTCTCGGTATTCATGTTCAAAACACTCCACAACCAAGCTCCCCCTTACCTCTTGGACCTAATCTCCCAACGCACTCCTGCATGCGCTCTCTGCTCTTTCTCTGTCCCCTCCCTCACTCTCCCTCATTTCTCCTGCTCACCTAACTGCCTTCGACCCTTCTCCCTCGCTGCCCCCCATGCCTGGATCTCCCTCCCTACCCACATCCGTCTTGCCCCCTCCCTCCGCTCCTTCAAATCCATCCTCAAGACACACTTTTTCCTCACCGCCTTTCCCGTTGCCTGCTAGTCGTTCCCCATAAACTTACTGTCTGCTCTTCTCTGCAGACTGCTGCAACCAACCTGATTGTAACCAAGCCAAGCACACACACCTGAGACTTCGCATCTGCCTGAATGTTTGTTTGTTTTCTCCCCTGTCTCTCCCACTGTCCCCTCTCCCTGTCTCCCCCTCCTTGTCTTTTAGATTGTAAGCCACAGGCAGGGACCGCGGCTATTTCTATGTTCTCTACAGCACCAGGCACATGGCTGGTGCTATATAAATGTTTATAATAATAATAATAATAAATTAATAAATAATGAATAATGTTAACCTTTTTATCTTTCTATTCTATTTAATATTTTGTTTTGTGATTACTTGAAAATAATAGTTGTTACCATTACTAATATTTTTAACAGACTACATTGGTACTGGAATGTTAACCATTCTAACTTTCTACACTGTTTACAATTTTCTTTTGTGATTACCTGAAAATAGTGAGTTATATCCCTACTAACATTTCTCTCAAATGATGTGTATTGTTATCTTAACCATATCTTTATAGATATTGTTGTTTTGGTTGTAATCTGCTAGTTGTTTTAAATGTTGTTTTCTTATGAATTGGAACTGTTCTCTATCAATCCTACCAGGAACAGGACTTAGACCCCTGGCAGGCAGCTCCCAATTCCAGGATCTGGGCAGAGGCACTGTGAAACAGATGGCAATGTCCTTTAAATAGACAGATGTTTATTACTATATCAATATAGAAAGAACTGAGAATATAGCAGTAATATAGCACCAATACACTTGCTTCTAGCAATAGCCTTCACCTGCTCTAAGAGCAAGCACATACACATAAGTACATACATATGAGTTGTTACGTGTCAGAGGTCTCAGTTCTGGTCTTGAGAGGAGAGGCAGAGTGGGGGCCCAATCGAGGTCTATCTAGGAACCTAGATGCTGGAGTATGGCTTTTTACAGCCTTTGAGAGTGTCGGAAAGGTCCAAGCATCGATCAGCTGATGGCTACCTGAGCAACCGGTCAGAAGGTACCATGCAAGGCACCTTCCCTCTCTAGGGCTGGCCTTTTTATCCAGTGACTGCCTTATGATTATCCAGAGTGCGGGGTTGTCATTGCTAAGCCTGGAAAGCTCTCCCATTGTCTGTTCAGATCTGGGGTACTTTCTGCTTAGTCACAGTCATTATGGAATGTCCTGACCAGTTGGACCAGTGCAGCTCCAACAGATAGTTAGGCATTATGTTCCCCCGGGAGTGCCCCTTGGAAACTCCTCCTATTTGGTGGTGTGCCCAAACTTTCATACCAGGCGGGTGTTCTCCAGATTGCGTTGCGGGGTTTTCCTGTCGGCCATTCTCGAGGGCCATTATCGGGGGATTCCATGGGAAGATAGGTTATGTCGTTTCTGTGACCTCCAGGCGGTAGATACAAACAAACATCTGATTTTTGAATGTCCAGTATTAACTACTCTTCGGACCAGGGTGTTAACCCTTGCTCTAAAGTTATTTGAGAAGAACTCAGCGGCCAAGTGTTGTAGGTTATGTTTAGAGCCAACAGCATCAGAGTTAACAAAGGAAGTCGCAATTTTTGCGAATTTAGCCGATCAGATAAGGCAAAGTTGGGTAGCGGACAGTGATCGGACCCATAGGAGAATGAATATGCTAGAGAACTCAAGTAAGGGTTAAGGGTTCTTATGATGATAAAATCTTTGGCTCCCTATGAGAACGGAGGAGGAGAGGATTTTTTGGGCAGAAATTACCAGAGGGGAAATCTGGAGGAACTCTGTTTATAGTCTCCTTTGGGTTATTGTTCCCTTGGGTGCTAGGATTGGGTAGTGGTCATTTTTTTGATATTTTGGATTGTTTTATTATGTTTTTATGCAATTTTGAGGGACATTATTAACTTTATAAACAGTGGGAGAGGAAGAAGGAGTTAAAGTTTATTCGGATTAACAAATGGTTGTAGTTTCTTATAAAACCGTATTGGCTGGTGGAAATGTGTTATTTTGTGTGGACTAACAAATTCGCTAGAAATTTATAGTGTTTTATTATATGTGTGTTTATTTTGTAATGACCAATGGTCAAACATTTAATAAAATAATTGATTGATTGATCCTAGCAGCGATCCCTTGGTCTACTGGGCCAGCAAAGCCAACGTGTGGCGGCCCTGTCGAAAGTGGCCAAGGGTATCCTGTCCTGACCACCAACCAGTGTCCCCAGCAAGTGGGTATTCTCTGTGGTGGGGGACAATTGCTCCCCGCACTGCCTGAGACTGGGGGCCAAGTTGGTGGAGCAGTTGCTCTTCTTGAAGGTGAACCTTCCGCTGCTGGGATTCTGCGAACTACCACTGGACAAGGAGTGATGGTGCAGTGGCACACACCATCCCATTCCAGGGGCAGTCGTCCTCCTCCTCAATCTGGGCTAGGGCTACTGCTCCTGTGCTGCTGAGGTGCTGTTCCTCCCTCCCAATGCCTGGCCTGCCTGCCCTGCCTCTCTCTCTGCCTCTGCCTCTCTCTCTCTCTCTCTCTCTCTCTCTCTCATACTAGACGGCCTCAGCCGCCTTATCTGACTGACCTCATGATGCAGGGTGGCATTGGGAAACAAACTGTAAGCCTGCCAGCCAGCCTATGGCTACAAGATCTCAGCCCGCCTCTGTGACGCTGACTGGCTCTCACTCTCTCACAGCTGCAGTCTTTGTTAGCTTATCTGAGTGCCCTGCTGCCAATATCCCAGCCTGCCTGTCCTACTGCCTCCCATGCCATGCTACCTGTCTGCCAGCCCAGCTTTCCGCCAAGCTCAAAGCATGCCTCAGTCCATCTTCCTGCCTCCCATGCCAAGGTGCCTATCTGTCCCCACAGGTTGCCTAGCTCAAATCCTGCCAAAGTCTGACTGCCCTACTGTGTCTCATGCCACACTGCCTGCCTGCACGACCGCCTACCGAGGTTGCAAAGCTCGGACCCTGCCTCAGTTTATCTAACTGCCGCTCATGCCACGCCACCTGACTGCCTGCCCTGGCAACCAATGTCTGCTGGTGCTAGTGCCAATGGCCCCCAGGCCTATATGCTGTCTGTGCAAAGAGTTCTGTACCCTGGCAACCCACTGTCTGCTGGTGCCAATGGCCCCCAGGCCAGGCCTATATGCCATCGGTGCCAAGGGTTCTGTACCCTGGAAACCAGTGTCTGCTGCTGCTGCCAATGCCGCCCATGCTGTCTATGCCACGGTTTCTGGGGCTCGTTATTCCTCTCAATGTCATTCCACTGCACCAAGAAACAGCCACTCCAGCCCTAGGACCCACCGTAAGTGTTCTGGGGCCTGTGTTACTGGCAGGGAGGGCTGTGGCCAATATGTATCTAGAAGCTGCCACTCTAGCCGCAGGACCCACCCTCATAGGTCTGGGGCCATCATTCCTCACACAGAGGCAATGTCATTCCAAGGCACCAAGAAACAGCCACTCCAGCCCCAGGACCTGCCATCAGGGTTCTGGGGCCAAGTTACTGGAAGGGAGGGCTGTGGACAATACCTAGAAGCTGCCACTCTAGCCCCAGGACCCACCATCATGGGTCTCGGGCCATCATTCCTCGCACAGAGGCGATGTTGTTCCACTGCATCAAAAACCAGCCGCTCCAGTCCCATGACCCGCTGTCAGGGTTCTGGGGCCAAGTTATAGGCAGGATGGGCTGTGGCCAATACCTAGAAGCTGCCACTTTAGCCCCAGGACCCATTGTCCTGGGTCTAGGGCCGTCATTCCTCGCACAGAGAGCCAATTTTTAACTGCATCAAGAAACCACCACTCCAGCCCCAGGACCCACCGTTCGGGTTCTGGGGCCTACGTTTCTGGCAGGGAGGACTGTACAATATCTAGAAGCTGCCACTCCAGCCCCAGGACCCACCCTCAGGGTTCTTGTGCCCTGTCATTCTGCTCGCGGGGTGCTGTCATTTCACCTTTTCTTTACGCAACCTGCTGTTCAGAGAGACCGAGAGAGAGAGAAAGTCTCCCCACTGCTAGAAGAAGAGACAAACACGATCCCACCCATGCTGTCACCGGTACTATATGGCCAGAGAGTGAAAGAGAGAGGGAGAGAGAGAGAGAGAGGTTCCCAGATAGAATGAGAGGGATGGGTGTTGGAGGGGGAGAGGTAGGTGTATCCAGCTACCCTGGCTGCCACCTGCCAGAACCAGAAATAACTCCCATCTGTGCTCATGCGCCCAATGCTCATTGTCCACATTCTGCACGCAGCAAACCTACCATAATGAGATGGAATATAACACAACATATTATATGTGCCTGCCTGCCTGCCTGCCTGCCTGTGTGCATTTCTGTACCTGCTGCTAACACCTATTGTATGATTGAATGACGTGTGCCCGATAGGCTTTAAGCTGTCATTCCACTATCCCTGAATCAATCATGCCCGCCCATCCCAGGAACCATCAACTACATTCTCAGACCATCATTCCAGTCACTGGGGGCCGCATTCCATTCCACTGTATCCAGAAGCCCGGTACCCGCACACCAGCCTAACCCACCCCCCCCAACAGCCTACTCCTCCGCACCCACCCGTGTATGCCCACTGAAGCTGCTGTAAATAAAAACCCCTCCGACCACCAGCTCCAACCGCCTGCTGCCCCTGCCAAGGAGTCTGTCTATCTTTGTTTTGTGGTTTGGTTGTTTTCTAGCCCTGTTAATATTTAAAATATTTATGATTGTTCTTAAATTGATTTTATTGTATTTTATTACTGTATTTTAATGATGGAAGCCACCCTGAGCTACGTGGCAGGAGGGGCGGGGTAAAAATTTATAAAATAAAAATAAATTAAAAAATCTTTCTCTCTGTCACACCCACCCACACAAACACAAGCCCTGCTGCTGACACAGCACACCTTTGGGTTAATAACTACGCTACATGGGGTGGCAGGTACTGCTGGTAGGGATCGACAACCTGTATGAGATTCTGCCACCTGCCAGCCAGAACTTCAGCACATGGCGATAAAAGATTGGTGGGTCAAACTAAGCTCGTAACAAGAAATACAACAACTTTTATTAAAACTATTTTAAAAACAACAACAAAACAACAACAACATTTTGAAACCAAAAGCAAACATTCAAAGGAAATTTATAAATTAAACTACGAGTCTCTGGACCTGTCCCCCGGGACTTGGGGGAAAGACAACAGTCACTGGGACGCAGCACAGGGCTGAGCTCTGGCCACCCGGGACTCTTCCAGCTCATAGCCATGGGAGACAGCAAACTCATGGCCCCTTCTATGTCCTGATGCCACCTGGAGAGTTCCTGGTGGTACATTTCCAGGCGTTTCATCTCGGAGGAGACATACTGGCCGTACGCCTCCACCTTCTTCCTCTCCACCTGGACCGCCTGTAACTGCTCCACCAGGCAGTTCTCCATGGTGGCTGCTGTCACCTGCATGCTGGCCACGAAGGCCCGGGTGTGCCTCTCCAACTCGGCCCGAAAGGCCTTGGCCTCAACATTTTCCCGGGGGTCCACATCAGGACTGATGGGGGGGAAGGGCTTACATGCCATCACTTGTGGGTTGCCTTCCCCCCCTTTTTTGGTGCTGTTGCTCAGACTCCACGGTCATGCCAGAGTCCTCCTGCCACCTCACCATCTGGCCGTGGAGCTTTTCAATATGGGTGAATAGCCCCGATGTGGTCCCCGCTCTCTGCCTCCTTAATCTTTTGCTACAGAACTAAGATCATAAAAAGATAGGAAAATAAGAAGTGGCATACTGTGTCAGACCAATGGTCTGTCAATCCCTGTCTGCATTCAGTCTCCACAAGTGGGTGGACTGGGTGGCCAATCTCTCTCTGCAGGGAACTTCCGTTCCTAACAGGTCATAGGACAATCCATTCCCTGTTGTTCCAGCCCCTGTGCCTTACCTTGCAGACGGCGATTCCGTCACCCTTGTCATAAAACCTCCAGACATTGGAGCATTTTGTCTGCCGACTGTCTGGGGGTGGCACTGGTGAGTCTGACCTCCACCTGGGTGCCCTGCATGGTGGGGCACCAGCACCGGCCTCTGATTCCTCTCTGAAACAGGAACACATAAACAACACCTAAGTAATATCCTGCATTTATGATGATGCCTCTAGTCCTCCCTCCTTGAGGTGCTAGGGAAGGTAACGGGAGATGGTGACCCTGGCAGGCATGTACCAATCCTGCCCTCCCTGGGGTGCTGCTAGGGAGGGATGACAATGGAGAGACCCTGGATGGCATGTGCAAATCCTGCCCTTATTTGCGGGTGCTAGGTAGGGTTATTATTATTATTATTATTATTATCAACAAACATTTATATAGCGTCAGCAGTGTACCTGGCACTTTACAAAGTAATAAAATAGACATGGTCCCTGCCCCTAGGGCTTACAATATGAGAGACAGGAGCTGGGGGAGAGACTTAGAAAGGGGAACAGAGGGAGAGACAAGGGGTCTAACATTCATGAAGATGTGAGGTCTCAAGTGCACGTACTTGGCTTGGTTACGATGAGAATGACAGCAGGCAGGTCCATGTTGCAAGGATAAGGGTAAACCGATCGTAGGTATAGGAATAGTGGCTCAGCAGGATAAAGAGTCAGACAGAGCAGAGCGAAAGAGGTGAGTTTTAAGGAGAGATTTGAAGGTATGAAGGGAGGGGGCAAGGCGGATGTGGACAGGGAGGGAGTTCCAGGCATGGGGGGCAGCAAGTGAGAAGGGACGAAGGCGCTTAGGGGAGCAGGGAAGGCGTGGAAGGGTGAGAGAAGGGACAGAGGAGGAGCGAAGTGCACGGGCTGGAGTATGGAGGGCGATAAGTGCAGAGAGGTAGGGGGGAGCAAGGTTGTGAAGAGCTTTATAGGTGAAGACTAGGAGCTTGTGCAGGATTCGTTCAGGAAGGGGAAGCCAGTGAAGCGAAGAGAGGAGGGGCTGCACATGGTCGAAGCGACTGGCGAGGTAGATGACCCTGGCAGCAGAGTTTTGGACAGAGATGAGGGGAGAAAGGTGAGACCGGGGAAGGCCAGTGAGAAGGAGGTTACAGTAATCGAGGCGAGAGATGACCAGAGCATGAACAAGAGTTTTGGCAGACGAGACAGAGAGAAAAGGGCGAATCTTAGCAATGTTATGGAGGGAGAAGCGACAGGATTTAGCAACAGAGTCAATGTAGGATTTAAAAGAAAGGGGTTAGTAACTGGCAACTGGAGAGTGGGGATGGCTGGCAGGCACATATTTTGGTGGGAGTGCTACTCCTGCTCGTGCCTGACTGCTGGAAGAGCCCCCCACACTACAGTACCCTCTCTCTCTGTGGAAGACATCCGCTGCTACCCGCTGATGCCCACTGTTTGTGTCTGACTGATGCCCACCACCCAAGCACCCACCCGCACGCCAGTGAGCTTGCTCTAATGGATAGAGCCTTACGTTTCTTGTCCTCAAAGTAAAAAAAAAGTTTACAAACATGGCAGCAGTGGCGGCAGCACCTCCTGTGCCTGCCGGCTCTGGCTCCTCCTCCACCACCGAAGGTCCAGCAGTGGCCAAAGGAACCTCTTCTTCCACCACCGGCTCCACCACCTTGGCCTTCCCCCAGGCCTGGCATTTAATGGTGGTGGCACTGGTCACCTTCTTCTCCATTTTTTTAAAAACACACTCCCAACACAGTCAACACAACACATACAGCAACCACCAACACTCACCAACCAGCCAAACCAAAACCAACACACACCACACAGCCAAAACACACATGAATCAAAAAAGGAACACACAGCCAGCCACAACACACGTTCTCACCAACACAAGCTCCGCACGCACTCAAATTTCCTGTTTCTGGAGCGATCAAGGGCTCTTGCGATACTTTTTATGAACGCCTGAACTGAACCAAACACGACCGAACTGAATGGCCGAACCCAAACGTGGCGACCAAACCAAACGGGTGAACCGAACCGAACGACTGAACCCGAACCGCGATCTGTTCACCCATCCCTAGGGGTTAGTGTCCTGGGTCCTTCCGACCCACGGCCCATCTCCCTGCCCCGGTCCCACCGGGCACCCGCCATTTGTACCCCTCTACAGCTGTGCAGGCCCCCCTCGCTCTCCTTACCTGAGTCTGGGGTGCCTCCGTCCCCCCTCGGTTTATGCATAGGCATGTGCGCAGATGCATGCACAGTTTGTGCGCGTGCCATAGTCCCCATAAGGGGGCTGTGCATAGGGTGAACACAATACACGCATGTACATATTCCTCCTGTCTCTAGCCTACCACGACGCTCCCCTTCTCCCAATCTTATCCCTATTCCTTGCCTCCCCCCTCATCAACTACCATTTTTCTGCTCCCTCTGGAACTGTCGCTCATCTATCAGTAAAGCTCCCTATATCCATGATCTTTTCCTCTCTCGCTCCCTCCAGCTCCTTGCCCTTACTGAAACTTGGATCACTCCCTCGGACTCTGTCACGCCTGCTACCCTCTCCTGTGGGGGTCTCTCCTTCTCTCACCAACCCCGCCCTGAAGGACGGGGTGGTGGGGTGGGCCTCCTTCTTGCTAAATCCTGTCAGTTCCAACCAATTTCTCCTCCCCCCTCTCTCTCCTTCCATACCTTTGAGGCTCACTCCGTGCGCCTCTACTCCCCCCTCCATCTACGTGTTGCTGTCATCTACCGTCCCCCTGGTCCTCTCTCTTCCTTTCTTTCTGACTTTGAGTCCTGGCTCACTTTCTTCCTCTCTGTTGATATCCCCACTCTCATCCTTGGTGACTTCAACATTCATGTTGATGACCCATCTCAGCCCTCAGTCTCTCGCTTCCTCTCCCTAGCCTCCTCCTTCAACCTCCACCTTTGGACCAACTCCCCCACCCATACTAATGGCCATTCTCTTGATCTTGTCCTCTCTAGAAACTGCTCTGTCGCTGATCTCTCCTTCGATCCTCATCCTATATCAGACCACTTCCTTGCCTCTTTCAACATTTCCCACTGTCCCCCCTCCTCTTCCCCTTCTCTACGCCCCTTCCGTGACCTTCAAGC
Source organism: Sphenodon punctatus (assembly GCA_003113815.1). Taxonomy (NCBI): domain Eukaryota; kingdom Metazoa; phylum Chordata; class Lepidosauria; order Sphenodontia; family Sphenodontidae; genus Sphenodon; species Sphenodon punctatus. The sequence continues at coordinate 1,117,974 of QEPC01012962.1, read as the reverse complement.
TATTGATCCCCTGGACTTTGCCTCCTCTCTCTCTCCCCTTCTTCCTACAGTCTTCTCTTCCTCCTCCCCTGACTCCGCTGTCTCTGCTCTCAACGCCTCTCTCTCCTCCACACTTGACTCCCATGCCCCTCTCTCTTCCCGCCCTGCCTTCTCCCACAACCCCCGTCCTTGGCTCACCCCTAGTATCCGCCACCTCCGTTCTTGCACTCGTGCTGCTGAACGACTCTGGCGCAAATCCCATTCTCACGCTGACTTCCTTCACTTCAAATTCTGTCTCTCCACCCTTACTTCTGCTATCTCCCTTGCTAGACAACACTACTATGCCTCCCGCATTGAGTCCTGTTCTCGGGACCCTCGCCGCCTGTTCTCTACCTTTGACTCCCTCCTCAAGCCTCCCTGTCCTCCCCCTCCTTCTTCCCTTTCTGCTCAGGATCTTGCCTCCTTCTTCACCTCCAAGATAGACAAGATCCGCCTCGACATCGCTTCCCACTCCTCTCTTCCCACTCCCACCCCTCTCCCTCCTCCCCCTCCTTCTCTCATGTCCTCCTTCTCCCCTGCCTCCCTTAAGGAAATCTCCTCTCTGCTCTCCTCCTCCAACCCTTCCACTTGCCCCCTTGATCCCATTCCTTCCCGCCTCCTCACCTCCATTACTCCCACTGTCGCCCCTTCCTTCCTGCACATCATCAACCTCTCCCTCTCTACTGGCTCTTTCCCTTCTGCCTTCAAACATGCCACAGTCTCTCCTATTCTCAAAAAGTCCACTCTTGACCCCTCTGACCCTTCTAGCTATCGTCCTGTCTCACTCCTTCCTTTTGCTTCCAAGCTGCTTGAACGTGTTGTCTACTCCCGCTGCCTTGACTTCCTATCCTCCAACTCCTCCCTTGACCCCCTCCAATCTGGCTTCCGCCCCCTTCATTCTACTGAAACTGCTCTCGCTAAGATCACCAACGATCTTCTGGTGGCTAAATCTAAACGTCTCTATTCCATTCTTGTCCTCCTTGATCTCTCTGCTGCCTTCGATACTGTTGACCACTCACTCTTGCTGGATTCCCTTCACTCCCTTGGCTTTTGTGGCTCTGTCCATAACTGGTTCTCCTCCTACCTCTCTGACCGCTCCTTTAATGTGTCTCTCTCCAACTCCGCCTCCTCCTCCTTCCCCCTCTCAGTTGGTGTTCCTCAAGGCTCTGTTCTTGGCCCTCTCCTCTTCTCGATCTATACCTCATCCTTAGGCAAACTCATTGCCTCCCATGGCTTCCAATACCACCTCTATGCTGATGACACTCAACTCTATCTCTCTACTCCCTCTCTCTCTCCCTCTGTTCAAGCTCGTCTCATCAACTGTCTCTCTGACATCTCTACCTGGATGTCTCAACGTCAACTCAAACTCAACATGGCTAAAACTGAACTCCTTATCTTCCCCCCTCATCCTTCCTCTCCTTCCTCACTGTCAATAACTATTGATGGAGTCACCATCCTGCCTGTCCCCCAAGCCCGTAGCCTAGGCTTCATCTTTGACTCAGCCCTTTCTTTTAAACCCTACATTGACTCTGTTGCTAAATCCTGTCGCTTCTCCCTCCATAACATTGCTAAGATTCGCCCTTTTCTCTCTGTCTCGTCTGCCAAAACTCTTGTTCATGCTCTGGTCATCTCTCGCCTCGATTACTGTAACCTCCTTCTCACTGGCCTTCCCCGGTCTCACCTTTCTCCCCTCATCTCTGTCCAAAACTCTGCTGCCAGGGTCATCTACCTCGCCAGTCGCTTCGACCATGTGCAGCCCCTCCTCTCTTCGCTTCACTGGCTTCCCCTTCCTGAACGAATCCTGCACAAGCTCCTAGTCTTCACCTATAAAGCTCTTCACAACCTTGCTCCCCCCTACCTCTCTGCACTTATCGCCCTCCATACTCCAGCCCGTGCACTTCGCTCCTCCTCTGTCCCTTCTCTCACCCTTCCACGCCTTCCCTGCTCCCCTAAGCGCCTTCGTCCCTTCTCACTTGCTGCCCCCCATGCCTGGAACTCCCTCCCTGTCCACATCCGCCTTGCCCCCTCCCTTCATACCTTCAAATCTCTCCTTAAAACTCACCTCTTTCGCTCTGCTCTGTCTGACTCTCTATCCTGCTGAGCCACTATTTCCTATACCTACGGTCTGTTTACCCTTATCCTTGCCACATGGACCTGCCTGCTGTCATTCTCATCGTAACCAAGCCAAGTACGTGCACCTGAGACCTCGCATCTTCATGAATGTTAGACCCCTGTCTCTCCCTCTGTTCCCCTTCCTATGTCTCTCCCCCAGCTCCTGTCTCTCAGATTGTAAGTCCTAGGGGCAGGGACCGTGTCTCTTTTATTACTTTGTAAAGTGCCAGGTACACTGCTGGCACTATATAAATGTTTGTTATTTAATAATAATAATAATAATAATAATAATTAATAACAACATGCACGTTGTGTGTGCTGCTCTCATGCTGTGCAGGTCTTAGGATTGGCCCCATTATCTGATCTACTTTGACTCCATCTGTTACTTTTGGAACCAATACAGCAACCACCCTCTCTTTCTAGACTATTTTGGATCCAAACCTTCTTGATAGGCTGAATTTCCTCTGCTTGATTTTTTGCCCCCATCCAAAGCCAGTCTCTGTGGCATTGGAAATTTTGTACCTAGGATAATATTTTTGTAAAATACTAAACCATCACTGATGATAAAAAAATATGCTCTCTGTCTGTCTTCTACTATTTCCAATATCTTCATCTGATTATAAAATATGTATTCAGGCAGGCAGAGTCTTGCATGATTTTATTTCTTTCTCCTGTACTAATCTTTATTTCTTATGCCATCTCACAGCAATAGTACATAAATCACATACAACTTCTTACTATTCTCTGATGTAAATAAAGGAATTTCTATTAAGGCTTTCCTTCTTCATATCCTAACCTTTCATCTGCATCCTCAATGAAGCACTGTGGCTACATAAAGGACAAGCCTCTCTAATGTCTTTGCACCGCTATGAGATTTTCTTGACATTGTGTTACCATGCTAGCCATCAGAAGACAAGCAAGAGGGATTGTGGAATAGCTCAGATTTACAAAGACTAAACATTGAAAATAATCAGTTTGAGTATCATAATAAATAATTATTAAAAAGTTTTATAGCATGAGACAATCAATCGAGTCAGTAGCCTTTATTGAAACTATGTTGAACCTTAAGATTTTTCAGTCCTGATTAAGATACATTTGACATGCATTAGTAACTTAACCCTTTCAGTTTCAGTACAGTTTACTTCTCACATTTTTAATGGACTTATGTAATTGTCTAGTATTAATTTTTGCAGTTTACTATAGCTTATTTTGATTTTTCTCATGCTATGAAATTTTTGATATTTATTGTGATATTCAATTAATTGTGATTTTCAAATTTTTTTTGTTATAAGTTTGAGCTATTTCACTGTCCCTGATTCTTCTAATTTTTTGGTTAGAACTATAGGTCTTCCTATATTTAGGTATGGGTGTTTTCAGACGTGACAGGGCGGCTTCGGCCCATCCCGAAAACAACCCAGAGATTCCCCGCCGGGATCACCCAGGCATGGCAAACAGACGTGCTGGGGATCCCAGTGGGGAATCAGGGAGGGGGCGGTGCCGTGCGGTGCAACGTGTGGCCGCATGGCCCCGCCCCCTCCACGCTCCCTCACCGCCCGCCCTCTGGGGAAATGGGCAGGCAGCGAGGCAAATGCTGCTGCAGCATCTGGCTGAGGTCTTCCTTGTTTGTGTATTATAACAGAACATACCATAACACCCATATTTCTACTTTCAGTCATATTCCATACATCAGTAAACAGTTCTGTCTCATTTCCATATTCTTGAACAATTTCATCCTTTCTCCTTTCATGCCCAGAGAGAATTATATACAAGTTCTAAAAAATGCATTAAGTTGAAAGATGTAATCATTTGTTTTTTCTTTCAGTTTGAACTGTAAATAGCCTGTTTTGTATTTAAAAAAACAAAACAACACAATATCATCTTTATTATGGGGAAAACAGAGGGTGAAAAGAGACATGACGCTAACCACCCTTTAACCACCCTTGGTGGGCATTTATGCATGTTTCAGGGTTGCATAGGGCACCAATACAACCCTGCAACATAGGGTGTTTTCAGACATGACGAGATCACAGTGAACCACGCTGAATACCTACATGTGGTCACTGTGCCCTGCACGTCTGTTCGGCGGCCGCCAGATGTTCGCCACACTGAATACCCACATGGGGTCAATTTCAACCACTCTTCCCGGGCTCCCGGCATGAAAATCCGCAGAAGCGTGGTGAAAGTGATTCCAGGCGGGCATCAATAAAAAGTAACGTCTGGTCGACTATCACGGCCCAGAATCCCCGGCGGGATTCTGGGCCGTGGTCAACTCGGCCAGATGCTGCGGCAGCATTGGCCTCGCTGCCTGCCCATCTCCCCAGAGGGCGGGCGGTGAGGGAGCGTGGAGGGGGCGGGGCCATGCGGCCGCACGTTGCGCATCACGGCACCGCCCCCTCCCTGATTCCCCACTGGGATCCCCAGCACGTCTGTTTGCCATGCCTGGGTGATCCCAGCGGGGAATCTCTGGGTTGTTTTCGGGACGGGCCGAAGCCGCCCCATCACGTCTGAAAACACCCATACATAAATAACCACCAAAGGTGGTTAAAGGGTGGTTAGTGTCATGTCTGTTTTCACTCAGTGAAGGAGACATTGTAAAGTTTAGCCATAAAAAAATATAGCTCATCTGCCACAGTGGGCATTTTCAGACATGACACCACCACAGTCAACCCTACTGAACCATGGATTCTGTGGGGTGACTGTGATGGATGGCATGTCTGTTTTAGCCCCCACCAGATGTTCACCACAGTGGATTCCTGGCAAGGTTCAAAGCTAACCACGGTTCTGGCTCTGAGGCCAGCCTCAGGGCAGGAACCATGGTTAGATTGATCACAATCAGGAAAGGGGCAAAAGTAACATCAGTTACTGTGTCCTATTCCTAATCGTGGCCCAGGTTATGGGTAGGGATTGGGCGCAGTGGCCTCATTGTCCACTGTGCCTACCCGTTTCCCCGAGGGCAGCCGGCCGAGGGAGTGCAGGGGGGCGGTGCCATGTGACCGCAGGTCATTCTGCACTGCTCCACCTCCTCCCTAATTCCCTACATTGATGTGGCCGGCACATCTAAAGGATGGATGGCCTTATCATGGACAGGGATCTGATACGGATCCCACTACAGGATTCAGCGTGGTGGTCCAAACGACCCAGCAGATCTGAAAATACCCATCATGTATCAATTGAAAATTGGTTGGTATAAGGGTGTCAAACCCATCTGCCCCCACTAATGCAATTTCTGATATTTAAGAAATGCTAGCGTATTTCATGGAAGCTGCTATGAGCATTCAAAAACAGAAACAGCAATTCATACTAGCAGTTACAGAATCAATGGCTTCAAATGAGTCACCCTAGAATTTGAATCATATTCATTAACCATAGTCTGTCTGTCTTTTTCTTAAATATCCATTCAATTTCCAAAATGATTGTATTACATGGAAAATAAGAATTATTACAATAATCTATGCCACTTTTTCCCATTAATGTGCAGGTGATTAATTCCTCCAAAAAAAACCCCACACATGTGCTTATCTTCTTCCATATGAATGCGCCAAATGAACTCTTCAGAACTGCACATTTGTATAAAGCACAGAATGTGCATTTGTATTTGTAGAAGTAAGGAAACTCCTTGAATTTGCTTAGTTAGCAGGTCTATTATTAGAGTTCTACATTCAAAAAACAAAAATTACTATACTGAAATAAATAAAAAAATGTGTATATGCATGAATGGTCTAAATCTAAGGGAAACATTCAGTATTAGAAGTGAATCTTTCAGTGTATGTGTTGCAAGTAATCTATAGACTTTGGGAGCAATGCTTACTTGCATCAAATGCATCCTTTTTTTCTTTTTTTAACATGAACTTTGTTTGAAGCTGAGATTTTAAATTGGCAAATTAGTGGGACTTTAAAATATCCATAGAATGTAATCGACCAAAGTAGTATTGGACAGTTACAAATTTTATATTTAGTTTACATAATTACAGTTTACATAATTATTCTAAGTAACCGTCACTCTGAATCTCTATGAAATATGTTCTCTTTGGACTTTTTCGGACTTTTTCTTACCTTTACTTATATGGATGTAAGTTGTTTATAGGGAATCAATACAAAGTAGTTATTAGACATTGGTTCTTCATTGTTTTTAGCTTTTTCCTTTCTCCATATCATATTTTCATTGTCACCAAACACAAAAGGGTAAAATATGGGAAGATTAAAACACCAAACTAGAATAACCAAGAACCATAACCCCTCCATGCAACCTGTCTAGTGCCTCAGCTCACTGATCCTGAACAGAGTCTTGGGTTCATTCTCATTCCACCATCCAAATCCCATATGTCAGGGTCCTGAGGAAAGAGTATACCAACTAGGAACAGCATGTAACTTACTTAGTAGCACCCCCCGCCCCAGGTTTGGTGAAACCATGCGTCACTTGTCCCCTGATTGGCTTACCCTTTCCTTACCTCAGAAGAAGGTGGCTCTATATTTTTTTCTGTATCATACCATGTTCTGATCCTTGGCCATTTCCCTCAGTTCTGTTTTCCATTGGCACTGGACTACTGCCACTAGAGCAGCAAGCTTATGCTTGGCATGCTTGCCCCCCCCCCAAAAAAAAGACCCTTAATTCTCCCCTGATCACCATTAACCCAGATTTTTCAAGCTTTCCTTTATAATGCTGAAGCATATGTCCATACCAAGTTGTGACAGATGAACTCCATCCTTGTGATACAGCTTGGACTTCAGCCAGCTAATAGACCTATGTTGTAGCACCAGGTGCCTCCTTTCTGATGAATAAATCATTTTGACCTCCCTATTTACCCTTTTTTCAGGTTCTGTACACCTGATGTGGGTTCATTGTTCCCTTGCTTACACAGCTTTGTAATAGTTGGGTGAAAACCAAAATAACCCCTGGGAAAAATTTCCTGCAATTTCTGCCAGTTCTGTCTGATCATGATAGACAAGTTCAGGTCAGTGCATCTATAAATCCCCCCCCCCCGATATATAACCATTATGTCTGGCTGAGGTCTTACTTGTAACTCAAATACTATTGAGATGAATTGAATTTGAAAGAACCAAATACTAATCGGTTCTGAACATCTTATTTTTATTTTTATTTTTTCAAATGTATATGCCGCACTTCTCACAAGAGCTCAGGGAGTTTTATAATCTGCAACCAAATTAAGATTTAAACTTGATAAAATGGCAACACCACCTATTTACTGGTAACCATCAAAGGACAATGAAGATATCATAGAAATTCACAAGTTTAATAATATACCAAATTAATCTAAATGATATTTAATGGACGCGTAATTCCAAAGTATAAATATATAACAAGTATGACCCCCCTCAAAAAAGGATTTAATAGAATATAAATAATTATACAATAAACAGAGCATTATGAAGAAGAAAGTATAAAAACTATATTCAAAAATGACTTGAATGTGTTACAATCAGTGCTCCCTGAGTTTTTGTTTTGAAATATGACTCTCTCTCTCTCTCTCTCTCTCTCTCTCTCTCTCACACACACACACACACACACACACACACACACACACACACACACACACACATTTTTCCGTACTTGGTGACCTGCCTGGTTTTCGATAAGCTGTGCTTTGACCTCGGTGTGAACCTGGCAGGCTCTGGCCGTTAGAATTCTGGGCTGATTGAGGGGGGATTGCTACAAAATGCAGGCCCAATTAATCAGAATGGTTGCTAGCATCAACTTGGCTTGTTGAACCCACCCTGTATAGGGATGTGCGAACAGACTGGAGTTCTGATATTTGAATCGTGAGTTCTTTCAGAAAACTTAGGTCGGGTTCATGAGTTCGGTCCCACAGAGTTCGGAACACCCTGAACGTTCAGAAAATTTGGCTGTGGCAGGGGCTTAGGGCACTTCAGGGGTGCCCGTGGGGGCATGGCAGGCTTTCAGAAACACAGCAGCAGCAGCAGCAGCAGAGACTGGGAAGGCTGGGGATTGGCACCACGGGTTTCCCAGGCAGGCTGGCTCAGTGCTTGGCCCCTGGAGGGGGGCCCATGGGGGCATGGATGGCCATCTAAGAGCCAGCTGCAGCAGCAGCAGCATCAGAGGCCGAGTATTTTAGGCTGCAAGGCATCAGTGGAGCAGTGGCAGAGGCCCAGCCAGGACTTGGTGGCTGGCACCCCTACTTTGCTGGGCATTGCAGGCTGGCATTGTCAACAGATCTTAAGAAGCTCTACTGCAAATTGTTCAAGCATTGCACGGTAGTGAATCTCGTGGAAACCTAGCCCCCGCCCTCTGGCGCACTCATCCGAGTTATGCCCATCTACAAGAGGGAGGAGCAAATGGCTGATGTGCAGTACCAGCAACAGCAGCAGAAATTTCCAGGGCACAGTAATTGCAACTGGTACCCCTACTTGGCCAGACATTGCAGGCTGTCTGGCATCAGTGGAGCAGTAGCAGAGGCCTGGCCAGGACTCAGTGACTGGCACCCCTACTTGGCCGGGGGTTGCAGGCTGTCTGGCATCAGTGGAGCACTGGCAGACAGTGAAGTGAAGCAACAGCCCTCCCTGCCTGGAACATAGGCCCCAGAACCCTGATGGTGGGTCCTGGAGCTGGAGTGACTGGCTGTTTCTTGATGCAGTGGAATGACAGCTCTCCGTGAGCAGAATGATGGCCCCAGAACCCTGACATTGAGTCCTGGGACTGGAGTGGCAGCCTCTGGATGAAGTGGAATGACAACACTCCATGCATGGAACATAGGCTGGCTGGCATCGGTGGAGCATTGGCAGACAGAGAAGTGGAACTATAGCCCTCCATGTCTAGAACGTAGGCCCCAGAACCCTGATGGTGGGTCCTGGAGCTGGAGTGGCTGGCTGTTTCTTGATGCGGTGGAATGATGGCTCCCTGTGAGTTGAATGATGCCCCCAGAACCCTGATGGTGGGTCCTGGGAGTAGAGTGACAGCTTCTGGATGATGTGGATGAACAGCCCTCCCTGCCTGGAATGTAGGCTGGCTGGCATCGGTGGAGCATTGGCAGACAGAGAAGTGGAATGAAAGCCCTCCCTGCCTGTAACGTAGGCCCCAGAAACCTGACAGTGGGTCCTGGAGGTGGAGTAGCTGACTGTTTCTTAATGTGGTGGAATGATGGCTCCCTGTGAGCAGAATGAGGGCCCTAGAACCCTGATGGTGGGTCCTGGGATTAGAGTGGCAGCTTCTGCATAAAGTGAAATGACAGACAACTCTGCCTGTAATGTATTATTATTATTATTATTATTAAACATTTATAAAGCGCCAGTAACAACCTGGCGCTGTACAGAACATATAATCAGCTGCGGTCCCTACCTGTGGCTTACAATCTAAAAGACAAGGAGGGGGAGACAAGGAGAGGGGACAGCGGGAGAGACATGGGAGAAGACAAACAAACATTCAGGC
>QEPC01012962.1:1064824-1106624 GCA_003113815.1 Sphenodon punctatus | reverse complement strand
GGGAGAGGGAGAGTTCTGAAAACGCCTGCTCAAAAGAACAGTGACGATATGGAAGGGGGGGGGGAATGACTTGTTACTTGTGACTGCCTTACCACAAGCCCCATTGGCTCTGTGCAGCCTAGCCCGTGGCCAATCGCAGACTGCCAAGCCAGTGGCCTGTGGAAAAGAGGGATGGTGATTGGGCAGGCTGGCTGCTATTCCAAGTCTCTCCATCCCCCTTCAGCTGTCACTGGGTCTGCCAGCCAGGGTTTTCCCATCAGAACGCAGATGAACGTGTCCGAACTGTTCAGGGGTTTTGGCATTCAGTTCGGATGTTCTGTTTGGCTGTCTGAACTGGCTGAGTTCAGTCCAAACCCCGAACTTCCGAACTGCGTTTGCACATCCCTAACCCTGTATTGTTGAGTGGGGCAGCATCAAGAAGGGTGTGTCTGAATGCACCTGGAGAAGGGTGGTCCAATCAGACTACAATCTGCATTCCAAGACAAAGGATGACGACACAGTCTGAGCCTAAATAAATCAGGGATGGAAGCAAGCAGGAATGCTTCTCAGGAACTCTGTCTTGGCACGTCTGGCCTGGGTGAGACAATAGGAGGCATCTCTTAGTAGTGCATTTTCTTTGATTATTGGTTTTTGTGAAACAAAAGCAAATGCAATGTCCTTTTGTGAGATACTGGAGCTCATTTTCAGAAAACTTCCAATATTTAATCAAAGTTCTTTCTTGATCCTCACAAGACCACCATGCCCAAGGGGAAAAATGTTGACTTAAATACAGTCCCTTCGGAGACCCAATTCATTCAGTTAGTCTGACACTCTCAGACTGGCTGTTCCCACCCTGCTGAAATCACCACCATGCTGAATTGTTTGCCCAGATAGAATACAGCAGGACACCTGGTTGGAGTCCTTGTGTCCATTTTGTTGCCCAGAGAGAATCAGAAGGGACATTTGGTGACGCCTCTCTCAGCGAAATTGCTGTCCAGATAGACCAAGGGGTCTTGCCTGACAACTGACAAGCACTCTGGTTGTTGGTCTCCCTGCTGGTGCATTCAGCAAGCCAAGCGCTGCCTGGCCCACTGTTCAACCATCACAACAAAGGGTGATTTCAGACGTTATGGTGGGCCCCATTCACCACGGGCTGTGGAGTGGTTCGGACCATGGCCCGGGGTGAAGGGGCATGCCAACAGACATGCGCCACTGCTCCCCGGGCTGCGGGGACCAGAGAAACACGGCCTATGGTGAATGGGGTCCGCCGTAACGTCAGTTGTGGAACCGCGGATCACGGAGGGAGAAGGGCCGCCCGGCACAGCATGCTGCCACACGGCCCCTCCCACTGCATTCCGCCCTGGCCCTCCCCCCGTCGGACGGACAGCGAAAGCGGCCAATCCGGCCGCACTCACCACTGCGATCGGGGGGAAATGGATTCCACCACCAGCAGGGGTACGTGAACAGACGTGACGAATGGTCACCCTGCCGAATGGTCACACTTCGCGTCCTCGGGTCCAGAAGTGTGGTGAATGCAAACGCGGCCCGCGTTTGACTGTGGTGAATATCTGGCGGGTAGCAAACAGACGTTCACAACAGTCAAACGCGGGCCGTGTTTGAGTGTGGTTCAGGAGTGGTGAAACTTGGATTTGTCACGTCTGAAATAAACCAAAGAATTGCAATAGTTAGGTCATTGGGTGTGGATCTTGAGTGATCCATAAATATGTTAAATCTCCAAAGCAATCCAAAGCGGACCTTCTATTACATATTCTCCAGTTGTTTTTATATAAGAATCTTATTAATTGAATCATTTTATTTATTTATTTATTTATTTATTTATACATGCATTTGTAACCCACTCCCTCCTACCATATAAAATGGACACGACGGTTTCAGCAATAAAACAATAACCACCCCCACCCCACCTACCCCCACCCTTCCCTGAAGGCCCGGTGAAACAGCTAGGTTTTACAACATCTACAGAAAGAGGGGAGGTCCGGGGATATACGGGCCTCCAATGGGAGGGGGTTCAACAGCCAAGGTGCAGCCGCCAAGAACGCCCTTTCTTCCATTGCCACCTGGCGTAATCGGGGTACTTCAAGCTGGGCGTCTCCAGCAGACTGCAAGGGCACCGAGACAACTCGATGTCTCAGGTGGTGTCGCAGGTAAACAGGACCCAAGCCATTTCAGGCTTGAGACAATAGGCAGCCAGTGCAGAATAAAGAGCACAGGTGTAATGTGCTCATGGCGGCCCGTCCCCGTCAGGAGATGGGCCTCCACATTCTGCACCAGCTGCAACCTCCAGACCGTCGTCAGGGGCAGCCCCACATAGAGCACGCTGCAGTAGTCCAGTCGAGAGGTAATGAAAGCATGGATGATGGTGGCCAGATCCGAGTCTGAGGCATATGGCCACAGTCGTCACACCAGATTTAGTTGACAAAATTAACATCATGTGCCTCCAAGGACCCAGTATGTCCTTGGAGGCATGTGTAATTCAAAAGGTCTTCAATTATTAAGATTCTTATATAAAAACTACTGGAGTATATGTAATGGAAGGTCCGCTTTGTATAGCTTTGGAGATTTAACATATTTATCTGGAAAAGGAATTAGAATTTGTTTGAATATGTTGTAGACTTTTCTGTTATTCCATTTGGACTTAGTGATCACCAACCATTGTCAATAAGCTATGACCCCTACGTAGAACCGTTGGTACTAAACAAAACCAATCTTGGATTGTCTTGTTTAGAAAACAGGGGAAATAGGGCTCTGAGATGGAGTTGCTTCTGCTATGCCCCTGTTACTTGTGACAGAGGAGTTTAGGCATTACAAAGACACATTGTTGATTGCAGACTTTGAGTCAAGGAGTTTACTTGAACTATTTACTTTAATTTGGGGGAAATTAAGAGCTTACCTGATTTCTGCTAGATCACCAGGGAGGAAACAAAAATCTGTCCCCTAGGGCAATTTCAGACGTGACGGACCGGGAGGCCCACCACGCTAAACCCCGAACCGGGATTGCTCTCAGATCCCAGTCCATGATGAAGCCAGCCGTCCTTCAGATGTGCCGGCTCCATCACTGTGGGGAATCGGGGAGGGGGGGCTGCATGGCGTGACGTGCAGAAGCACAGGCCCGCCCCCCCGGCACTCCCTCAGCTGCCCACCCACGAGGAGATGGGCGGGCGTAGCAGTCAATGAGACCTCTGCGCCCAATCCCGTACTGTAGTTTGGGGCGCGATTCCAGACCGGGGCAACGTAACCGAAGTTACTTTTGCCCCTTTCCTGATCATGGCCAAGCTAACCACGGTTCTCGACCTCTGGCCGGCCGGAGGTCTAGAACCGTGGTTAGGTTTGACCCCCGCCAGAGATTCACTGTGGTGAACATCTGGTGGGGGTAAAACAGAAGTTCACGGGAATGCTGCCATCACAGGGGATCCACTGTGATCCACTGTGGTGAAAGGCGTTTTTGTAATGTCTGAAATTACCCCTCTTTTGATGCAGAGTATCAAAATTTAAACTTGCTGCTAATCAGGCTGCTTGCTTACTTAAAACTAATAGCTCCCATCAGGTAATAGGTTCATATTTGAGCATAAAGGCTGTTTATAGAAATAAGTTAAAGTTTAAAAAAAACACTGGGCAACCAACATCATATGTGGGCCATTTTAGAAGAAGTTATGAGAAAGTATGATCATGTTAAATTTTGGTATATAGTCAATAAAGGGACATCGGATGGTTATTCTTTGATCCTGGTATTTCAAGGACCACTTGGCAAGATCATTTATAAAACATTTTCTGTAGGGCGACCTTAGGAGTACTGGATACTTTGGATGAGCTGGCTTTAACATCTTGCCCTGTGTGGAACCCCATGTCAAAACCAGAAATAAGATCTCTAATCCTAAAATTGCCAGCTAGGAATAGGAAATCACATGACGAGAAAGGGATCTCTGGTGAAGTACTCTGAGAAAACGTAGCTTGGTGCATACCCATTCTTTGCAAGTTGTTTGAATATATAAATGTATATGGATTGCACTGCCACTGGACATTACTCAGACCCTCCCCTGCCTCCCACAGGCCTGGTTACCCCCTCTGCTGCCTTCAATACGGACGACTAGGATGCCTACCCAAATCTTTCTTGCTCCCTCGCCCTCCATCTCTCCTCTCCTTCTCTCACTGCTGCTGTCTCCCGTGCTTCTCCCTCTTCTTCTTCCAAAAGTCTTTCTCCAACCTGCCCACCCCCAGTTCTCTTCCTTGCCTATACCCCCCTCCCCTTCACCCCCCTTTTCCCATTCCCTGAAAGTCCCCTCCTCCCCTACACCCCCCCTTATCCAGACCCTGCACATCCATCTGCTCCACATCCCCCAATCTCATCCACATCCCTTGCTGTCCCCCAGATCAATTGCCCTTCCCTGCTCCCTCTGGAACTGCCGCTCTTCCGTGACTAAGCCCCTCTTCATTCATGACCTCTTCCTTTCTCACCCCTTTCAACTCCTTGCTCTTACTGAAACCTGGATCTCTCTCTCCGACTCTGTCACCCCTGCCACACTCTGTTCTGGAGGCCTTTCACTCTCTCATCGGCCTCGCCCTGAGGGCTGGGGTGGTGGCATGGGCTTTCTCCTTGCCAACCTCTGTCGATTCTAACCCCTTTCCCCTCCTCCCTCCCTCTCCTTCCCTTCCTTTGAGGCTCAGTCTGTGTGTCTATACTCCCCCCTTCACCTTCATGTTGCTGTCATCTACCACCCCTGGCCCCATCTCCTCCTTTCTCCCAGACTTTGAATCCTGGCTAACCTTCCTCCTCTCTGATGATACCCCCACTCTTATTCTTGGCAACTTTAATATCCACGTTGACACACTTTCCAAGTCCCCTATCTCCCGCTTTCTCTCCCTAACCTTCTCCTTTGAACTTCGCCTGTGGACCAATTCCCCCACCCACACTGATGGCCACTCCCTTGACCTCACTTTCTCCAGAAACTGCTCTGTTGCTGATCTCTCCTTCGATCCTTGTCATAAATCTGACCACCTCCTTGCCTCCTTCAACCTCTCCCACAAAACCCCCTCATCTCCCCCCACTCCATGCCCTTTCCTCAACTTGCAGGCCATTACCTCTCTTGACTTCACCACCTCCCTCTCCCACCTCCTCCCTCCAGTCTTCTCCTCCTCTTCCCCAAACTCTGCCATCTCTTCTCTTAACACCTCTCTCTCTTCAACCCTTGACTGCCTTGCCCCCCTCTCCTCCGACCCCATCCGACCCTAAAAACCCCATCTTTGGCTCACTCCTAACATCCGCTACCTCCGCTCTTGCATCCGGGCTGCCGAACACCTCTGGCATAAATCCTGCTCCCACCCTGACTTCCTCCATTATAAATTCTCCCTCTCCTCCATCTCTTCTGCTATCTCCATGGCTAGGCAACACTACTATGCCTCCAGGATCAATTCCTACTCTCGTGACCCTCACCACCTCTTCTCTACCTTTGATTCCCTACTCAAGTCCCTCTCCACCCTCTACCCTGTCTGCTCAGGATCTCGCATTATTCTTCACCTCGAAGATTGACAAGATCTGCCAGAACATTGCCTCCCACCCATCTCCTCTTCCCACTCCCTCCCCTCCCACTCCCCCCTCTCCTCCTTCCCCCCGACTTCCTTGAGGAGGTCTCCACTCTGCTCTCTTCCTCAAACCCCTCCACCTGTCCTCTTGACCCGATACCCTCCTGCCTCCTGACCTCTATTGATCTCACAGTTGCCCCCCCCATTACAGGTCATTAATCTCTCCCTCTCCACTGGCTCCTTTCCCTCCGCCTTCAAGTATGCCACTGTTTCTCCCATCCTCAAAAAGCTCACCCTGGACCCATCTGACCCCTCTAGTTACCAGCTGGTCTCCCTCCTTCCCTTTGTCTCTAAACTTCTGGAATGTGTTTTCCACTCCCGCTGCTTTGACCTCCTCTCTGCAAATTCCTCCCTGGACCCTCTGCAATCTGGGTTCCACCCCCTTCACTCCATGGAAACTGCCCTTGCCAAGATCACCAATGATCTACTTGTTGCTAAATCTAAGCGCCTCTACTCCATTCTTTTCCTCCTTGACCTCTCTGCTGCCTTCGACACTGTCAACCACTCACTCCTACTGGACTTGTTTCGCTCCTTGGGGTTCTGCAGCTCTTTCCTTGACTGGTTCTCCTCCTACCTCTCTGACTGCTCCTTTAATGTGTCTCTTCCCAATTCCAACTCCTCCTCCCTCCCCCTGTGGATTGGGGTTCCTCAAGGCTCTGTCCTTGGCCCTCTTTTCTTCTCTATCTACACCCTTTCCCTTGGCAAACTCATTGCCTCCCACTGCTTCCAATATCATCTCTATGCTGACGACACTCAGCTCTATTTCTCTACCCCTTCTCTCTCCCCTTCTGTTCACTCACGTCTCATCAACTGTCTCACTGGCATCTCTGCCTGGATGTCCTAACGCCAGGTCAAACTCAACATGGCCAATATTGAACTCCTTATTTTTCTTCCTCTTCTTCCTCTCTGCTTCCCTGTCCATCCGCATCAATGGAGCCACCATCCATTCTGTTCCCCAAGCCCGTAGCTTGGGCTTCATCTTTGACACTCATCTTTCCTTTAAGCCTTACATAGACTCCGTTGCCAAGTCCTGCCAGTTCACCCTCCATAACATCGCTTGGATCTGCCCCTTTTTCTCTATCTCCTCTGCCAAAACACTTGTTCATGCCATTGTCATTTCTCACCTCAACTACTGCAACCTTCTCCTCACTGGCTTCCCTCACTCTCACCTGTCCCCCCTTATTGCCATCCAAACCTCCGCTGCCAAGGTCATCCACTCAGCCTGTTGCTTTGACCATGTGTAGCCTCTCCTCTCCTCTCTCCACTGGCTCCTCCTTCCAGAATGCATTCAATTTAAACTCCTGGTCTTCACCTATAAAACACTTCACCGCCAAGCTCCCGTCCACCTCTCAGCCCTAACCTCCTTACGCACTCCTGCATGTGCCCTCCACTCCTCCTCTGTCCCCTCCCTCACTCTCCCCTGTCTTCCATGATCCCCTAACTTCCTTCGTCCCTTCTCCCTCGCTGCCCCTGATGCCTTCTTCCCTCCTTACCCACATCCGCCTCGCCTCCTTCCTCCGCAACTTCAAATCCCTCCTCGAGACCCACTTCTTCCGTGCTGCATTTCCCAGTGCCTGTTAGTTGTTTTTCCCCAAATACTTACAGTCTGCCCTCCTCTTCAGACTCCTGATTAACTGTAACCAAGCCAAGTGCATGCACCTGAAACTTTGCAGCCGCTTTCATGTTTGCTTGCTTCTCCCTTGTCTTCCCTTTGTCCCCTCTCCTTGTCGCCCCCTCCTTGTCTTTTTAGGTTGTAAGCTGTAGGCAGGGACCGCATCTTTATCTTTGTTCTGTAAAGCACCAGGTACACAGCTGGTGCTATACAAATGTGTATAATAATAATAATAATAATAATAATAATAATAATAATAAATAATTAATAATTCCTAATGGTTGTAACCATAGTGTCTTCACCTATAAAGCTCTTCACAACCTTGCTCCCCCCTACCTCTCTGCACTTATCGCCCTCCATACTCCAGCCCGTGCACTTCGCTCCTCCTCTGTCCCTTCTCTCACCCTTCCACGCCTTCCCTGCTCCCCTAAGCGCCTTCGTCCCTTCTCACTTGCTGCCCCCCATGCCTGGAACTCCCTCCCTGTCCACATCCGCCTTGCCCCCTCCCTTCATACCTTCAAATCTCTCCTTAAAACTCACCTCTTTCGCTCTGCTCTGTCTGACTCTTTATCCTGCTGAGCCACTATTCCTATACCTACGATCGGTTTACCCTTATCCTTGCAACATGGACCTGCCTGCTGTCATTCTCATCGTAACCAAGCCAAGTACGTGCACTTGAGACCTCGCATCTTCATGAATGTTAGACCCCTTGTCTCTCCCTCTGTTCCCCTTCCTAAGTCTCTCCCCCAGCTCCTGTCTCTCAGATTGTAAGCCCTAGGGGCAGGGACCGTGTCTATTTTATTACTTTGTAAAGTGCCAGGTACACTGCTGGCACTATATAAATGTTTGTTAATAATAATAATAATAATAATAATAATAGTGTCATTGTTCCAATATTAAAAAAGGGTGATAGGAATGACTTCTCAAATTATAGACCAATTAGTCTGATAGATATAACAACTATTTATTTTATTTTTATTTAATATATTTAATATCCCGCCCCTCCTTCAAACAGCTCTGGGTGGCTATGGGTGATTTCAGATGTTACAGGTGCCCAATTCACCACAGTGATTCCCAGTGATGTTGAACCATCTAACCACCCCCCGTGGGCAAGAGAGGCTCCAAACAGAAGTGACGGGAGCAGGACCACGGCAGGGAATTGGACAGGCAGACCATGGCCTGGGGCAACACAACAGACATTACGCCGATCTCAGGTCGGGCCATGGTCAAAGCACCCGGAAGGCGCCGGGGTAGCTTGTCCAGGCTGCTGCCGTGTGCCCATTAAATCTCCCTCCCCGGTCTGTGTTGTTACTGGTTGCCTGGCAGCGATGTTGCATGCTTTGTCCATGACTGGGAATCATTTTGTTTGATCTGGCAACCACCAAACAGATGTTCAGGGCTCTTTGGCCCCACCGTGGGATTGACTGTGGTTGACTGTGATCTCGTAACGTCTGAAAATACCCTATGTTGTATGTTAGATATTTGTTAGAGAAATTAGAAGGATGGGCAAATACATTTTTTTTAAAGGAACAAGCCACTTTTCAATCAGATCATTCTACAATAATTCACTGTTACGGTTTGGCCCATTTAGCAAACAAATATATACATGTGCGGAAAAGTAAGCTTTTTGTAGCTTTTGTTGTTCTGAAATTGGCTTTCAGTATAATTAATTGAAATTTGCTTAATTTCAGGAAATTAGGCAAGTCCTAATTCCTGCTAACAGAAAAAAATATATGAGACTTTTGGATAGATTACTTATATAACAGGTGCCCTCCTATAAATATTTGGACCTAACATTTTCCACATCTAGTTCATGGATGCAGTCTCCACTCCTCCTATACCCCCTCCCTCGCTATCCCTCGTCCGCCCTGCTCCCCTAACTACCCCCATGCCTGGAACTCCCTCCCTGCCCACATACACCTCACCCCCCTCCCTCCGCATCTTCAAAGCCCTCCTCAAAATCCAGGTCTTGGTTGCCACCTTTCCCAACGCCTGTTAGAACGTTCCTTTCAATATTTGCTGTCTCCTGACTAAACATAACCAAGCCAAGCATGTGCACCTGAGACTTCGCATCCACTTGAATGTAAGTTATCCCTCATCTATCCCTATGTCCCCTATTGTTGTCTTCCCCCTCCATGTCTATTAGATTGTAAGCTGTAGGCACGGACCGAGTCTGTCTAATTGTTCTGTAAAGCGCCAGGTACACAGCTGGCGCTATACAAATGCTAATAATAATAATAATAATAATAATTAATAATTAGATTTTGGCTTACTACTGGGGTAGATTGGTTAGACCAGCAATTTGTCTGATAGATTCTAAAATAGCTCCCCAGGTAATATATGGGACAGTGGTTTGGGGTTGCATTAATTTGGCACAGCTCGAGCCGGTTCAAAGTAAAATTCTTAGAAAGATGTTAGGGGCACGTCTTAGCACTTCTACCTGTTTTCTGAGAGCAGAAACTGATCTTCTTCCTTTTGAAATGAAAATGAGGCTGAGGGTTTTCTCATATTGGCAGCGATTACTGAATATGTCTGAGGCTAGATTAACTCGTCTGTGTTGGACATAACAAATTAATCTGAGTTGTCCCAAGCCGTGGAGATCCCAGGTTAAAATATTTTTTTTAATTTAGGATTCTCATTTATTTTCTTTCAAGGGTGATCAAGAATGCAGACCAGAGACATTTTCCGGGAATGTGTAAAGGATATTTATTCTCAATCCAACATGGCATTGATTCGTGAACCCTGAGTGGCCCCACACTATGGGAAACTTAAGACAATTCATCAATGCAAATCTTATCTGTGAGCTAGCGAATTTTACAATACGGAGGGCATTCACATTGCTATGTTTTCAACTGATGACAACTAAGGTTGTGGAGTGACAATTAAATGGGATCCCATATAAACAACATTTATGTGCATGCCATTGACAGGTTGAGGACTTGCAACATTATTTATTTAACTGTCCACAGACAGCTGGAGTTAGATCTAAATACTTGAAGGAGTTAATGGCAGGGAAGCTACAATAGGACATTAATTGAAATTTTCTTATCTATTGGCTAATCCACATAAGGAAATTACATTTAAGGTGGAAACTTTCACCCATACTTTGGCAGTACAAAATCGTAATCAAGAAAGTTTGTCTCTTGAGAGTGAGACCATATAGATGCTGTTATAGAGAGGCTTCAGCTTAATTACCTGGGTGGAATAATATTGTCTACATAATTCCTTGGCTTACGACCTGTATGTGTGGGATACCTTTAGTGCAGGGTTGGGTTTGGTTTTATGTTCTGATCCACTGATGTTATAAAATATTTTGATTTTTTCTTTGGCCACGAGAATGTGATGTATAAACTGTAAGTTTTTTATAATTGTTTTATTAGTGTTTTATAAGTTTTTTTTTTTTTTTTTAAATTGCTACAACTAATGGTTGAGACAAATGTATTTACTTACTTACCCAACTAAGTGGTGAGGGTCTGGGCTGCAAAGTCCTGTTGCCTTACCACTGAGGGTGAAAACAGACATGATGCTAACCACCCTTTAACCACCTTTGGTGGTCATTTATGCATGTTGCAGGACTGCATAGGGCACCAATACAGCCCTGCAACATGCATAAATAACCACCCAGGGTGGTTAAAGGGTGGTTAGCATCATGTCTATTTTCACCCTGAATGGACTTTAGGAAGGAAAAGCCCCAGGAGGTGTTCGGCTTCCCGGGAGTGCCTGTTCCTCTGCAGGGGCATTCAGTGAGTCTTGTACCAATGGGCCTGCTGTTTTGCCAAGTCCTGGCTGAGTGAACACGAGCTGGATCCCCAGATCCACTTGCCCGGCCACTGAGCGAGATTCCTGTGGAAAAGTATAAGGAAACTCCCGGCTGTTGCTTGTTTCTGCCTGTCTGCCTCATGGTGAAACACTTAGGCTCCCTCGCAACCCTGGGCAAGGCATCCCCCGTGTGTGTGTTGGGCTTGAGTGCTTGAGTGTCTGAGCCCACAGACTCCTACTCTCCTCAGATTGGGATTGCTACTTCTCCAGTCCCCACCCCCCTCAAAGGCTCATCTCCAGGGAGGCTACCCTGGTGCTACAGTACTGTCTGACTTGAAAAGGGGCTATAAAGGACTAATTCCTTTGCCATCCTTCAGAGCAGTACATTTTTGGTAAGATGAAGTGCCGTGTCTTTCTCCTCTCACCCTTCCTTTGAATCTCCTATGGTTTGATGTTCTGGCACAGACAAACACAGACACATTCCAGTCTGGGTTCACATCTTCACATGGGGTAGAGACCACGCTTGCCAGTCATAGCTGGAATGGAGGAGCCAATAAGTGGTGATCGAAGGATGTGTGACATCCCTTAGAGGCCTGAATTGTGGCATTCATCAACATTCTATTATTTAACCCTCCCATGTTGTTCAACGTATGCATTCAGCCCTTTAGGGATGTCATGAACAAGCACGGGGTTGAGTATCATCACTATGCTGATGATACACAACTCTGTATCTCTTGTCTGATTAACCGTGCCAACTCAGCCTCTCCTTTGGAGGAATGCCTGAATTATATAGCTGCCTGGATGCATTGGAGCTACCGCATACTTAATCCAGGGAAGACTGAGGTGATGTTGGGGGGAAGGGACAGAAGATATGATGATGCCCTTGCCTCCTTCAGGCCCCTGAATGTAGATGGGGTTTGGGTGGAGGTAGTGGGACAAGTAAAGTATTTGAGCATCATTTTTGACCATGCTCTGTCCATGAAAATCCAGGTGTCAGATGTGGTTCAGAATGCTTTTTCAACTATGTACGTATAATGTTTTTCTTTTGCTACAACCAATCTGTTGAGCCAATAAACTATTATCTATTTTTAACTATGCAATTTGCGTAAGTTACACCCTTATTTATCCCAGATTGACCTTGCCACTGTCACCCATGCCCTGGTGACTACAAGGCTTGATTTTTGTAATTCCCTCTTCTACAGGCTACTGGCAGTGCTTATCCATCTCTTTCTGCTTGTTCTGAACACAGCAGCATGGCTGCTTACTGGTTTGGGAAGCCATGATCAGATTACGCCTGCCCTGTGTGCTCTGCATTGGCTGCCTGTGGAGTGACAGATTACGTTTAAGATTACAGTGCTGGCTTTTAGAGCCCTGAATGGGTTAGGCCCTGGCTATATTTGAGACCTACTTTTGGAGTCTCAAACCTATGGGTATCGGTGCTCAGAAACCACCTACTGTTTGAGGGTTCCACCATCATACCTTAAGTTGGCGATGATTAGGTTTTTGCGGTGGCGGGCCCCATTGGTGTGAAACTTGTTCCCTTGGGATGTTTATCTCAGGGTACTTTCAGACATGATGCTAACCACCCTTTAGCCACCCTTGGTGGTTATTTATGCATGTTTCAGGGCTGTATTGGTGCCCTATGTAGCCCTGCAACATGCATAAATAACCACCAAGGGTGGTTAAAGGGTGGTTAGCGTCATTTCTGAAAGTACCCTCAGTTCCTCCCTCCTTACCTTTAAAAAGCACCTAGTTAGGATCCACTGCTTGTTCCTTTAATTGTACACTATCCGCCCTCTCTTTCCCCTATTTTAACGTTGTTTTAAATTGTGTTATACTGTTTACATTGTTTTATATCTTGTGAAGTGCTCCAAGTGCCATGTAAGGCAGGGGGGCACTATATAAATAAAATTATTATTTATGTATTTATTTACTGCAAAATGTAAGAATTTGGGCTTTTGGCTGTTTAGCACTGATGGACACAAAATGAACCCTTAGCACTAGTGTGATTCCTATTCAGTCCAATTTGTGCAAGCACCTAATACTACTAACAGCGTAGAGGACCATATCCTTAGTGGCTTCTTCAGCTTATGAGCCTAATATGATAAGTCTGCAGACCATCTTATATGCCAAGAAAGTTTGCCTTTGGGGGCAGGAGGGGAAGAGCAGAGAGGCAGTAATATGTTATAATACTGGCTTTAGAAAAAAAATCAACTTGGGGGACTGATCCACTGAAATCAATTTAAAATATGTCACTCACTTCAGTAAATCTTCAGATATAGTCCTATAATAATAATTTTACAATGTCCTACCTCCCAAGAATTCATAATTTGTAATAATATCTAAACTTCACATTAAACTAATTTACTCTAGTGGACTAAAAATAAATAAATAACTTTCAGAAAGTAAATATTCAGCATGAATATGAATACTTTATGTCTCCAATTAAACAGGAATGTATTCTAGACTACTTTTGTAAAAAGAACATCAAATGTGGCATCTTATTGTTTTCAAATAGACTCTCCTACTCATTGTATCTAAAAAGCCGTCGAAACCTGTCAATAATGCCCATGTGTCCTATAAAATGTTTTTATTTCTTTCATGGTATGTTATGCTTCATCAGTTTTCTTAATCCTAGCTGCAGTTCACGTTGCCATTCTGAAACAGCTCACTGAGCAGTAATTTATCTCTTGACTGTAGCATAACAACCACAAATGCAGGTTATTCTGGGAGCAGGGATTTGCATTGCATAAACCGTATTTTAAAAATCATTTTCAAATGAGATTAATTCATGATAGGGAAATTATTCCTCTATTTTTGGATCCAGCCTCCAAGACACCCGAGGTTGACTCTTGAGTATTTTTTTTAGGTATTGGGAAGAATCTTCATTTGAGGATTAGGGATTTCTGCAAAGAGAAATGATACCACAGGAGAAATTAGAAGATGTTCCCCCCATTTACTTTAATATCTATTTAAAATTGGCATTAGAAAGATAATGACAGATTGCATTTTAGCTGAATTTTTCAGTTGTGCTCTGGATGACTTGTATTTCTTTTCAATTAAGATGACTGCTTTAGCATGGTAAGAGATTACTGCTCCTGCATGCTGAAAAGATATTAACAATTAAAATTGAGGGAGGAACGGTGTCATGTACTAGAGGATTATTGGAGTTTTCTTTGCTAAATGATGAAGGCTTCTCTTTGTGAGTATCTTGTTTTAATGTTTGTCATTAAGGAATGATGGTTACATGTTGAGTGCATAGTTATTATACAGTATGAAAATGAAAATGTTCACATAATATATGTAGAGCTTAAATAGGCTGTAGTGATTTTTTTTCTTCCCACAGCCATAACCCGCTGCGAGATATTCTTTTCAAACTACAAAGGCCCGAATTTAGTGAATCCTCAGTGAGTGGTAAAGCACAGACACTGGTTAGTGGGCAGGACAGGATACCCTTGGCCACTTTTGACAGGGCCAACCACATGTTGGCCTTGCCGGCCCAGTAGGCCAAGGGATCGCTGCTGGGATCAATGCATGGCTTCTCCTCCAGGTACGTCTCCACAGCTGCTGAGGTGTCATCATACTTCCTCTGGTAGCTCTGGGTGAACACCACCTGCCCCACTGCCCTCAGCTACGCTGATTGCCATTTTGTGCTGGGCCCTATGCTCCCCAGAGTGGCCTGCATGCAGGAGGATATGCTGGCTATAGGGGTGCTAGTGCTGCTACTCATCCTGCTGCTGGTGCTGCTGCTACCGCTAGGGCTGGGGGCAGGGATAGACCCAGATGACTGGAAGGAGTCACTGCTCCAACTCCCACCATCCACAGGGGCATCCTGCTGCATAGTCCGCCCTGCCTGCCAGACCTCCTGCACCAGCACACCCTTCCGGAGGCCATAGACCACTGTCTCGCATGTCATGCTGCCCTTGATCCTGGGGTCCAGCAAGGTTGCCAGGACATATTCATCCCAGCACAGGAGCTCATCAAAGCACACACTCAGCCCTGCATTAAGCTTCCATGCCAGATCAAGTGCCTCATTGGAGATCTTCCTGCCCACAGGGCCACAATCCCTCCCCCCAAGAATCTCGTCCACACTCCTGTGGAGACTATGGACCAGCGGGGTCACCTGGCTGAGGCTGAGGCTGGCGGTGGAGCTGCTCATGATCTCAGTCACAGCCAAGAACAGTCTCAGGATGAAGACCGTGTGAGCAAGGATCTCCCATTCCTCCCTGTTTAACCCTGGAGGTGCCTCAATGTCTGTTTCCAGTTCCACCTGATGCAAGGCAGATTTCTGTTCAAGAAGCCGCTCGAGCATCAGGAAGGTAGAATTCCACCTGATGGAGGCATCTTAGACCAGCTGGTGCACCAGGGACCCTTGCTCAGTCTGCTTCTACTGGAGGAGCTTGCTGCCCTTCACGATCCTGTTGAAGAACCCCACCAGCTTCCACCTGTGCATTACTACTTGACCACAGGTATGTTGTAAAGTGGACAATGCCCCCCCCCCAGCTTGCCAGCAGCTCCCTCACCCGCTCCTTCAAAGCCCTGTACAGCTGTGGCACCACAGTCCAACTCAGGGTGGAGTGGGAAGGCAGTTTAAGCTGGGGGGCCAGGAATCCAATCAACTGCTGGAAGCCCTTGTCCTCTAAAATTGAGAAGGGCTGCCCATCCAGTGCAATCATCTCAGCCAACAGGTGCTTGGCTTTCTCTTGAAAGAAGTCACATCGCCCTCAAGCACCCAAAGCCGTGGCAGCTGCCACCCCCCCAGCTCCTCCATAGTGGACTGACACTGCTGGCAAGGCTCCTGCTGCTGTTCTGTTCCCATACTGCTCCTGCTGCTAGAGGCAGCAGCAGTTGTTGCTGGACGCTTGCCTACTGAAGGAGCCAGGTGACTGGCCACTGCAGTTGGGAACCTGCTGGCATCCACTTTCCCTGCCTTCCCGCTTAGCATCAGAGCACTGTGGCATGACTTCAGGTGCCTCGCCATTGCAGTTGTCCCAAAGTTGGCGAGCACTTGCCCATGCTTCACCAGTTTATTGCACAAAGTGCACTGCACCTTCCTGAGATCATCTGCCCGCACCAGCTTAAAATGTTCCCACATGGAGGATTTTTTTGCCCCTCCTACCATCTGGTCCACCCCAGGTGACACACAGCTGCTGCCAGCACTGCTGGGATGGGCACATCTTGGTGTCGATGATGACACAGCCATGGGAGGAGGGACAGTCATTGCCTCAGATCCAGACATATCCTCTCCGACACTAAGTTCTTCCTCACTGTCCCTGATCACGGTGATGTCCCATGAAGGGGAGTACTGGAACCCTGAGGCTTGTCTCTCTGTGCCCGCCATGCTGCTGGCACTCTCCCTGTGCCCCCCTCTAAATCTGCTAGTACTGCTGCTGCTGCTGCTACTCTTCTCCCTACTGCCATTGCCCGGGGATCAGGCCATGCCTCTAGCAGCTGGGGTGGGATCCACCAGCTCTGGACTGCTGAGACTCGCCTCAACAGTGGGGGACATTGGTGGCCCTGGAGGAACATCAGAATCAGTAGCACCTGCTTCAGCAGCTGTAACAGAGAGCCGTAGTCTCATGTACTGCAGGCCTTCCAGTGCCCTGCGTGGCAGTGGAGAAGGGCACTGGCAGGAGATGATGCTGAGCCGCTGAAGCCTGTTGCCGTAAAGCAGGCCTGCTGAGTTTGGGGCATGGTGATGTGCTCGGGCTACTGCTGCTGCCTGCTGCCACTTCCCTGGCACGGCCCCTTCTGCCTCTGGCACATGCTCCATTGCCTCCTCTATGGGCAGCTGACCAGCCTCTCCTTCCCTTCTCCATTTCTCCCTCCAAAATAATGTTTTTATATTTTATTTTTCTTAATTAATTTTTTAATCTAATATTATATCTATCTATCTACACTAAATCTAACTGCTATTAACAATTCTAAATGTTATGAACTAAATGGATTTCCCCACATATTGTATTTTTAAATTGTTTTAAAATTTTATACTGTTTTAATGAATGTTGTTTGCTGCCCTAGACTCACCTGTGGGCAGGAGGGGTGGGATATAAATTTTAAATAAATAAATAAATTAATTCAATTAAATTATCTAATAAGTACAAAGGCCTACTCCTACAAACACTACTAAATCTCTAAACACTATCTCTATCTCAGCTAACTCCTACATCTAGCTAGCTAGCTAGCTATCTGGTATGGGGGGGAACACAAAGAACACAAAGAGGGGTAGAAAACTGAAATGAAACCTAAATCAATCGAATGCTACTCAAAATGAATAAAAAAACAGGGGAAGGGAATCAGGGATGGAATATATATAGAGGGAGAGGAAAAAGATTTAATGGAGGGGGGAGGGAGGAAGGAAGTTTGAACACAGGGAGGGGTAAAAACAAAAAATAACACCTAAATCTATCTAATCTAATCTAAATAAATGATAATATGAAGGTAGATGGGTTGGATAGGTGAAATAGGAGGAGGATTGCAATAGACTGAGGAGAACAAAACTGCTGGGAGAGGGAGCTGTCTGAAACACCTGTTGTTCAGGAACAGTGACTAGCTCAGAAGGTGTTGGTAGGGGACAGGCTAATGAGTTTTGTTACTTGCTGCGCCCACCTCATGGCAAGCCCCATTGGCTCTATGCAGCCTAGCCTCATGGTCAATCGCAGACTGAGAACCCAGTGGTCTGAGGAGAAAAGGGATGGTGATTGGGCAGGCTGGCTGCTACTCCAAGCCTCTCCACCCCCTGGTGCCTGGAAGTCTGCTCCTCAGCTGACTCCCCATCCCTGTCACATTTTGCCTTCCAATGACACATTTTTGCCACCCGAACTCATCCAAACTCGATCCAAACTGACCTAACTGTTCTGTCATTTTGGAGTTCAGAATCAAGTTCGGTTCGGTCTGTTCAGGTTCGGTTGTCTGAACAGGCTGAATTTGGGCCAAACTTCGAACTTCTGAATCGTTTTCACCCATCCCTACCAGGTTGCCAATATCAAACCCTGCCTCAGCCTGCCTTCTGCTCATGCCATGCTGCCTGTATGCCCGCTCAGGTGGTCAAGATCACACCCTGCCTCAGTCTGCCTTCTGCTCATGCCATGCTGCCTGTCTGCCCGCCCACCCAGGTGGCCAAGATCAAAGCCTGCCTCAGTCTGCCTTCTGCTCATGCCACGCTGCCTGTCTGGCCACCCACCCAGGTGGCCAAGATCAAAGCTTGCCTCAGTCTCCTTTCTGCTCATACCACGCTTCCTGTCTGCCCGGCCGCCCTCCCAGGTGCCCAAGATCCAAGCCTGCCTCAGTCTGCCTTCCCATGCTCATGGCAAAGTGTCTGTCTGTCTGCCCTGTGGGCAAAGATGAAGCTCTGCCCAAGCCTGTCTACCTCTCATGCCAAGGTACCTGTCTGCCTGCCCTACCAACTCTGGTTGATATGCCCCACTGGCTTAGTAATCCCGCTGCTGCTGTCTACTGGTCCATGGGTGCTCTGCCCTGGCAAATCAAAATGTGCCCACACAATGTGCCCGAGCTGCGTTGCAGGAGGTGGCGGGGTATAAATTTGGAAAATAAATAAATAAATAAATAAATAAATAAATAAATAAATAAATCCTGCTGCTGACATCTGCTGCTGTATGGGAGCTGTTCCCTGGAAAATCCTACCATCCTGACTCCATGGGTGCTTCGCACAGGCAAATCCTGCTGCTGCTGTCTCTGCTGTTCCACGGGTTCTGTGCCTGGCCAATCCAATGTCTGCTGCTGCCGCCAATGCTGCCTCTGCTGTCTGTGCCACGGGTTCTGTGCCCCATAAATCCAATGTCCACTGCTGCTGCCAATGCCACCTCTGCTGTCTGTGCCATGGGTTCTGCTTCCGGGCAATCCAATATCTCCTACTGCTGCCAATGCCGCCTCCTCTGTACCATGGGTTCTGAGACTGAGCAATCCAATGTCTGCTGCTGGGTGTCCATGTGACTCACCATCAGGGTTCTGGGGGGGTCATTCCAATCATGGAGAGCCATCATTCCACTTCATCTAGAAGCTGCCATTCCATTCCCAGGACCCACCTTCAGGGTTCTGGGGCTGTCATTCCACTCATGGGGAATTGTTATTCCACTGCATCAAGAAACAGCCAGCCACTCTAGTCCCAGGACCCACCCTCAGGGTTCTGGGAATGTCATTCTGCTCTTGGGGAAGCTGCTCGGGGAAGCTGCCACTCTAGTTCCATGACCCACCTATGTTCCAGGCAGGGAAGAGGCCTGATCAGGGAATTGCATGCTGGCATCCTACTCGCCTGATTTCAACCAACTCTTCTGCAATTTGGAAAAGTAGCCTTCCCCAGTTGTGATTCATGTGGCCAGCTGTGATGGCGAGTAGAAATGGAGAACCCAGCCAGCATAAAGTGAGCAGACCTAGAGACAGAACTGCTGCTGCTCGGTCTCAGATGGCCAGCCATGGTGCCATGGGCATCGGGCACCCCCAGGGGCCAAGCACCAAGCCTGCAATGCCCAGACAACCTGGGGTGTCAAGCGCCATGTGCCAAGCCTTCCCAGTCTCTGCTGCTGCTGGGTCTGCCATGCCACCACAGGCACCCCTGGGGGTCCCTGGATCACCCCAAGCCTCACGGTGGGTCCGAACAACACCAAATGTTCGAGGGGGACCAAACACTGCTGAATCAAATGACCGAACCAGAACTCAAACCCAAACTCAGTTGTCAAACCGAATGGACAAATGGCCAAACATCCAAACAGCATTCTTTTTGCACATCCCTACTGCTGCCAATGCTGCCATTGCTGTGTGTGCCACAGGTTCTGTGTCCTGGCAACCCAATATCCACTTCTTCTGCCTCTGCTGTGCCACGGGTACTGTGTCCAAGCAATCCAATGTCTGCTACTGAGTGGCCATGTGATTCAACACTGGGCAAGGCTTGACAAATTGGCAGAATAGCTTGTGCAAATCCAGAGAGTAGGATGCAAACCTGCAATGCCCGGCCATGTAGGGGTGTCAGCCCTTGCCGGCCTTCTGCCCTTGCTCCACCGATGCCAGCTGGCAACGTCCTACCAAACAGGGGTACCAGCCACTGAGCCCTGGCCAGGCCTCTGCTGCTGCTCCACTGATGCCATCCTGCCTGAAATGCCCAGCCAAGTATGGACTCCAGCCACTCCAGCCCCAGTACCCACCATCGGGGTTCTGTGGCCTCCATTACAGGCAGGGAGGACTGTCCATCCATTTCATCTAGAAGCTGCCACTCTAGTCCCAGGACCCACCATCAGGATTCTGGGGCCATCATTCTGCTCACAGGGATCTGTTCTTCCACCGCATCAAGAAGCAGCCAGTTCAGCCCCAGGATCCACCATCCGGGTTCCACTTCATCCAGAAGCTGCCACTCCTGTCCCAGGACCCACCATCAGGGTTCTGGGGCCATCAGTCTGCTCAGAGGGAGCCATCATTCCACTGCATCAAGGAACAGCCAGCCACTCCAGATGCAGGACCCACCATCAGGGTTCTGGGACCTACATTACAGGCAGGGAGGGCTGTCCATGCACATCATCAAGAGCTGGGGTGGGGGCAGCTGACAAGTCCATCAGCAGCTGCATTACATGGAGGCCGGAGTGGCTTTCAACTTGAAAGCCACGTGCATGTTGGAGGAAATGATTGCGCTTGATGGGCAGCCCTTCTCGGTGGTTGGTAACATGAGGTTTAGGCACCTGATTTGCTTCCTGGACCCCAGTTTAAGCTGCCCGCATACATCACCCTGAGTCAGGCTGCCACTAATGCCTGACAGCCTGCAATGCCCAGTCAAGCAGGGGTGCCAGCCACTGAGCCCTGACCAGGCCTCTTCTGCTGCTCCACTGATGCCTGGAAGCCTGCAGTGCCAGTCTGAGTAGGGGTGCCTGAGACCAAGCCATGGCCAGGCCTCTGCCGCCACTCCACCGATGCCAGCCTGTAATGCCCTGCCCACTATGTGTGCCAGCCACCAAGTCCCAAGCCTTCCTGGCCTCTACCGCTACTGCCGCTGGGTCTGAGATGGCCAGCCCTGATGCCATGGACACCCCCAGGGGCCAAGAGCTGAGCCTGCCTGCCAGGGCAACCCAGAGGGCCAAGAGATGATCCTGCCTAGCAGGGCAACCCAGAGAGCCTAGTGCCAAGCCTTCACAGTCTCTGTTGCTGATTCTGTGTCTCAAACAGCCAGCCCATGCACCATGGGCAGCCCCAGGGGCCAAGCAGCAAGCCTGCCTGCCCAGGCAACCCAGGGTGCCAAGCACCAAGCCTTCCCAATCTCTGATGCTGCTTCCGCTGGGTCTCAGATGGCCAGCCCTGGTGCCACGGGCACCCTCATGGGCCAAGTGCCGAGCCTGCTCCCAGGGTAACCCAGGGTGACAAGCACCAATTCTTCCCAGTCTCTGCTGATGCTGCTTCTGGGTCTCTGACGGCCTGTCATGCTGCCCCAGGCACCCCTGGGGGTCCTTGGAGCACCCCAAGCTTCCCGGCAGGACAGAATTTTCCAACTATTCAGGGGGGTCCAAACCCTGCTGGACTGAACCCACGAACCCGACCTAAGTTCTTAGTCTGAACGACCGAACATCTGAACTCCGTCCTGTTTCACCATTCCTAGTTTATAAGGCCTCCCACATGTGTAGTTTTCTGCATAGTGAAGGTACTTGCTTGTGCATACTCTTCTTGGGGAGCAAGATTTTGAAAACATGCCAGACAGAAGTCATGCCACTTACCCTATCTTTGAAGTGGCACACAGATCACAACTGATACACTCTGGGGGAAACAGTATGTAGTACATGTTAATGAAAGTACTTCTAACTGGCTAAAGTCACCTTGCAATTATAATGTATGCAGATGCAGTTTAACCCTCATCTTCTGTCATAAAAATGACACTAAATGGTAGGGGTGTGCACCAGGACCCCATGTCATTTTTCATTTTCATTTTTCATGATTAAAAATGGTCATTTAAATTATTGTTAATTATGAAATTTCATTATTCATTATCAGTAGGGGTGGGACCAAAGTGAAAAAAATGGGTATCGGTTTTACCGGTTACCGGTTATTTAAAAAAATTGGTTTTATCGGTAAAACTGGTTTACCAGTACCAGTTTTTTTCATTGATTTCAATGGGGAAGTGTCCTCATCGAAATCAATGAACCCCCACAATCCCCCCCCAGGCTGTGCGGGTGGAAGGGGGTGGAACCAGAACCGGGCTCTGGGCTGCCACCGGCTGCCCGGCAGGAGCCAGGGCTATGGAGGCAGCTGAGCTCTCCTCCGGGAGCCCACACATGGGTGGCTGGTATTCTCTGGCAGTCAGCAGGCAAGACCAGTAACCTAACCCCCCATATCGCTTTTTACCTGTTTTCCCTACGGGTGGCGGCAGCGGCAGCAGTGCAGCGTGGTCCCTATTGCAGCACTGGCTTCAGCACTTCACTAGGCCTTCCGAGGAACATCCGGTATATAGGGTATATATACTATAGGGTATAAGGGGGTATATAGGGTATATATAGGCTACAGGGTATATCTATCTAATCTCTATCTATATCTGTAATCCATCTATATTACATCCATCTATCTATTCTATATACCTAAACCTATATCTATGTTTATATATGTACAGGGAGAGGCAGACAGGGGAAGGGAAAAGGTAAAATAAAGGGTATAAGGAAAGGTAAGGTATAACACTGAGGACTGGGGAAGATTTTAGTGCAAACTCCAGAGTTCTATAAACGCAGTCTGACACAGCAAGAGGTAACACAGAACAAGAGTCAAATAGCCTGTCCCTGCAACATAAAGGGCTGCAATGCCCTCCCCAGAGCCCCCATGATTGGTTCTGGGAGACAAGAGGTTGAGCAATCACAGGGTGCCATGCAACTGCCTGGGACCTGCTGGTTGAGATACTCATTGGCCAGGAATTATATCCATCAGGTCCTTCCCCTCCCTTCACAAGCCCAGTTCAAGAGTTCAGCACTGTTTCTGGCTCCGAGATGTCTGCTCCCTCCTCCCTTCTCCACAATTCCCTCTAAAACACACCTGCCAAGCAATAATGAAATCAATAATAACTGTCATTATCGTTATTGATTTCATTACTATGAATCTTCATTATCATTATTGCAACAACGATAACAAAAATGTCATTACCATTATCGACTTAACAAAAACAAAATGCACACGCCTATTAGGAGAACCAGAGGTTATGAATGTTCCATCTGATCCTGTTTTATGTGATCAGTTTCAGTGGGTGTCACCCGCTGATGCAGGGAATGTCCTTGGGGCTGTTTGGACCACTTATTGTGAACTTGACCGATGTTCATCCTTGAAAAGAAATGAAAGGGGTTCAGCTGCGTTTCTGCACCCTAGTGAAACAGGTCCATTTCTAAAAGGGTTTCAGCTGCTTTTCTGCACCCTGATGAAGCAGGTCCCTTTCAGTTTCTGGGATCAAGTGGAAATACTACTGTGTTTGAGAGAGTTAGGAATTACTCCTCTTGCTATTTCTAATAATTACTCTTTTGTTCAATCAAATAGACCTTTTATTCAATGATAGCAACATAATTTAACATACCAATTATAAATGAAGCATTTGCACCTTTAACATAGGATCCCTCACCTACTCTGTCCACTTCAAATACATACAAAGCATATATTCTTACGTGATCAGAGGTCCACGGTCTGGTTCCAGGAGGAGGGCAGGAAGTGGGCCCAAAAGCCTTGAGAGAGAGAGAGCCTGGCTGTGGAGCAAGTTGCAGGACTTCCTAGGGAGAAGTCCCAAAGGGGGCCAATCATCAAGCTAGCTGGCGCCCTAATAAGGGCTAGCAGACAAGCACCATGAAAGGCAGCTTCTTTGTCTAAAACTATCCTTTTTATCCAGTGACTGCCTTATGATTATTCAGAGTGCGGGGTTGTCAGTGCTAAGCCTGTGGAGCACTCCCATTGGTTGCTCAGAACTGGGGTACCTTCTGCTTAGTCATTGGCTTAGGGGTTTGCCCTGACCAATAGGGTCCTACCCCTCCTCCTTCCGGAGGGAGGGCCTGACTCCCTGACCGTGAGCACCCCACAACCCCCCCCCTTGGAGGCACCTTATTGTCTGACCAAGTCATCTTGTTTTTCTCTTGTACCGTTTGGTTCTGTTATCAATTACTGACCTTTCCTTGTTCTCAGTGTCCCTGTGAGTTATAAACTATTCAGTTTTGCTTGGGAAGACAAGGTCTCTGCTTTCTTTCAGGCACCTAATAGACAGGAATATTAACTCCTTCAGACCAGTTCACATACTATCCTGTAATTTAGGACTCTTTAACCATTTGACCATTTACTCCTGGCACATTTTGTTCCTTATCTAAATCAATGAATCAATGCATCTGCTAACTAATGTCTTAATTAACTTATAACATTCTATATATTCTTATAATGAAAACCAAACTAATGTCTTACCTAACTTAACATTCTACATAATCTTAAATGAGCACAATGGCTTACACAAAAGTTTCATTCAGTTACAGTATCATAAATGTAAGTCCAGCATGCTTTGGTTACATTTCTGCAAAAAATGAGTTACAATAACATTTAATGTCTGTCCTGGCATACTTGTGTCAAAAGAAGCACTTTTGCTTTAGTTACATTGTAGCAAGGAAATTGTTAGGCCTATGCCAATTCATAACATCCTGACTGGTCAAGGTCAGCTGGGAGACAATGAGGCCATTTCTGGCGGGGGTGGTCAGTGCCTCCCTTAGGGAGGGTAGAGTTGCCACGGTGCCTAAAGCAGGCTGTGGTATGGCCTCTGCTAAAAAACAATCACTTGACATTGACTCCCTGGCCAGCTATAGGCCGGTCTCTAAACTTCCCTTTTTAGAGAAGATTATTGAACAGGTAATGTTCAAAGATTATTGGCCCCTCTTACCTTAGGGACCGCCTCGCCCTTCGCGCCCCGGAACGGCTCCTGCGGCCCGCCGGGGGTGCCCTCCTGGAGGTCCCCCGTGTTAAGCGGGGGGCCACGATGGAGCGAGCATTCTCGGTGGTAGGGCCGCGGCTGTGGAACTCCCTTCCGGAGGAAGCTCGCCTGGCCCCAAGCCTTTTGACATTTCGGCGGAACTGTAAGACCTGGCTGTTTGCCCAGGCCTTTGGGAGGGAGGGTGGGGATGGTGATTTTAATCCCCCGCCCGTTTATTTATTTACTACTGTCTTTTAGCCCTGTTTTATTGATGCATTTTATATTTATATTTTTAACTGTTTTAAATTGTTTTTTATCATTGCTGTTAGCCGCCCCGAGTTGCATTGCAGGAGGGGGCGGGATACAAATCTATAAAATAAATAAATAAAATAAATAAATATATAATGGCCCAGAAGCTTCAGGGGCATTTGGATTGCATCAGTCTTCTAGATCCCTTGCAGTCCAGCTTTTGTCCGGGTTATGACACTGAGACTGTACTTGTGGCTTTAGTCGATGACCTTCATCATGAATTGGATTAGGGTTGGTAAACCCTTCTGATTTTATTAAATCTGTAAGTGGCATTCAACATGGGATACCATGAGATGTTGGTGAGTCACCTGTGGGACCCAACTGGGGTAGGTGGGACTGTTCTTGAATGGTTCCATTCCTTCTTGGCTGGGAGGACCCAGTGGGTGGGTGGGTGGCTGGGATTTTTTATCTTCCTCCTGGGACCTCATATGTCGAGTATTTCAGGGTTCAATTCTGCCCCTTTCTTGTTCAAAATTTATATGCAGTCATTGTGTGAGGTTGAGAGAGGACTTTATGTTCAGTGTCCTCAATATTTGCCCAGGCCTTTGGGGAGGGAGGGATAGGGATTTTTACTCTCTCTGCGCTTATTTTTTATTTTTTTCCTATCCCTATGATGTTTTAAATTGTAGATGCTTTTTTAAAAAAAAAAAGAAGAAGAAAATGGTTTTTATGATTTTTTTAGCTGTACATTGCCCCGGGATGCCGTAGGCATATGGGGTGACTCATAAATGTATGGAAATAAATAAATAAATAAATAAAACATCCTGATGACACCCAACTCTACCTCTCTTTTTTAGCTGACCCAGGCCTGGCTGTCTCTGTGCTTACTTAGTGTTTGGCAGCTGGGGGGGACTGGATGAGGGTGAGCCATCCAAAGCTGTATCCCAACAAGATGGAGGTGATATTGGTGGGAGGTGCAAAGGGGTTGGTGGCCCCCATCATTGATGGTGTCAGCCCCTTCTTGGTCCCCCAGGTTCATAGTCTGGGGATTCTCCTTGATTCACAGCTCTGCCTGGATGCCCAGGTGGCATCTGTGGCGAGGAGCACTTTGGACCAAATACATCTGGTCCAATGACTTCAGCCATATGTCTGACTCTGACAGGGCTACTCTCATCTATACCTTTATCACCTTAAGACTAGACTACTGAAGCGCCCTCCATGTGGGATTACTATTCCAGTAAAAATAGAAATAAATGCATGCAAACTTTAAAATTCTTACAAAAGAAATGATTTTTTGAGACACCAATCACTACCATAAAAAACAACATACTAAAATTTGAAATGTCCAACACAATGCAAAACGTGTTTTTTTTGTCCCCAATTGTCAGGCTGGCCTTACCACAGTGTGGCTAGGGGCAAGCACCTCAGGCACCACAGTCCACCCTCTAGCAAACTGTATGGTCTTCAAAGGCCCAATGCGGCTGTTGAGACCTCTTCTCAGGCTCTGATAAGGGATGGGAAATGATCTAAACAAACAGGAAGTGAACAGATTCCATTTCCTGTTGTATCAGAGCATGACATTTCCCCTTCCTAGAGCCTATCAAGAGGCCTCAGCAGCCAGCACTGGGACTTTGAAGGCCACAAGTATCTGACGGTAGGAATGTGTGAACAGAACCAGGTTTGGATGTTTGGCTGTTCAGTGGTTTGGGTCAAAATTTGAGTTCAGATTAGGTATTTGATTAAGTCAGACTCGATTTGATCTTTAGTTTGGTGAAATCAGGAACTAAAAATGACATTCAGTTTTTGAAATAAAGGGAAAAAACTGAAAAACATATTTCTGGCTATAACATTTTTGTTTCTTATTCAATTTTTATGACATTTAGGAATTTTATACTATTGATATAGGGCACTATGTAAACTAAAATTTGAAATGATTAGATAAAGAAAACCGATTTCAGAAGCAATTGAAATTTGTGAATTTAGGAAAATCTGCATACACATTCATGGCTACAACTTCTTTATCTTGCATTCAGTGTTCATGAATCTTGTACATTTTATGTCACTCCATATGCTTAATACTTCTGACAACTTTCAGAAAACAGGAATAAAGGGTCCCAAGGATATAAGACATTAACCATAAAATACATTTCCAGCTGTAACATTTTGATATTCCATTCTGTTTATAGGATATTTTGCAAGAATTTATCAAATACCTTTCCTTCCATTTCAGCAAATGTACAGGAGATTTTTTTAAAGATACCCTATTATATAAACGATTGATGTTGTTCCTGTGAAGATCATTATTCAGATTAATATCAGCATATTCAGTGCCAGTCAGAGGCAGGCACCCTGCATGACAGGGGGAGAGAGACTGTAAGAGGAAGAATGTGGAGCAACCCCAAAGACTGACAGACACATTCAATGGCCAAACACATTACTGTAAGCTTCTAGCTTTACAGGACCAATTGGTAGTGGCTTCGAGCTGGGCATAGGGGGCGGCCCTGAGGTGGGCATAAGCAACATAACTGGGACTTCTGAGATAGCATCCCAGCAGTCAGGAGACATAGTTTAAACACATCCAGGCTGGTCAATTATCATCACAATCACATCCTGCAGCACTGAGACAGAGGACATAAGAGAATCTCTATTGACTCTTTCCTAAACAGATGCTTCTGATTTCCCAGAAACAAATTATGTTGGGATGGTCCCAGCACAGAATGAGGATATTTGGTTGACATGTTTGTTGGCCAATTCGCATCACAAACCGATCTTATATCACAGTGACATAAGAGAATCCCAGGCATAGGTCCTTCTCTACATATGTTGTACAGGCATATACAATTGGGACCCTTAATAAAATCTTTCTGATATTTGGCAGAGATGATCATGAAAGTGTAATATATAGCCCTGCCAAATGTCATGTATACTGGTTGGACTACAAAGATGTTATAGTCAGACATACATTTATATGTTAATTACTTATTCCACCAAGACCCTTTTCTCAATCCTTCTGAAATTTGGTAAGATAGTAAATCTAGGAAGGGGTATAAATTGGACAAGTTTCACCTACATTAGATGTGAGACAAAGAAGTTACAGCTAAGAATGTATATGTAGAATATTGCAAAATACAATGATTCAACTGCTTTTAAAATCGGACGCCTTTATCCAATTGTTTCGAAAGTTGGTACACTTAATGCTTTCTATTGGAGGTATAGACATCCCAATTTTCATCCATATAGCATAAGATTTATAAACGTTACAGCCAATAATGTGTTTTCCATTGAAACCAATGGAAATTCATTTCCGAACTCACCAAACGCATCCAAACCAAACGTTAGAATTCAAGTTTGGTTTGAATGTTTGGTTCAGTCAACCAAACTATTCAAGTTCAGTTCAAACTTTGAACTTCCGAACCGCGTTCGCCCATCCTTATCTGAAGGGCAGTTATTCCAGTAATCTTGATGAACTTTGGTTGGCTTCTTGGTTTCTTAGGCAGCCATGAACTGGCTGGAATGGTACGATGCAAACTATAATGGTTGGCAATCATCCAGGTAAAACAAATATACCCTTCCTCCCATGATTGACCTCTCTGCAAGTGATGAAAGCTGTATATACTCAACCTTAATGTTTATCAGCACACAGGCTCATCAGTATGACTTTACACCCATCATGACATTTGACCAACTACTGTAGTGGAAAGCTATGAAAATAGTCTCTTCAGTGTTGACTGAAAGTGTAGTGGCAAATGTTGTATTGAACCTTGGTGGCTGTTTCTTAGGATGTATAGACCACATAATAGATGGATCTGGACTGCGTGAAGTGATGGAACTTATTTATGCAGAAAGTACTGTTCCACACCTTCTAACAGGGAAAGCAGTTTCACGCTGTATCAGAGCACATAATGTAATTGACTCCACCCTTCATGCTTTACTAATGTATGACATGTTCAAACCCAAAGACTTCTCGGACTCTGGCCAGTGTTTGTCACCAGAATATGCAGCCTCTGAACAGTATTTGTCACTAGAAGATGTTACAGACCTGAAGATTGTCTATGACAGAATAATGACAGGCAAGATGGATGTTTGTGATGCTTGTTTATCTCCTAATGTCAGGAAAGTTGTTCAACTACTTCAAATAAGAAAGAATCATTTGGCTGATGCACATACGGCAGCATTGTGGCTACAGTATATGGAAATGGTAGGACTGATGCGGAAATTTATTAGAGCAGAAAGGACTGGTATGTGGAAGTTACATCTTCAGACCTTATGTGAGATGCTTCCTTTTTTTACTGCTGCTGACCACAATAATTACAGAAAATCAGTATACCTTTATATCCAAAACATGAAAAAATTAGAAATCACCAATCCACCAGTTTTCTCAGAACCTGAAAATGGAATGCATGTCATTAGAAGATCAGACAAATTTTAGGCAGGTCTGTCACCAGACTTGGTCATTGAGCAGGAACTTATGCGAAGCCTGAAGACTGCTGGAGGACTGACAAAAGGCAGGAGAATGAATGAGATTCAATGCTCTGTTTGGATATTATCTCATTCAGCTTGTTTGGAGGTCAACTTACTGATGGAGAAGCTGACACTGATGGAGAAGCTGACTGAAGAAATATATGTAACAGGTGACCAACATAAGGAAAGCTGGGACTCCAGACAGGAAAGAGACTGTAAGGATGTTCAGATAGTACTTGAATATTTAACAGAATCATCACCCTTTGAAGGTGATCCTCAACTATGAAGTAGAGCTACAGGAATGGTTGCAGGTGTTAATGCTGATATAGCTAGGGATATTGGACAAAAGATAAACAAAATGATTGGAAAGACTGCTAAAGAGGTTTCATTTAAATGCAAGGACAAAGTTGTACAACTAACTACAAAACAAACACCTAGAGGGGTGATAAAGTGATTGGACCAACACTTCTACTCCAGAGATTCCTCCTCATTACCAAATCCAGCAACATTTCAGAAGATTGCTTCAGTATGAATTGTGCTCACACCCAGCATCTTTGGTTGACAGTAGCTTCCTATTCAGAAAACCAAATAAACCTGAACTACTTCATGCTGTTCAAACAGTATGTCAGGCAGACAAAACTATAGTCTGCAGGCCAGCAAGTGGAGTGACATTTGCGCTCAATGGTGGGGCTCTTCTTCATAGGATCCAATGGACTGTGAATGAATCATACTCAGCCATCATAGAACAGTATTCTTACTATGTACACAAATATTACCCGGGAGCTACAATAGTGTTTGATGGATATACAAATGGACCCTCAATCAAGGACATGGAACATACCAACAGACCTAGAAGAGTCGGCCAAGAAATCATCTTTACTAATGAAATGAAGCTTAAGATCAACAAACAGGAATTCCTTTCATGCAAGTCAAATAAACAACGATTCATCAGTGCACTGACAATATATCTAAAGGACAAGGAATTTATAATAGTTCAAGCTATTGGGGATGCTGATGCTTTGATTGTTCAAACATCTGTCAAGCTAGCCCAGTCAATGGACACCATCATTGTAGGAGGGGACACTGATCTGTTCGTCCTGCTTTGTTTTCATGCCACCACAGCAAGCAGGACATTGTATTTCTCTCCAGAACCAAAGAAAGGAGCGGTACCAAAGGCTTGGAAGATTAAAAGTGTTCAGAAGGAACTTGGTGAAGAAATATCCAAACTGTTAATATTTGCACATGCCATCCTTGGTTGTGACACAACTTCCAGGGTATGTGGACTTGGGAAAGGACTTTGTGTACTCATGTTAATGGTCAATAGGGAATTTCAAAAACAAGCATTGCTATTTGTTCGCCAAGATCTTTCTCAGGCTACCATTGCTGCAGGTGTTGAAAAAGCTCTAGGTATCCTGTATGGTGCTCCACCCAAAATAACAATGAATGAATATCATCACCAAGTGTTTTCTGAGAAAGTGGCTACTTCTCCATCATTTGTTCGACCTGAACAAGTCCCTCCAACATCTGCTGCTACAAAATACCACAACTTGAGGGTGTATTACCAGGTACAGGTGTGGACTCAAAATGACATTTTAAGCATGAATGCTACTGACTGGGGTTGGAAGGAACTTGGTGGTATGTTTGTACCCAGTCATGACAGATCTTCCACCAGCTCCAGCACAGCTCCTGAAAATAATGAAGTGCAGCTGCAAAGGCAGCTGTGACACCATGAAATGCAGCTGCAGAAAAAATGGACAAGAGTGCACAATTGTATGCAAAGTGTGTAAAGCCAGAGACTGCTTGAATACTAACAATGAAACTATGGGTGTTTTCAGACGTTACGGGGCTGCTTGACCCTGTACCGAAAACAACCAAATCATCCCTCACCGGGATGACCCCGTCACGCCCTAACAGACGTGCCAGGGGATCCCGGTGAGTAATCTGGGAGGGGGCGGGGCCATGCAGCGCAACGTGCGGCTGCATGGCCCCGCCCCCTCCACGGTCCCCGCTGCCTGCCCTCTGGGGAGATGGGTGGGCGGCGGTACCAATGCGGCCACAGAATCTGGCCGAAATTGCCACGGCCCAGGATCCCGCCAGTGATCCCGGGCCGTGGCGCCCGACCAGATGTGATTTTTTTGGGGTCCCCGCGGGGATCACTTTCACCACACTTCCCAGGAAAGTCCCCCGGGAGCCCGGGAAGCATGGTTGAAAATGACCCCATGTGGGTATTGACCGTGGCGAACATCTGGCGGCCGCCAAAAAGACGTTAGAGGCACAGTGACCACAGGTGGGTATTCACCGTGGTTCACTGTGATCTCGTAATGTCTGAAATCACCCTATGATGGAGATAGAAGATTATGACAGTGACTGATTTCCTTGTTTGCATAATTTTCTAATACTTAGATTCAGGTACTACGAAGTATAGCCACAGGAATGGCTTCATCAACAAAGCACCTTGGGTGAAATGAGGGTGTAAATTACATACAAATAAATAAATAAATAAATAAATAAATAAATAATTGTTAATGATGTTATTGCAAAGGTTCCACAAAGGAAATTTGAAATATTAGCTTTAGAAGTTTTAGATTTTTTGGTTTTAATGAATTGTGCTGATAATAATGACGCAAAAATGACCCTAATAAATGTTTGAATGTTTAAATGTTTTAAAAGCTATTTTTTTTAAAAAGGACCCATTTGACCACAATTGACACCTTCTAAGCAGAAATATTACAATATCAAGTGATTGTTACTTTTCAGCTGTTTCTGATAACTAGTAGGGACCCAAAACCACATTTTGCATTGAGTTGGACATTGCAACTTTTAGTATGCTGTTTCTTATGTTAGTCTCAAAAAATTATTTCTTATGAAAGAATTTTAAAGTTCAAACTTTATTTATTTAAACTTATTATTTTAAACTTAGACAAATTTTAAACTTATTATTACTGGACTATACCCTTGGTGATGGTATGGAGACTGCAGCTGGTACAAATCATAGTGACCTGTCTCCTGATGGGGATGGGTCATTATATTACACCTGTGCTCCGTTCGTTGTTCTAGCTGCCTGTAGTCTTCTGGGTCCGGTTGAAGGGGTTAGTATTGACCAATAAAGCCCTACACGGTCTGGACCCCACCTACCTGCAGGACCGCCTCACCGCCCAGATTCTGGATCAGCCCCTGCGCTTGTCAGGTGGCACATTCCTCAAGGTCCCCCAAGTCTCTTGCATGGTAACCATGGGGAGGGAGCGCTTGGTGGCTAGTCCGTGACTGGAATTCCCTCCCGATGATGATTCTTCTGGCCCCAGATCTCCCCTCCTTCCAAGACCTGACTGTTCCACCAGACTTTTGAGGAGGGATATGTGTAAAGGGTGGGAGGGTTGGGTGCGGGATGGGATTTAGCTCCTTTTAGTGGTATTTGTAATATATTTATAATGTTTTAAATTATATGTTATATTTTATTTATTTTTTGTTTATATTGTATACCTGCCCAAGCTGCCTTTGTTCTGGAGGGTGTGGGATATCAAACCCATGGAATAAATAGATACATACATAATAATGGGTCCCTAGTGCACACCCCTATTGTACAGCCATTTTCCATTCTTTTTGGTGAATTTGGCTGTATGTGCTACACTGCTGACATGTAAGTAATTGGCTTGAGGGTGGAAAGGGGGCATGGCCTGGCCTGGCCATAGGAGCAATGCTGGGAGATTGGGGCTAGTTGTTTCCACCATGCCATGATTTAAAAATAAATAAATAAGTGGGTGACACACTGCTGCTGCTTGGCATGATGGAGGCCAGATTGATCTCTGCCTTACTCCTAGGGCTGAAGCAGCAAATCCTTTTTCCATGCCGATATTTCATTCCACCATTTTGGAATTGACCACGACTTTCCGCAGCTTGTCACCAGCATTTCAGTAATTCCTCACCCTTTACTATACGACATTGGAATTATCAGAATAATCTTGGAAAGTGTCAGAATAAACTTGAAAAGTGTCAGAAGAAACAGTGTTCTGCTATTTTTTCACCATGAATGCATGTCAGAACAAGCTGGTGGAAATTGCGGAAGATCATAGACAAAAGTAGTGTAATGAATGTCTCTATTCCACCATGCCGCTCACTGCAGAAGAACTCTATCAGAAACAGCTGCTGTGGCAGCTTGCTGTTTCAATCCTACTTGCTCCACTTCTTCTGGTCTGGGCTGTCCAAGTTACTGATGCCACACCAATGCCATGCCTTATTTAAAAATAAGTGGGTGCCACTGCTGCCTGCTGCTTTTACTGCTTGGCACCATGGTGGCCAGAGGGATTTGCCTAGCTCCACTTCCCCCTGGCCTGTCCTGTCCATATATTAGCACCAATGCTGAAGATTGCCACCAATGCCAAATATACGTAATATTTGGGTGCTGCTGCTTGCACTGCCTGTTGGCAAGTTGGCAGCACCCTAGAGGCCAGAGAGGGATCACTTTTGCTGTGGTTTTTGTGGGTGCTTTGACTGTACTTTGACTGTGAATACAACTTTGCTAAGATGTGACTGACTACTGGGGCACAGGAGAGATATTAGGGGTGGGACATCAGGGAAAATACCGGGTACCAGTTTTACCGGTTCCCGGATTTAAAAAAAAATGGCTTACCGGATTAATACCAGTTTACCAGTGCCGGATCTTTTACATTGATTTCAATGGGGAACTGTCCCCATTGAAATCAATGGAAAAAAACAAAAACCTCCCCCCTCCCCCTCCCAGACTGGCAGGTAGAAGGGGGGCACCCCCCACCCACCCTGCCCAGCCTGGATTTAAAAAAAAAAAAAAATTCCCCTAAGTCCCCAAGTGCAGGCTCCGGGCCACCACCGGCGACCCAGAGCCCGCACCAGCAGCAGGTAAGTAATAGCTTATGGTACCAGTACTGTACCAATCCCTGGGGTGGTTGGTTTAACACCCCCCACCCCAGGGATCACCCTACCTCCCCACCCAGGGATTGCCTACCTTGAGTTCCGGGTGGTGGCAGCGGTGGTCTGGCAGCTTCAGCGCTGACTATGGCTGCCGGCTTCAGCACACTACTAGGCCTTCCGGGGAAATTCCAGAAGTTCCCCGGAAGGCCTAATAGCATGCTGAAGCCGGCAGTCACAGCCAGTGCTGAACCTGCCGGACCGCCGCTGCTGCCACTGCCGCCGCCCAGAGGTCAAGGTAGGTGATCCCTGGGTGGGGATGTAGGGTGATCCCTGGGGTGGGGTGTGTGTTAAACCACCCGCACCGGAGGGATCAGTACAGTACTGGTACTTACCTGCTGCTGGTGCTGGCTCTGGGTTGCTGGCGGCGGCCCGGAGCCTGCACTAGGGACTTAGGGGAAAATTTTATTTTATTTTAAATCCAGGCTGGGCAGGGTGGGTGGGGGGTTTTCCCTGGACTCGGGGAGGGAAAGTGTTTGGGGTTTTTTGTGTTTTTTTTACATTGCGGCCATTTATTTCACTGTGGCCAGCAGGCAGAAGAGCCACAAGCGCCCACAAAACCCATCATACTAATGACCAGCAAATTTGCCGCCCCAGCTCCATGAATGCCTCTATTACATGCAAGCTCTGTGGTCGGTGGGTGGCACTGGGGTGAACCAGAGAGAGCACATGGTTCCTGCTCTACCAGCAGACTGAGACACACACACACACACAAAATCCCACAGCATATCAATAAGTTCGGGCCCATGGCCCCATGTGTGTCACCAGCCAGCAGGCAAAGACACAAGAAACCAGAGATGCATCCCCCCCACAAAAAATATGCCCTTGCTCTGTGCCCCTAATCAAGGCAACCACCCTCTCCCCAAACACACTATAGCAATAAGTAATAATAATAATATTTATAACTTATTG
This sequence comes from Sphenodon punctatus, assembly GCA_003113815.1. Classification (NCBI taxonomy): domain Eukaryota; kingdom Metazoa; phylum Chordata; class Lepidosauria; order Sphenodontia; family Sphenodontidae; genus Sphenodon; species Sphenodon punctatus. Next base: position 1,071,213 of record QEPC01012962.1, on the reverse strand, counting down.
ATACTGTTATAACCAAAAGGTTGAAACAACGTAAGTGAATTAAAAACAAAACGGAATAAAATAAACAATAAACAAACAGTAAAACAATAATGTAATACAATTTAGTACAATTAAAACAAATTGCAATTAACAATTAGAATCCACCAATCCACTGTTAATAGAGCACATCCTTATTGCTAATGCATGTGCCAGATTTGCCACCTTTTGTAGGAGAAAATCATGCTCTGAAGCCAGTAAAAAACCAACAACAGTCAATATTGGATATTCTAGTGCTTCTTGCCCTTCAAAATGGGGGCAAGAAATTTGTGCCTAATTTCAGCTGAATGATTACAGGCAAACAAGTAATGTGGGAGATCCTCTATGTGGTCGGAGCCACACGTGCAAAACCTAAGTATGTAAGGAGTACAATTGTACCTACCCTCCAACACTCTAGAGGGCATCATTTGAAAATGCAAAAGCATCAGAGCTCTGAGAATTGTAAAGTTATTAATAGACAGAAGATATTTTTCTAACTTATGTGTTTGCTTTAAATAGCAATACCAAGGGGCAACCTTTACATCATCTAAACCACTCAAATCTGACTGGGCACAATCATCATTGTCTGATTTGTAAACAACCATTTGGAGGATCCCACAGGTAGAATATCAAAATTAGAAGGAGAAAATCCTACACGACCCATCATATTAAGCAAGTCTCTTTTCCATTTTGTTCCATAGCTAGGACACAATTGTTCTAGCCAACACAATTTTGGAAAACGATACTCAAGCATATTGCATAACCAGAGCCAGTAAGAAAACATATAATATGAAATCTTGGCATCTACTGGAAGAAGGCCAGTGTCTGCCCTAATCATACTAGCAGGTGCTGAATTGGGGATTCCTAATATTGCTCATAAAAATCTGTTTTGAAAGGTTTCAAAAACTGCTGCAAGTGAGCAACCCCAAATTTCTGCCCTATATGAGACTTGTGGAGCTGTAGCATGCATATACCTATCACACGGACAGCAGCTCCACTTCAGGCTGTTGTCCTGGGTTTGGCCAACCAACTCTGGTGGATGTTCTGGAGTGGTGCAGATGGGGCTGCCCCAGACAGGCATAACCTGCCCCACCTGCACATCTGGTGGGGCCGCCTTTAGATGGATGGGCCACCTAGGGGTGAAGTGAGCTGGCATGGCAAGCAATGAGTCAGCCCATCTGTCTAAAAAAAACCAATGCAAAATTAACAATGAGGTTAATATTGTTTCTTGTAGGAGTGCTTGCAAAATGTTACATTAAGTACTTGTTAAAGTGACTCTTGATTTGTATTATGAAATAGGGAAGACGTGGGCTTTGAACTTGTGACCACATTGTTCCACAAACATGCATGAACCTTTACTTTAAAGAACCAGCATTAGGAATTAGTCCATTGTTGATTTCTGTGTTGAGATGACCAACATAGGAGCAATTACCATAACAGCATGATCATTGCATTTAGTGCCAGTAATAGCTCTTATTGCTGTTTTGAGCCCCATTCACTTACATAGAGCTACTGCTATTGCTAGATACTTTGAAGATCTTTCTGTATATCTTACAGAACTGATTGTAGTAATTCTGGCTATACTGATTAACAAAAAGGAGCTCTTGAACTTCTAGAAACACCTCAATAAAATTACCAATTCAAAGTGCAAATCACAGCCTATCAAATTAACCCCCTCTCTGGATACTAGGGATGGGCGAACAGAACAGAGTTCGGAAATTCAGTTCGGTGTGGTTTGAAATTCGAGTTCGGAAATTCAGTTGGGTGTGGTTTGAAATTCGAGTTCGGTTTGGAAGTTCGGTTCAGTTGACCGAACAGACTAAGTTCGGTCAAATTCCGAACTTCCGAACCAAGTTCAGCCATTCAAAACCAGTTTTTTTACTGTGTGTTGCCACTAGGGATGGTTGAACAGAATGGTTCGGAAATTTGGTTCGGTTCGGTTTGAAATTTGAGTTTGGTTCGGAAGTTCGGTTCGGTCGACCGAACAGACAGAGTTCGGTCTGAACTCATATGCACTCATATACCCTCTCATAATACTGGATACTAATATTTTATTCCTAACAGACAGGATTGCAATAAAATGGATCTTTTCTTTTCTTTTTTAGTTTGTTTTATGTTGGGTCAAATTGATCTAATTATCAAATAAAGAAGTCGTCCCTGGAACCCCTTCATCCTTTAAAATGGAACATCTCCTAACCTCTTCTCTGTAGAGTATGTGCATTAATTCTCATTTATGGATTGGTTGATTTTGATTTATATCCTACCCTATCTCCTGAGGCTCAGGACAGCTTACAATAATTACATAAAATAAAAATAACTAAAACCCCACAAAACTAAAACCACCCCCATCACCCTCCACTGCACCCCACCCCGCCCAATCTATAACTGCCCATTAAATACCTGGCCAAATAAAAAAGGTTTTACACTGCCTCTGGAAGGCACTATAACTAGGGCTCAGGCAGGCCTCCAAGGGGAAGGCGTTCAAAAGCTGTGGGGCAGCCACCGAGAATGACTCTCTGCGGGCCCGAGTTTATGATACCGGGGCCAGTGATGCAACCTCGAAGAGGGCATTCTTGGCAGATCTTAAGGGTCATGAAGGGACATAAGGAGAAAGATGTTTCTTCAGATATGTAGGGCCCAAGCTGTTTAGGGTTTCAAAGGTCAAAAGCCCAACACCTTATATTGTTCCTGGAATGCTATAGGCAGCCAGTACAGACTCTTAAACACTGGTGTAATGTGCTCCTAGTGACCCACCCCCATCAAGAAGTGGGCTGCCACATTCTCCACCAGCTGTAGCCCCTGAACAGTCTTCTAGGGCAACCCCATGTAGAGCGAATTGCAGTAGTCCAGTCTCGAGGTAATAAAAGGCATGAATAATGGTGGCCAAATCCACATTGGAAAGAAAGAGACGCAGCCTTCTCACCAGATGGAGTTGGTAAAAAGCACTCCTGGCCACAACCAGAATCTGACCTTCCACGTGCAGCTGAGGATCCAGGAGCACCCACGTGCAGCTGAGGATCCAGGAGGATCCCACCCACCAGATGTACTTGAGTAGCCTCAGGAAGTCCAACCGCATCAATGGTTTTTTCAAACATGACAACACCACGGGCACCCACACTTTAAGCCGCATGTCCACCAGCGGTGCCATCACATTTGATCCCACCCACCAGATGTTTCTGTGGGCAGGATCAGGACTCTCCCCAGACTTGGCAGGATTTAGCCCATGCTGTCAGGGGCCTAGATAGGTTGGAATGGGCCCAGGGAAAAGAAATGGATTTCCCCCCCTTCCCACCCGCTGCCAACTTCTCCCACCACCACATTCTTATTCTGTTTTTCCTCCTCACCTGTTTCTTCCCCTCAGTGTCCTTATCGCAGAAAATGGTCAACGAACATATTCACTCACTTCCCACACATCCCTCCCCACCCCTTTACCTAAAACTTGGGACATTGCTCTATTGGGGTCTGTTTTTTCTACATGTTTTATTTCTAAATCTGTTACAGGTGGCTTTCTCCCTGTGTGTGAAAAACAAACAGGTGGGCTTGAGAAAGAGAAAATTAGTTTTTTAAAAAATAGGATCAGTCTCTCACACACCTGTAATAGCCTCTCATATACCCTCTGTGATCCCTGGCTGTCAGAAGCACAACCCAAAGTCTAATGTTCAAATACATGAACAGTTCTGAGTTCCACTAGAGCAAGGGCATGGGACCTCTTCCTTCTCACAGCCCACTTGGAAATTTAGTACAAGCACCACAAGCCAGATGGGAGTAATGGATGGGAATGCTTAAGGGTTGTGCTCAGAATGGAAGAAGAAAGAGGAGGGTCCAGATAAGTAGCAGCTGCTGGGTTCTGAGACTGGTGGTGCCGTGGGTGGGGCCAGCCCAGAGGTGGGAGAATTCAATGGAAGGCAGAACCAACCCAACAGTAGGCAAAATCAATCCAACGGTAGGCAGAGACAACCCAAAAATTGCCCATTGATCAATGGAATAGAACATGCACATATGTCAACTTGAAAACGCACAGAAAATGCTGCAAAACCCAATAGGAGTATGTAAAATCCTAATGGCACACCATAAATGCTGCATAGAATTGTACAGAGGGAGAGGCAGCACGCACAGTTCAGGAGAGGGCATACAACACCCACCATGTGGGGCATTCAAGGAAAGCCACACCAAAATGCATGGAAAATGCAGGAAAAACCAACACAACAGAATTATGTGAAATCCTAAACTGCACACGTGCCATAAATGCTTAAATTGGTCCCTGGGAAGGAAAAGATACCCCACCTCTGATATAGAACTTTCAGTCCTTCCCGCAAGCTGAAAGCTCCCAGACCAGCAGTGAACAAGTGATAGTGATTCATGAAAAAAATACATGGAAAACTACGTAAGATCCCAAGTGCAAACTTCAAAGTAGAATGGGGGGCAAAATTCAAAATGGCTTATGTGGCAATTTTCTCCTTCAAAAATACAAACCACACAAGGGTGGCTGCATGCTCTCTGTCCCATCCCCTGCAAACAAATCCCTCCAGGAAGAAAATGGTACCTGGCAGGGTGTGGAGGTGAAGGGAACGGAAGAGGGGAGGATTTCATAGCTGTTCTAAAGTGAGTTATATACTTTTCCTTTTTAAAAGAGTGTTCTTCAAATCTTTGGTTTAGAGAAGCTTGGCAGATGAAAATTCTGATCCAAGAGATAGATATATTGGAACAATAAGTATATTGCTAAACAGTGCTAGATCCTCTAAGTACTTTTCTAATTAATGACCATTTGCAGATTCATAGCTTTCTCATACTATGGACCAACTCTTTGTATAAACATTTCTATTATGCTCCCCCATCTTGATTTTCTCTTCCAACATGTAGAATTTCACACCAAGTCTCTCATTTGGTGTCTGTGGTCCCTACTATCCTGAGAATTTCCTTTCTCGCTGCAGTTAACTCCTACCCTAGTGTAGGGACTTCCTGCTCTTCCTATTTATGACTCTGACCATGGTTGAATACACTCCAGAGCAATCACTGAAAGGCTAGTAGCAAACAGCTTCAGTGAGGCAAATCTGTATTTTTTGTAAGGTTTATGTTTAGTTAGAAAAGCCTTTAATCATCCCAGGAACAGGCTACACCTAGCAGCAGATGCTACTACTTCATCATTGTGAAGGACCTACAGAAAACTACAGCAGGATTTCACAAGTGGTGCTGTAGATTTATCTGTTGTGTTCCACTGATTACAACTGGGGAAAGCTGATCCACATTATTAAAACAGACAGCAATTTCCTCTTTAAACACAACATACTTCTCAATCTCTATATTGCATAGAACACAGGCTCACTCTGAAATCATGAGATAAGTTGTATCAATCTCTCACAACACAGAGGAAACTAAGGTTATAGTGTTTTAAACTCTGACTAATCCTACATGCTCTTTGTAGACCCTTTTTACTAGGGGTGTGCACCAGGCCCCCATGTCGTTTTCATTTTTCATTTTTGTTATTTAAAAATGTCATTTCCTTTATCATTATTAACAACAATGTTGTTTTTGTTTTTGTTGTCGTTATCATTTTTATCATTTTTGGTATTGTTTTTGATATTGTTTTCATTATCAATATCGGTATCAGTATCATTTTTGTTATCGGTATTGATATTTTATTTTATTTATTTATTTAATAAATTTATATCCCGCCCCTCCTGCAATGCAGCCCGGGGTGGCTCACAACAATAAAAATACAATAAAAACAATTTTAAATACTCAATACAATAATAATTAATATATAAAGTATTAAAACAGGGCTAGCTGTATTAAATAATATAAATAATAAGTAAGGTGGGGGAGATAAAACCCCTCACCCTACCCTCCCACCCTCCCCAAAGGCCTGGGCAAACAGCCAGGTTTTACAACTTCGCCAGAATGTCAACAGGCTAGGGGCCAGGCAAGCTTCCTCCAGAAGGGAGTTGCAAAGGTGTGGCCCGGCCACTGAGAATGCCCTCTCCATTGTGGCCACCCGCTTAACACGGGGGACCTCCAAGAAGGCACCCCCGGCAGACCGAAGGAGTCACCCTGGGGCGCGGAGGGTGAGGCAGTCCCTGAGGTATGAGGGGCCCAAACCGTATAAGGCTTTATAGATCAACACCAACACCTTGAACCTGGCTCGGCACGCTATCGGCAGTCAGTGCAGAGCTCGGAGCACAGGTGTAATATGCTCCTACGGCCCATCCCCATAAGGAAACGAGCCGCCGCATTCTGCACTAGCTGCAGCCTCCGGACCAGGAACAAGGGAAGCCCCACGTAGAGCGCATTACAGTAGTCTAGCCTCAAGGTGACGAAGGCATGGATGAGGGAGGCCAGGTCCAGACCGGAGACGAACGGACGCAGCCTACGAACCA
>QEPC01012962.1:1048889-1064216 GCA_003113815.1 Sphenodon punctatus | reverse complement strand
GGTCGTCTACCAAGGCCACCAAGGCCGTCTCAGTGCCATAGCCGGGGCAGAACCCAGATTGAAAAGGGTCTAGAAAACCGATGCTATCCAGATACACCTGGAGCTGGAGTGCCACCACCCGCTCAATAACCTTCCCTTAAAAAGGGAAGGTTAGAGACAGGTCAGTAACTGGCGAGCGCATCCACGTCCAAAGATGGTTTTTTCAGCAGGGGGTGCACCACAGCCTCCTAGAGGCAGGGCGATAACCTCCCCTGCTGCAAGGACGCATTCACCACCCTCGCCAGCACCGTCCCCAACATCTCCCTGAAAGCTTTTATTAGCCAGGACGGGCACGGATCAAGTTCACAACACGTGGCCCTCACAGACCCCAGGACATCAGCCGCATCAGCCGGCGTCACTTCCTGAAACTCCCTCCAAAAAGCTGGACCGGAAGGGGTCTCCATCCCCTTATGCTCTTCCCCTACTGCCCCAAATCCAGCGTCATTATTGATATCGGTACCATTTCATTTCATTTCATTTTCATTTCATTTCATCTTTTATTTGTATCCCGCTCTCTTTTGCCTATGGCGACTCGAGGTGGCTAACAACAAAGGTAGAAACATACAAAAAGCCATAACAATTATAATTCAGTACAAAACAACATAACCTAAATAACCCCTCAATTATTGCAATATAACATATAACATAATCTCCCATCAATAACCATACCCTCTCCTTCCCTCACATAGTTCAATACAACAGCAATAAATCAATATTATTACAATATGTCATAGTTATCCATATCATCCCATCCATATGCTCCATCCCTGCTGCCACCAGGGAAGGAGCCCATCAACTCCTCCTACCCTTCTGCTCTCACCAGGAGGGGGAACCTATCGTCCACAAAACTTTACAGTAATAGAGCAGCAGTCTCTAAATATCAATACACATTTCTTCTACAAAATCAACAAAACATAACCCTTCCATCTCTAACCTAATTCCAAGATTACCCCTCCCCCATCCTAACCCCACCTCCCCCAGCACCTTCCCCTGCTGCCACCAGGGTTTGGTGCTGGGCCTCCCCCCCTCAACACAACCCACCACTCAATATACCCTTCACACAACACAGCCCCTTCGCCCAAACCCAACACAAAACAACTCACCATAATAACAAGTCCCTAAATCCCCTATAGTCCCCAAAGGGCCTCACCCTTTGGGGCCCTTTGGCTCGTGAACCTTCGGCTCATAGCCTGCAGCACAGCCACAGGCAGCTCCCTTTTGTGCCCCCCTGGTAGCTTCCAGTGCGGGTCACGGGGTCAAGCCAGGGGACCCAGCCTAGGTGCACCGGCTTCCTCCCCCCCGTCCCTTTGTACTAACTGTTTGATGTTCCTTCTCCCCACAGGTGACACAGCAGGGGATCGAGGCGGCAGGAGAGGAGTAGTAGAGGCAGCAACAACAACCCAGTAGCGCAGGGAATCCCAGACAGATGGATGCAGGTGAGTCTTGCCGCTCAACCCCAGGTGGCTCCCTTTGGTGCCCCCCCCGGTAGTGTCCAGTGCGGGTCACGCGGTCAATCCAGTTGAGGAATTCAACTGAATGAGTTTGATTCTTGATCACAACGCATCTTGGTGTTCTGGAGCTGATTTACCATGAGGAAATTGTCAGCGTTCTTAAAAAGTGCCGTCATTCGCAGCCGCGCCTCAGAATAAATCTTCACGTTCTCCACAAAACCAAATGTGTGGTTAGCCTTCTCTATCACTGCCTTAATCTTTCCAATACTGGGAGCGTACAGTATCTTCAAACAAAGATTTTATTTTTGGTATCAGTATAATTGATTCTTGTACATAACTAATATTTATCAAAATCTAAGGGAGACAGGGGAAGGGGAAAGGAAAAGTATCTATTATTTAATCAATTATATATATATAACTATTCTAATCTAATCTATATGTCTATAATATATTTCTATATCTAATCTAATCTATTCTACCTATCTCTATATAATGTACAGGGGGGAGAAGGGCAAGGAAAGGGAGAAGATAAAGTGTAGGGTATGAGAAAGGAAAAGTATTGGTGGGAATACCTAATAAATAAATAAATAAATAAATAGTACAATGAGGGCTAGGGAAGATTTTTTATGTGCAAGCACCACAGTTCTCTAAATGCAACATGACAAGCAGAGCTCTCACACAACGTAGAGAAAAAACCTTGCCCTCCCATTATAAAGAGGTTGCAGTGCCCTTTCCCAGAGCCCCCCTGATTGGTTGTGGGAGGCAGCAGGCACTGAGCAATCACAAAGTCCCATGAGACTGCTGGGGCCTGCTTGTGATGCTCATTGGACAAAGGATACATCCATCAGATACTGCTGAGCTGCTCACCCCTCCCATCACAGGCACATTTCAAGAGTTCAACCCTGTTAAGACTCCAAGATGTCTGCTTTCTCCTCCCCTCTCTACATTTTCCCTCCAAAACCCAACTGCCACAGCACTAATGACAATGATAACAACATTGTGCTTTTGTTTCTTGTTATCATTTTTGATATTGTTTTTGGTATCAATATCAGTATCGTTATCGGTATTCTCGGTTGTCATTTTTGGTATTCTCGGTTGTCGTTTTTGTTACCATTGTTATTCTCAGCAACGACAATTTTTGTTATCATTATTGTAATAACAAAATGACATGCACACCCCTGTTTTTACACAGATGCTCTCCCTTGCTCATGTGCGACAGCATGGGCAGAGGAGGGGCATCTGTCTGACCACTGGTGGGGATGCGGGGGGTGCACGGTCCACCCACCTTTACCGATCCCCCATGCACGGAGGCATTGGGGGAAACGGAGGTGCCTGAGTGCATGGAGATGGGTGGATGTGAGTGGGCGCCCTCCCACACACACACTGCACATCTGCCACAGCCTCCACTTATCCCCTCCTGCACCACAGAGCCTCCTGGGTCCATGTAAAATGGGCCTAAATCAGACCTTCAAACAAAATTTTAAAATTAGTGTTTCCCAAACTCTTGACTTTTATCTTGCTTTGGAAAGCCTGATCCACAGTAAAGCCAAGTTAGACTAAAGCTTAACTAACACCATTGTTTTTTATTGAAGGTGTCTTTTTTATTCTTATTTATTATTATTCATTATTATTATTATTATTATTATTTACAATTGATGGCAAATCTATAGTTCCTGAGTTTTAATTCATTACATGGTATGTGCAGGCTATGTGACTGAAAGTACCTCAGAAAAATCCATATACAATGAACTGGCTATTAATATATTACCTAGACAAAAAACCTTCGGTTTAAGAAGCTTGTTAAGAAGGCATTACAAATTATACTCAAATGTTAACATGACAGTAAATTGAATGTTAAGGCTACTTTATTAAATATTAGACCAATCTATACATTTTTCTTTTCTTATTCATTTTTTTTTTTTAAATGACAACTGAAAATAAACTGTGTACATGTGGTATGGTGACTGAACAATAATTATTCATGATGAGAAATGTATACAGTTTAATTTCAGTTGTCATATTTTTACATGCAGATTTCTGTGTGTTCATGGGTGGGAGAACCCTGTGTGAACGACACAGCATGTGTGCTCACAGTGAGCGAGGGTGCATGTGCGGGAGTCCCTAACCCATATCCCTAATCACCCCCCACGTACAGAGCAACCAGGAAAAACAGCGGTTGCTCCATGGTTGCGGATGAGTGGGGGGTGAGTGGGGATGGAGGAACATAGGGTCACACACATGTAACACGTTCCTACATGTAGACTACGAGCCTGGTAAATATGTAAAGCAAAAGGTTCCACATGTATCTAATGTTATAATTGAGAACTGTAAAACTCAAATTAGTGCTGTGACACGTGACCAAGCTCCAGGAAATGCAAAGAGATACAAAGAATGTGTATTTGGGAACCCTGGCCCAGACAAGGTGGTCAGAAACATTAACAATGCTAATGCAGGCAGTCATTGCCTACGTGCAGAGACAGAGAAAGCTGATAACAAGAACAAGGGAATTCTAGATGCCTTGAGAAGATACAAGGAGTTTCCTCCTGGGGATATAAGGAATTGTGCCCCAGGGAGAAGGGAACTATCAGGAACTCACTCACCATCTTGCAGCCAGCAGGCTAGAAACCATGAACTGAGAGACAAGATTTTGCTCTCTAACAACTCTAAGTCTGGAGACCCAGTCGCTTACATCAAGGGCTGAGAAGAATTTATGGACCTTTGTAGGGTAAGATGCTTATTTATGAACTCAACCAGTATAGGTTAGGAATGTGTTATATTTACCTTTAATTTCTAGTAACCACTTTGTATCAACTATCTTGCTTATGTAATCAATAAACTTACTTCTTATCTTTATGAAGAAGTGCCTGTGTCTAACATTGGAACACAAGTGTGCAACAAGAGTTCTCAAGCTCTTGTGAACCCAGAGATTAAAGAATCTGTTGAACTCAAGGATAGGGCCCTTGAGTGACAAAGGGGTTGTCCCTGCAGCAGGCTTGAACTGGTCAGAGAGAAAAACTGGTTCAAGTGGGCTGTGCGCAAGGGAAACTGAGTCACTCAAACCCAGTAAAGTGGGGGTGTGGACCTCCAACCTGTGACAGCATGCTCCGCCCATTCACTGGCATGTCGACGGAACCACTACCCAGCAGAATGGTGTAAAAACAACCTGTGAGAAGGCACTTGAAGAAGAACAGAAGGTTGCTGCCTTGTAAAGGAGGTTCTTCGAGATGGGTCCTATTGTTCTCACAACACCCACCCTTCCAGCCCTGCATGGAATTTTCTTATACTCCTAGAAAGGGTTGGAAGGAACTGTCATTCTGAGGGGGAGAGTGCTTTTTATACTAGAGGAGATTGAGTCCATCACATAGTATATTATTCTAATATGGTGAGTATATATAAGCTAGTTGTAAGAATGTTAAGAGTCTTCTCAAAGAACCTTCTTTACAAGGCAACAACCTTCTGATCACTCACAAGGGAGGCATTGTTTGTAAACAAACAGCTTTATCTCCCAGTCCCATCTGTGTTCCCCCTGCTGCTGCTGCTGCTGCTGCTGCAGCAGCTCTACTATCAGGGAGAGGCAGGTGAGAGATGGGACCCCCCCCCCACCTTCAGTCCACAACCCTGGACTCCCCTTCATTGTTTGTAATCACAGGACTCGTGTGTTGCTGGAGGAAAGCTAGAATGGTCACCAACCAGACATTTTTGCTCTGCTGACTCCCATTGAACAGCATAGGGACAGTTCAATGAAAGTTTGCTACTGCCTTAACTATAGGGCCAAAACCGTGTCCTTATAATAGTTGCTAACCAAAATCATGTCCTTTTTCAGCTTTTAAAGTTTCATTATTTTAACGAAACCTCTATTAAACTTACTAAAATAAAACTCCGGAAACAGAAACTCTTTTATTTTAATAGTAAACTACGATCACATAAACTTACTACAATCAGGAGAACACTAGACAGTTTTCAAGTAAGAGACTCACGTAGTTGATTGCTGGGTTCAGTCTCTAATTTGCCTTTCCTATATAGTCAAATAAAGCAGAACAACAATAATGAATGATCATCACATCTTTCCCTTGTTCCTATCAGCTGATCCTTCCCTGAACAAATACTACTCAGTCCCATAGCTCTGAAATGAAGTTGATTTGTTTATCTATGATTGGTCTTCCAAGCAAGTAAACAGAATAGGTCTTATAATCTGAACAACCTGAAAAAGTGACTACGTGTCCTGTGCTATCATGAGATCCAGCATCACTTTCTTTAGACTAGAGGATAAGTCCATTTTTTCTCGGTTGGCAACTCTGTTTGTATATTTGATTTTGATATAGTCAGCTCAGTCAGTCAGTACCTTTCTTGTAAGACATTGAATCACCTTTGGCAGACACAGACAGGGAGGGAAAATGGCACCAATGCTGTCATTATTTCTCCACCTGCAGGGTGGCTGAAAAAACTGCAACTTGTGCCTGCTCTGCTGACCTGGGGGCATCTGATTCAGCCCCCCAAGAAGCCCTTAAAACAGCGCAGTTTTATGTCCCCATAGGGCCTCAGTCACTCTGCCCCCAAGTGGGCAGAAAAGTGACGTGTCCTCTCCAATGTCTGCAATATGGGTGGAACAAGCAGCCTTCCATACCACAAACATTTGGAGTTTGTCTCCTAAAGAATTCCTTAGGCTTACAGCAGGCTCCTCCTCCTCCTCCTCCTCCTCCTCCTCACACAGCACTGTGTGCAGCTCTTTGCTCTGACAATGGTCATGGACTCATCTCCTCCCTCTCTCCCTCCCTGCTTGTATGAGTGATTGATCCCTGTCATGGCTCCTCCTCCTCCCTGGCCCTTCCACAACTGCGCAGGGGCTGGATCTACTCTCTGATGAGCAACTGTGGGTATGAAGACTGGCTCAGAAAAGGCTGGAGGAGGTGAGGGAAATTGTTCATGAGCAGTTTCAGTGAGTAGGTCCCTCAGCCCTGGAAGTGCTGCTCTGAGCACTCCAAAATAAAACCGTGGCCAGCGCCGGAACTGCATCCCGGTGCAGCATCAGGCAAAGTGGGGGGTTGTCAGTTCGGTGGCAGGGGGAGAGTTTTGGGGGAGTGGGTCAACACCCCTGGTGCTCAAGGTGGTGCACTGCACCTGGCCCAAATCATGGATTTAATATGCCATAGAGTCACCCCAGTCCTAAATTGAGTGCAGGCCCTCCTCTCCAATCACTTTCCCTGAGATTACTGCTTGAGGTGAGAGACTGGATCCATGGATCAGATCCAGGAACTGGAAAGAAGCCAAAAACAAAATTGCCTTGGTCTGGATTTGGCTCATGCATCATACCCTGGGGAAAGTTTCTGAGGGCTCCTCCGTACTCTCCTCCTTCCCCTGTCACCTTCTTCCAGCAAATCCTGTCCTATGTAGGGTCCAAGGTGAGTACTGCAGCCCAGAAAAGCAGGACCAAACTGCTCCCCACAGCTGCAGAAGTTGCCCAGCATGGAGAGGAGAAAGGAGCTTGCCTTGCTCTATGCTGCTGCTAAATCTAGGATTGGTGGGGATGTCCCTGGCCTCACCTCAGGGGAGACTGAGGCAAGTGGGGAGGAGTGCAGGGCCCTTCTCCACTGAGGAAAGTAGCATGCCCAGGCACTGAGGCACCATCATGACCTTTCCAGCACAGTGAAGCTTCCCAAAATCTCTGGATCCACTCTTTCCTCACCTCCAGTCCCTCCCCCCTACACAGACCACTCCCCCAGACCTCGGGCCCCCACGGCAGCCTCCAGTACCATTACCTCCCCCCATGCTCCCACAGAACACTGAAGAATGAGCCATTTCAAACAGACACACACTCACTGACATAACAGGCACTCCTTGCTTTCTTTCCCGGGGACCAGGTCTGCAATTCAATTCAATTCAACTCTCTTGTGGTTGCTACAGGCAGCTACTTTAGCCTCCTCAGCTGGAACAGACAGTTCTCTCTCCTCTCTCTCCTGGACCTGGAGTCCAGGTCTGGGATATAGCGGAGAGCTTGTGTTTTATCTCTTTTAGCTGAGGAGGCTAGTGCAGCTGCCTGTAGCAACCACGAGGAGTTGAGTTGAATTGACCTCCAGCCAGCCCAGCTACCGCTGCTCTCTCCAACCTGCCTCTCTATCCTCTTCCCCATCACAGTTCTCTGGAGTCCCTCAGCTCCCTCCACTGTCAGCTTAGAACACTTCTGCCCCAGAGAGCAGGAGGCTGTGTTGTGCACGCCTGCATGCTGCCTTTCTAGCCTGGCCATGACCACCCGGTTTCATGGTGTAGCTGCTGCATGCCACAGATCAATTCCTGTGCTGTACACATGGGGAGGGGCAACATAATCTCAACTTCCACTTCCAGTCCCAACGGGTCCAATACTGATCACCTATGCTGATCACTGATTCAATTTCCCCATGGTTGCTACAGGCAGCTGATCACCAATGCAGCTAGTGGGTTTCATAAATCTATGGAGGAGGTTGTTTGTGGCAGCTGCAGCAGTGACTACCAAACTAGCTAACATAGGGATCATTAGTCCCCAACCACCCCCAGAGGACAGGCGGGGGGACAAATGTTTTGTCTGTTCCTATGGTCACTACACCCCTGTGTGCTGTGACCTGGGCTCCCTGCCAAGTCACAGTGTGAGCTAAATGCTGCCATGGCCAAAGGAAGCCATACCTGGCCTGCGGTAGAGCCGGCCATCATGTCACCCTGCCTTCTCCCCACCCCAGTCCACCAGCACATCTTTTCAGTGGCAGGCCAGATCCTGCCCGGGGTGAAGCCCTCACGCAGGGTAGGATTAAAGTGTGGTGGCGCATGGTGCCTTCATGTTTAAAAACATCCAGTGATGATAAGAGACCCAATCCCCCCTAGGCCACAGGGCTGGCCAACCATCACCACCTCAGTCTTGTCTGGATTCAACTTCAGATGGCTCACCTGCATCCAGTCCCCAATAGCAGCCAGGCACTGGGTAAGCACTGAGATGGCAGGGCCTGGGTCAGATGAAAATGAGTAGATTTGGGTGTAATCTGCATATTGAAGACAGCACACCCCAAATCTATGCCCGATCTCACCTAGGGGTCTGAGATACATGTTGAACAGGAGGGGAGACAGGATGGAATCCTGAAGGACCCCAAATGAGAGGTAGGAGGGGGAAGAAGAACAAGGAGTAACTGTGGCTGAGCCACTAGGCAATAGCAATCATAATATAATTCAATTTGACATAGTTGCTGGAGGGAGAAAGTTAATTTAAATTACAGCACTGGGTTTTAAATTTAAAAAGGGAGACTATGCCAAAGAGAGGAAGCTAGTTAGCAAGAATCTAAAAGGCACAGTTGAAAGGACTACATGTTTGCAAGAGGCATGGAGGCTGTTGAAAAGCACCATCTTGGAAGCCCAGATTACATGCATCCCATAAGTTAAAAAAGGTAGCAGGAGGACTAAACGTCTACCAGCGTGGCTAAATGGAGACGTAAAGGAGGCTATTAGAGCCAAAAGGGTATCCTTTAGGAAGTGAAAAGCTAGCCCCAATGAGGAAAATACAAAGCAGCATAAACACTGGTAACATAACTGCAAGGTGCTAATAAGGCAGGCCAAGAAATAATTTGAAAGGAGACTTGCTAAAGAGGCAAAAACAAATCATAAAACCTTTTTCAAGTATATCGGAGGCAAGAAGTCTGCTAGGGAGTCGGTTGAGCCATTAGATGACCAGGGAGTAAAAGGGGCACTCAGGGAGTAAAAGGGGGTACTCAGGGAGGATAAGGACATTGCAGAGAAGCTAAATTAGTTCTTTGCTTCGGTCTTCATTGTGGAGGATGGTGGGGAGATACCCACACCAGAACCCTACTTTGTAGGTGATGAATTGGATAAACTGTCACAAATGAGCGTGACTCTGGAAGAGGTTCTATAGCAAACTGACATGTTTAATACGAACAAATCACCAGTGCCAGATGGCATTCACCCCAGAATTCTGAAGGAACTCAAATGTGAAATTGCAAACCTACTAGTAGTAATTTGTAACCTAATGTTGGCATCTGGCACTGTACCTGAAGACTGGAGAGTAGCAAATGTAAACCCAATATTTAAAAATGGACGCAGAGGTGATCCTGGAAACTACAGACCAGTAAGCTTGACGTCTGTGCCGGGCAAAATGGTGGAAACTATCATTAAGAACAGGCATCTTGATAAACATAGCTTAATGACAAAGAGTCAGCTTGGATTTAGCAAAGGGAAGTCATGCTTCACTAATCTCTTGGAATTCTCTGAGGGCTTAAACAAGCATGTGGACAGGGGAGACCTAGCAGATATAGTTTACCTGGATTTCCAGATAGCTTTTGATAAGGTCCCACATAAACGACTCTTGAGAAAATTAAAAAGTCATGGGATAGGAGGTAGTGTGTTGCTATGGATTGATAAATGGTTGAAGGATAGGAAGCAATGAGTGGAACTAAATGGCCAGTTTTCACAATGGAGGGATGTAAAAAGTGGTGTGTACTGGGACCAGTTCTTTTCAATGTATTCATTAATCATCTGGAAAAGGCTGTTAAGAGTGAGGGGATCAAATTTGCAGATGATACCAAGTTATTCAGAGTAGTCAGAACACGAGCAGACTGTGAGGAGTTGCAGCAAGATCTTACAAGACTGGGTGCCTGGGCATCTAAATGGCAGGTGAGATTTAATGTGGACAAGTGCAAAGTGATGCACATTGGGAAAAATAATCCAAATTATGAGTACACAATGCTGGGTACTAAGCTAGGAGTTACCACTCAGGAAAAGGATCTGGGAGTGATTGTGGATAATACACTGAAATCCTCAGCCCAGTGTGCCGCAGCGGTCAAAAAAGCAAATAGAATGTTAGGAATTATTCGCAAGGGAATAGAGAATAAAACTGAGGATGTCATAATGCCTCTATACAAATCAATGGTGCGACCGCACCTTGAATATTGTGTGCAGTTCTGGTCGCCCCATCTCAAAAAAGACATAGCGGAACTAGAAAAGGTACAGAGAAGGGCAACAAAAATGATCCAGGGTATGGAACAGCACCCGTATGAGGAGAGGCTTGATAGGTTGGGGCTCTTCAGCTTGGAAAAGAGACGGCTGAGAGGAGATATGATAGAGGTCTATAAAATCATGAGTGGTGTGGAACTTGTAAACAGGGAACGGTTATTTACCCTCTCAACTAGTACTAAAACTAGGGGACACTCCATGAAACTCACAGGTGGCAGAGTAAAAACAAACAAAAGAAAGTATTTTTTCACTCAGCGTACAATTAGGTTGTGGAATTTACTGCCAGGGGAGGTGGTCAAGGCCAGCAGTATAGCTGAGTTTAAAAGAGGTTTGGACAAGTTTCTGGAAGATAGTTCCATTAGCAGCTATTAGCCAGATAGGATTGGGGAACAAAACCCTTTACTGTTGGGAGCCTGGGGATGACCCACAGGGAATGGATAGCATGGTGACCTGTTGGGTGCTTCTCCCAGGCCCCCATGATTGGCCACTGTCCAAGACCGGATGCTGGGATCGATGGACCATTGGTCTGACTCATTACGGTGCTTTTTATGGTTCTTATCACCACTTGGTGAAACCTCCACATCAGGTGGTACCCATCAACAATTGGTGAAACCTCCACATCAGGAATGAATTGATTCATTCTAGAATTGTCAGACAAACCCCTTCCAGGTCCCACAGCTATTTCAACAATACCTCATGGTCAACTATATCTAAGGCTGCTAAAAAATTTAAAAGGATCAGCAGGTTGCAATATCCCCTATTAATCTCATGGCGCAGATTGTTGACCAACACCACAAATGCAATCTCATTGCTATACCCAGAACAAAAGCGAGACTGACATGGGTCTATGAATCTTATTGCATCTAGATATCCCTACAGCTGCCTGGCAATCACCTGTTCAATAACCTTCCCTAAAAAGGGAAGGCTAGCAACTGGGTGGCTGCCCAAGGAGTCAGCATCAGGTGATGTTTTTCTGAGCAGGGGCCAAACAACTTCCATACAGAGGACTTCTGACATCCTGCCCTCCCGAAAAGAGACACTGACAATCTCAGGAAGCAAAGGCCCCAGTCTCTCACTCATGGCTGGCTTTCACCAGCCAAGACTGGCAAGGTTCTAATTTACAATTGGTTGCCTGCATTGCTCCAAGCTGAAACAACAAGGTGAAAAAAGCAGCCACTAGCAGCAAAAAACACAAAAAAACAAGACTACCTATGCAAAATGACAATTCACAGAAAATTCATCACAGTAATGAATATAAAATAAGCAAATACAATCCCATATAATCAACCAAAACAACCCTATGCGTTTCGGGTCCAAATGGCCCTTCTTCAGGGTATATAACAATCTGTAATAATAAAAAAAATATACATAAGACAGAATACATATATATTAGCATAGCAACAAATGAAGAATAAATAACATAGCTACCTTATTTACATGAAAAGAAGGAAAAAATGGGGGAAGAACAACCTTTTACTGATGAAATACAGTGATGTCTCTCTCAAAGACACCCTCCAAAATCCACCTTGCCTATCATATCTTTCTTCAATAGTACAACCTGGAAAATGACACTAGACTCATCCTATAAAAACAACAACATCAAGAAGAATGAATACCTGACATACCACTTACAAAGAGAAAACCACCTTTTTGGGGGGGGGGAGGGGGAGACACACAAAAAATGAATATAGTACCTACCTCCTTTACAGCTCAATGACCACTAACAAAATCAAACAGGAGAGTATCCATCTCCACAACAGGTGTGCCTTATAAACTCCCCAATTTGACATTTCAAATGAGCAACACCTGCATACCTACTCCTGCTATGAACTGGTCTCCTATGAGTAAATGAAAAAATTACAACTACTCTCCTGAAATCAAATTTACCCAAGCTCCAACACTAATAATCAAACCAAGACCTACCAGTGATCCAGAGTAATAAATCATAACCATACCTCCACTTCTCCATTGGAACATCTTAATCTAAAAAATAATAACTTAGACATAGTATCATCACAAAATAGCCTGAAAATACAACAAAACAAAGACAATTCTTATATAAATATTCAAATGGCTATTTGTACAGAGTCAGACTAAAACACAAATCCATGATGTCACACTAATATCTGCTAACTAGCAGAAAAGAGAGGTTATGGCAGGGATTATAAAAAAAACATTTAGGTCCAATTCCTCATTGAGTCCACTGAGCTCAACAGTATTAAAATCTGAAAATCCACATAGGGTATTTTCAGACGTGACAGGGCCAGTATTGGCCCGTCATGTAATCACCTATTGATCCCCCGCTGCGATCAAAACGGCACGGCCAACAGACATGCCGGCTGATCCCGGCGGGGAATCAGGGGAGGGGATGGGGCTGCACGACTCAACGTGCGGCTGCACAGCCCCACCCCCCTACACTCCCTGGCTGCCCACCCTGTGGGAGATAGGCGGGTGCCACGGCCAATGCAACCGCAGCGCCCGCCCGCCCGCCCCCAGGGCATTGACCACAGCAAGGAATCAGCGGCAGGCATGGCTGCTGATTCCAGGCCGTGGTCAGGGGACAGACATTAGGATCCCACGCTCAACCATGGTGAATTCCTTGTTCTTTTATAAGCAAATAAAGGCCTATTCTCAAAGATAGGTAAAATATCTAATGTATGCCAGTGTCTTAAAACACTCTGGCGAATGTGGGAGCTGGCACCATTGTATGTTAAACTGAAGGTAATCCTGTCCAAAGTTTGTTTTGATCTAGAGCTCAATAATTCAAACCTAGATCTTCTATGTGCTCATTCAAAACCCTCTTTGATAGTCTTATGAGGATAACCTCTCTGTGTAAAAGAGTTTTCAAGTATATCTGACTCTTGCAAAAAATCATCTTCTGTTGCACAATTCCTCCTAAGTCTAAGAAATTGACCATATGGAAGATTCTTACAAAGATTAACCAGATGGGAGCTATCATAACGTAAATATGAATACTTATCCATTGGTTTTCTATATAAACTAGTATAAACATGTGCACCTTTACGTAAAATGTTCACATCTAAAAAATGCACTCTCTCACAGCTAAAATCCATAGTAAACTGAATATTGGAGTCTCTCAAGTTGTCATAGGAGAAAACCCCCCAAAGAAGTGATATCTCCCTTTCATATAAGTAAAATATCATCTATATAGAGCCACCACTGAAGAATACTTATTGAAAAAGGAGTAGAATTAGCCCAAATATGTGTATTCTCAAATTCTCCCATGTAAAGGTTAGCTATCTCTGGTGCCATGGCAGAACTCATAGCAACTCCTTGAGTTTGCCAATAAAATTGATTATCAAACATAAAATAATTCTTGCACATAGCTATCTCAGCTAGCTCCAAAATAAAATAAGTGGGAGGGCAAAAAACATCTTCTCGCATGTCTAAAAATCCCTGAAGAACATTCAAAGCAGCTCTTTGAGGTATACTAGTATACAAAGAGGAAACATCCAGTGTAACAAAAATACATTCCTCATTTGCTGGACCTATCTTATCCAATTTGTTCAATTGTGGTGTTCTTAATATATGATTGCATCTGAATAACAAAAGGTTTAAGATAAAAATCAACATATTTTGAAGGTGGCTCCAATACTGAATCATTGCCTGAGACAATAGGCCTACCCTGATTTGGGAAGAGGCCCTTATATACCTTAGGTAATATATAAAAAAGTGGTCTCCTAGGTTTCTCTTTATACAAAAAATCAAATTCTGATTCAGAGATGTATCCCATACTCAAACCCTCATACAGAGCATTTTTGATGAGTTTTTGCAATTCTGTAGTAAGATCATAAGGGCATTTCTTATAAAAAGAAACATCATCGAGCTGTCTGGCCACTTCATTAATATAATCAAATTTAATAAGTATGACTATAGCTCCGCCCTTATCAGCTGACTTGATGACAATACAGCTATCTCTAGAAAGACTAGAGAGAGCCTCAAACTCTTCCCTGGAGAAATTGCATCATTTTCTTGTTTGCTGGTATTCAGTCTGAGACACATCCCGGAGTAATAATTTTTCAAAAACATCAATCTCAGGACAATGTACATTGGAGGCAGAGGAATAACTCTTGGGCCCAAAAGGTGAACAGGACTCATGATTACAATTAACATTCTGAGAAAGGAATTTCAGCTTAAGTTTCTGTATGAAATGAAAAACATCGAGTCTAGTCTGAAAAGCATTATACTTGGGAGTGGGTAAAAAAGAAGGCCTTTATTAAGTACCTTATTTTCATAGTCTAAGGGTCTATCTGATAAATTCATAACAAGTCCCGATACTATGTCTGACTGTGGCCCCTCCAAAACCTGTACGGATGTTGTCTTCAGGGCTTTTTAGACATGAGAGATGTTTTTTGCCCTCCCACTTATTTTATTTTGGAGCTGGCTGAGATAGCTATGTGCAAGAATTATTTTTGTCGACGCACCCCCTCCCAAGGAAGACGCGGACACTTGTATGGGTTTGAACGGCCACACTCTTTATTGTTAGTCGATAAAAAGGGGGAAGAGGTGACCCTCCCACTTCCCCCTTTAAACTGGGGTCCTATCAATCTCTTCCTAACTGTTAACCATCGCCGCAGGAGGTTCCCTTACTGTAGCAGGCGCTGTCCTTGTGCCCTGTTGCCCATCTTTGCCGTCTTCGGGTTAAGCCCGAGGGGAATCCTCCTGTGCCCTACCTTAACAAACTTCTTAAACTTACACCCTGCCCCCATCCCGGTTTCACCGGGCCAGAGCGGGTTGTTCGCTCCTATCCCCTCTCGCCTACCAAGGCGGGGGTTTAAACAACAAGGATGAGGACACCGTAACCTCCTGTTTGGTACATGGTCCGCCCAGCAGG
>QEPC01012962.1:1004811-1040120 GCA_003113815.1 Sphenodon punctatus | reverse complement strand
TCTGTAGTGAAATACATACATACTCAATGAGTCTGTACAGTGAAATGCATAACACAAGGTTTCAGTTCAAGGTTTGAGTTTCATTTCAGTACAAAACTGAAATGAAACTTAAAGCAATCTAAAAATCCTACTCAACGCCTTCTGTTCAGGAACAGTGACTAGCTCAGAAGGTGTTGGGAAGGGGGGGAAGATAATTAGTTTCATTTCTTGCAAGCCTCTCTCCACCCCTGGTGCCTGGAAGTCTACTCCTCAGTGACTACACCTCCCTGTCATGTTTGACCTTCCAGTGAACCTTTTTTTGCCACCCGAACTCATCCGAACGCGATCCAAACTTCCGAAACTGTTCGGCCATTTCTCCGTTCAGTGTTCGGATTGTTCAGTTTGTTCGCGTTCGTGTTCAGGTTCGTGTTCGGTCATCCAAACAGTTCAAGTTTGGGTTGAACTCCGAACTTCCGAACCACGTTCGCCCATCCCTAATCAGGACACACAATTCAGGTTCAATATGGCTGAAACTTTTGGGAATCATTGATAAATCTGGAATTCATTACAACAATCAGTATTTGTTTCACTTAATAGTGTGGTGATTAATATGCATACCCTATATATTTGTATGGAAGTATGGTACTTAAATTCTAGAAAGTTTTATCAGCCTATTAGACCTGAGATGAATATCGACAGTGATTATGCATTCATCAGTTTTGTCCACTTTGAATTTATACCAATGAAAATGATAAAAACAGCTAATCATCCCTGCTAAATTTGGATATTTGTCTCAGGTTTCTGGGTTGTTATTTTTCTAGTATTATCAGTCATATCAGTTTGGATGTCTGGTCAAGTAACTGAATATTATTTCCATTCAAAATGATCAAATCATCAGAAAATTGGGAGTGTCCAAAAAGTAATATCCAAATACATGGATACACAAATATCAAATTGGCTGAGGATATTTGCTTGTATATTCAAATGGCTACATGTGACTAATATTTGTGAATGAAAAACACCTATTAATCTCAGCTCTACAGCCCATATATTTACATTTCAATCTTGAAGCAAAGCCAGGATCAACTTTTAAAAAAACTTGGACCAGAGACCAGACATTGTAACTATGTAACTGTACATGGCTAACATTAATAGAATGGAAATGAGAACTTCTTCTACGATGACAGTTTCAGAAAACAGACATGTAATGACTGAAGTTTCAAGTTCTTAATTTAGGATTGTAATAGCAATGATTTTCCTTATAATGGGTGCTAACAAGCATGATGGTGGTCTGCTGTGGCCCACTTTGACGAGTGGGACACTGAAACATTTGTTGGGTGGCCACAAGATGTTTATGCCAGATTTCTCCCGAGTGTGGTAATGTCTAGACCGGGCTGTAATCCTGGAGACCTCCAAGATCACAGCCTGGTCTAACATCTGCCCAATCTAGCCAGAGCAGACTACAGTGGGCTATAACATTTGTTATAGTCAGTTGCGGCCTGGTCCAGATCGGGGCTGCCATGACTTCCCATCATGGTAGGGGCGGGGCACTGGATGCACTGTAGGAATTGGACCAGCTGATCACACATTTGTGCAGCTCCCTGCCCCGTAACCCTCCCGCCCCAGTCTGGGTACGTGAGCATTTATTCTGCAGTCAGACCGATACTGACTGGTTTGCCTGGTTCAGACTGAGTTGTGATGGTGGCGGTCTGCCGTCCCTTGTGGTAACACCCAAAGTCTCTTTTCCTGAAGACATTTTCTTTCTTGTTCTTTCTTTCTAACTAAAATTACAGGAATTTTGGAACTAATGGTACCAATCCTATATTGAACACAGGTTGCTCATATTCAACATGACTTGGTAATTGCTAGTTTAGGTACAGAGTCATAGGTGTTAACAAATGTGACAGCAGCCCACTGAGACCCATGGGCCACTGTCAAATTTGTTGGCCAGGCTGCCAAATGTTGCCCGGGTTTGCTACCAGGTATGTCCGCAGTGAGCCTGGGTTGCGATTCTGTAGACCTCCAGGATTACAGCCTAGGCTACAATCCACCCAACAGGGCCAGAGTGGTGTAGTTTGCCATGGTCCAATCCAGATCGGGTCCAGTGGTGGACATCATAGGCCACCTTGGCTGCTCATCGTGACAGGTTTTGGGGCACAGGCTACAGCGTGGAAGCAGGGGCAGGAGCTCACATGTTTATGCACATTCCTACACATAAACAACTTCCATTGCTCCATATGTGGTGTGGGGGGTGGGGATCATGTTCTGTGGGAGCATGCATGCACCTCCACTCACCAGCTGCTGGATTTACACGAGACGGTACCACTCATGGCCATGCAGATCCACTGCATAATAGGCATGAGTGGTACCATCTCATGAAAAAAGGGCCTTAAATACTTTTTATCCATCTCTTACATTTGGGGCCAACACACACACTTTAGACTTGTTTGTGTGTTCATTTGTTTGCTTATTTATTTTATGGCTGTTGGTTTTAATCCTTGTTTTTTCTTAACTATGTTTGGCACAATGCAGCCTAATTATTTTTCTCCCCAAACCCCCAAAGACATTGTAGCAGGCTGGCTAGAAGCCCCAGACCAAACTTATAGAGAGCCTGTAAGCAGTGCCAAAAGAAATCCTGAAAATAGACTGTGGTACCCCACAGCTACCTCATTAGTTAGGAAGCTTACTAACTAGTGATCAGGGAGACAGGATGTGGCTCTAGCTTCCCTCCTGATTTAGGCAAACCTATCAGGAGTGAAGGAGGAGCTTAAGAGAGCCCAGAACCAGCAGTTAAGTGGGTAGAGGTGGCAGTTACCAGAAGGAGCTGGGACCAAGAGGAGCTGAGCTTGGCCACTAAATTAGACCATTTGAGAAGTCTCTTGGCCAGCCCGGGAAGTATTTCTCCAAACCCTTGGACCAAAGTAAAGGCCGCCCGCCCGCCCAACCACCCAACTGCCTGCCCGCCCAACCATCTAACCAAAGAAATTGCAGGTAGGATCTGTATTGATCTTTGCATAAGGACTAGAGGTGGAAAGTTTGGTTATTGGGGGGTACCAGTAAAGGTTCCTCGTGCCGGATTTGTTTCCATTGCGGCCATTGAAATGAATGACTTCAATGTAAAAGAAAGAAAGAAAAATAATAATTTTCCCTCCCCCATCCAGGCTGCGTGGGTGGAAGGGGGGTCACCTCCCCACCCACCCTGCCCAGCCTGGATTTTTAAAGTTTTTTTTTTTAGCCAAAGTCCCTGCTAGTGCTGGCTCCAGGCCACCGCCGTACTGGCAGCGGCAACCCAGAGCCTGCACCAGCAGGTACTAAGGTGATCCCTAGGGTGGGGGGTGGTTTAACACCCCCTTTCCCAGGGATCACCCTACCCCCCACCCAGAGATCACCTACCTTTTGCGCTCCGGGCGGCGGCTGCACAGCAGTCCAGCGGCTTCAGCACTGGCTGGATTCAACACTTGACTAGGCCTTTCGGGGAACTTCTGGGTTTCCCCAGAAGGCTTAGTCAAGCGCTGAAGCCAGCCAGAACTGGAGCCGCTGGAGTGCAGCTGCCGCCCGGAGCGCAAAAGGTAGGCAATCTCTGGGTGGGGGGGTAGGGTGATCCCTAGGATGGGGGCTGTTAAACCACCCCCACCCCAGGGATCACCCTAGTACCTGATGGTGCAGGCTCCAGGTCACCGCCACCGGCACGGGAGCGGCCGGGAGCCCGCACTAGCAGGGACTTCGGCTAAAAAATGTTTTTAAAAAATCCAGGCTGGGCAGGGTGGGTGGGGGGTGACCCCCCCTTCCACCCACATAGTCTGGATGGGGGAGGGAAAGTGGGTTTTTTCCCCATTGATTTCAATGGGGACAGTTCCCCATTGAAATCAATGGAAAAATACCAGTACCGGTATACCGGTTCTAATCTGGTAAACTGGATTTTTGGGAACCGGTATCCGGTAAAACCTGTATCCATTTTTTTGGGTGAAGTCCCACCCCTAGGACAAAGATACCCCAGGCCTGCTATGGGATTTTGTTGTTGGAGAAGAATGAAGAATTTCATGGTGTTATGTGGAAAGCCAAGGAGGCTTATTTTGTTTGGCATTTAAGTTTGGGGACCCGCCTTTTTGGCAGATGCCCCATATCCAGTGGCATGGGCTAGCTATTGTGGGGTGCAGGGAGACCCAAGACAAATTGTCCTAGTAAAGGGCTGTGTTGTATTGTTTGCCCTGAGTGGACCAAATATTTATTTTGTCTCTCCAGGGCAAACTTTTCTATTAGCCTGAGAGGGGCCAAATTTGCCAAAAGCCTAGAGAAGGGCCAAATGGACTGTTGATCCCTGAGGAGACCAAGACAGTTGTGTGCCCAGGAAGGGTCAGATTTAAGTATTAGCTCGAGGAGAAGCCAAATACTCTATTCTAAGAGCCCAATAGGGCCAAACAGAGAAATAGACCTAGGAGGGCCAAAGTGGGAAACAGGCTCTTAGGGACAAGTAAAGGTAGAGAGATATTTTTTATGTGGCAGACTGAGCTAATTCCCCTAGTGGCTCCCATAAATGGTTGAGAGGCAAGACCTGTCCATAGCCTGTGTGAATACTATCAGATTTAGAACCTAGAGTGACATGCATCCATGTTTGTAATTTTTTAATTTTATTTTATTTTATGTTTTTAGTTTTTAGTTTTTAGTTTATTTTATTTATTTTTTATTTTTTATTTTATTTATTTTGCCAGCCGGGGCACCCCGGATACCGGTTCCCACCCGGGGTGGCTAACAACATCAGCAATAAACACAATAAAATATCATAAAATATAATAAAACATCAATACAAACGAAAAGAAGAAAAACCACCCCCCTCCCTCACCAATCCCTACCCCCTACCCACCCCTCACCACTCTCCCTCGCCAAATGCCTGACAGAACAGTCAGGTATTACAACTTTGGAAAGCTGGGAGGTCCGGGGCCAGATGGTCCCCCACTGGGAGAGAGTTCCAAAGGTGCGGCGTGGCCACTGAGAACGCCCAATCCTGCGTGGCCCCCTGGAAAACCTGGGGGACCTCCAATGTGGCATTCCCAGACGACCACAGGGGCCGGTCTAGCACCCAGGGAGTGAGGCAATCTCTCAAGTAGACAGGGCCCAGACCGTGTAAGGCTTTATAGATCTGTAAGGCTTTATGGGTAAGAGCTCAATACGGTTAATTCTAACAGAGCTGCAAAATTTCTTACCTAGCAAGCAGTTCAGGTGTCATATCTGCATATGAATTTAGGAAGAGCTTGATTAGCTCAGGGGCACATTAGTAAAAATTATACTTTTGAGTGCAGTATTTCACCAAAAAAGTTGTTAAAGCACAAATCCATTCATAAAATAAGTTGAGCTTGGTTCAGTAGCTAAATGCACTGCGTCCATCTGCCTGCCTGCTGGGGGGGGGGGGGGCTCAGCTGCCGCCACCGCTCCACTGCTCTGCAGGATCTTTGGGACCTGCGGGGGAAGAAAAAGACCTGTGAGTGCTGGGGGGGGAGGAGAGAGAGCGAAGAAGCCGGTCACATGGGCCGGCTTTTCCCCTCCCCCACCCAGAAGTGGCTGGGGGCTATTAATCCTAGCTGCCAGCAGCTCTGCCACAGGCCATGAACCAAAGGGCCATGGCCAAAGGGCGTGGCACTTAGAGGTACTTCGGGGACGCAGGGCAGTTTTTGACAGGTAAGGGTTTTCTTTTGTTCAGGGTTAGGGAGGAAGGGGGGAGGGT
Organism: Sphenodon punctatus; assembly: GCA_003113815.1. NCBI lineage: Eukaryota > Metazoa > Chordata > Lepidosauria > Sphenodontia > Sphenodontidae > Sphenodon > Sphenodon punctatus. The sequence goes on along the minus strand of QEPC01012962.1, from coordinate 1,034,422 downwards.
GTAGGAGGGGTGGTTAGAGGTTAGGGTGGGTGAGTAAGGGTGTCCTAGTGCTAAAACCTGGTGGCAGCAGGGGCGGCGTGGGGAGGGTTATTGGTGGTTGTGGGGAGGGTGCACCCGACTCCCTGTGAAAGAGAGAAGGTGGGTTGGGGGAATTGTGTTTTTCATTTCATTTCATTTCAACTTTTATTTGTACCCCGTTCTCTCTCACCTGCAGCGACTCGAGGCAGCTAACAACAAAAGTAGAAAACATCCAAAGAACAATAACAATTATAAATTCAACACAAATCACACAACCTAAATAACCCCTCAATATCATAATAACGTAACATTTCATAACATAATATCTCATTTTTAATTAAACCCTCTCCTTCCCTCACAAAATCCAATATAATACAACAAATCAATAATCTTACAGCATATCATGTCCACCTCAGTCCTTCCATATGCTCCATCTCTGCTGCCACCAGGGAAGGAGCCCATCAAATCCCCCCCTCTACCCTCCTGCGCTCACCAGGAGGAGGGGACCTATCATCCACACTAATACAATAACAGTCTAAATATCAATTAAACATTCCTAAATCAACAAAACAAAACCCCTCCATCTCTTAACCTAATTCCTAAAAATCAACCCCACATTCCAACCCCCCCCACACACACCTTCCCCTGCTTCCACCAGGGGTTAGTGCTTGGCATCCCCCCCTCAACACAACCCCCCACTCACTATACCCTACCCCAATGCAACCCCTATCCCACCCCAGACCCAACACAATATAACTTACAAAAATACCAGGCCCCTAAATTTCCTACAGTCCCCGAAGGGTCCCAAAGGGCTGCACCCTTTGGCCGAGGACCTTTGGTTCACGGCCTGCGGGAAAGCCGCAAGTGGCTCCTTTTTATGCCCCCCATCAGGCAGCTTCCAGGAGCGGGTCCCAGGGTCGTGCCAGGGCACCCAGCCCAGATGCACTGGCTGTCTTGACCCTCCCACCCCTTAGTACCAACTTCATGCTGTTTTTTACTCCCCGCAGGAGACTCAGCGGGGGATCGAGGCAGCAGGATGGGAACAGTGGTGGCAGCAGCAGTAGCCTGGCGGCACAGGGGATCCCAACCAGGTGGATATGGGTAATTCTTGCAGCTTGACCCCAGGCTGCTCCATTTTTTGCCCCCCTGGGCAGCTTCCGGGAGTGGGTCACAGGATCATGCCAGGACACCCAGCCCAGGTGCACTGGCTGCCTTGGCACCCCCCCCCACCCCTTAGTACCAACTGCATGCTGTTTTTTCTCCCCACAGGTGATTTGGCAGGGGATTGAGGTGCCAGGATGGGAGTAGTGGCAGCAGCAGCCTGGCGGCACAGGGGATCCCGACCAGGTGGATGTGAGTATGTCTTGCCAGCCCCTGGTGGCAGCAGGTTGTCCGAGTCATCTGGGGGGTGGATCAGGCTGGTGGTGAGGGGAGTGAAAGGCTGTTGGGTGAACAGCCAGGATTGGGTGGATGGGGGGGAAGGTGCGGCTATAGGGGTGGTTCTTGGGCATGGATGGTATGGTCCACGGGGTCAGATGGCTCATGCCCCCAGGGGACCTAGATGCTTACAGAAAGTGCGGCGTACCATCCCCCCTCTGGGGTGGAGGGAGGAGCTAGGTCCAAGGTCCACTTGTGGGGGGCTGTTGCTGCTAAATGCGAGGTCCATTGTCAACAAAGCCCCAATTGTCTGGGATATAATCTTGGATGGGGCTATGGACCTTGCATGTATTATGGAGACCTGGCTGGACAAGATGGCTGGATCAACTTTAGCAGATCTCATTCTGTCCGGGTATGCTGTGCAGCATCAGCCCCGCACAGTTGGCCGGGGAGGTTGTGTAGTGATTATTTTTAGAGAGACTGGCCTGTCAGGAGATATCCAGTTCAGGAGATTGCAGGTATTGAGGCCCTCCATGTGGTGTTTGATTTGGCTGGTGGCAAGCTAGGGGTGCTGCTGGTATACCAGACCTCTTCCTGTCCAGCAGCATCCCTTACTACTTTAGCAGAGCTGGCCTGGGAGGTGGTGTTGGGCTCCTCCAGGACCTTGGTCCTGGGGGACTTCAGCATTCATACCGATGCTGACCTTGTAGGAGCAGAGCGAGAATTCATGGCCGCCATGGCAGTCATGGATTTGTCCAAAGTGGTCACCTGCCCGACCCATGTGGGGGGGGGGGGCATACCCTTGACCTGATCTTCGGCTCCGGCCTTGAGGCATGTGGTCCAGTAGTGGGGGAGGTTAGGGCTGTGCCCTTGTCATGGATAGACCATTATCTTCTCCAGGTCAATCTCTCAGTGCACCACTTCCAGAAGGGGAATGGACCAGTTAGGTTGGTCCACCCTCAGAGGCTGATGGAACCCCAGCAGTTCCAAGAGGTCCTGAGGGAATTAACCTTGAACCTGGATGGTTACTCTGTCGATGAGCTAGTCCAGCATTGGAACAGCTTTCTGGGGGAAGCCATTGACAGGGTGGCTCCAAGACGCCCTCTGCCTCTGTCTCGTCACCGCAGGGCCCCTTGGTTTACTGAGGGGCTGCGGTGTATGAAGCAGGTAGGCAGGAGGCTGGAGCGATGCTGGTGTCAGACTCGATCTGATTCCAACTGACTTCTCCATAGGGTCCATTTGTGGTCCTATGTTGAGGCTGTGAGGACAGAAAGGAAGGAGTTCGTTCCTGTCGTCATAGCATCTGTGAAGTCACGTCCGGCGGAGCTGTTTTGGGTGGTGCGGGGGCTGGTCAGCCCGGCTTCCCTCCGCCTGGATAGGGACTTGTCCCAGACCCACTGTGAGGAGTTTGTCTCCTACTTCACAGACAAGATCTCTCGGATTCAGAGCGACTTTGACGCTGGGTTGAGGACAGTCCCTGCAGCAGGGGAGGCTGCCACCTAGCCTCAAGGAGGTTGTGGTACGCCCCCTGCTGAAGAAACCATCACTGGATGTGGATGCACTCGCCAGATACCGACCTGTCACTAACCTTCCCTTTTTAGGGAAGGTTATTGAACAGGCGGTGGTGATCCAGCTCCAGGCACATCTAGATAGCATTGGTTTCCTGGACCGTTTTCAGTCTGGGTTCCGCCAAGGCTATGGTACTGAGACAGCGTTGGTGGCCTTGGTCGATGATCTCTGCCAGGAGATGGATGCAGGATGTTCAACAATTTTCATCCTGTTAGATCTCTCAGCCGCTTTTGACACTGTTGACCATGGGCTGCTGTTTAGACAGCTTCATGACCTGGGGGTCTGGATGGGACTGTTCTTGAATAGTTCCATTCATTCCTCTTGGGGAGAAGTGTTGGGAGCGGAAACATCATGCCTCCGTGCTTTATCCTGCGGCATTCCGCAGGGATCTATTCTGCTTCCATTATTATTTAATGTATATATGCAGCCCTTGGGGGAAGTCGTGAGAGGGTTTGGGGTGCGATGTCACCAATATGCTGATGATACTCAGCTGTACCTCTCTTTTTCATCTGACCTAGACCCTGCTGTCTCGTTGCTATCCTAGTGTTTGGAGGCCATGGTGGAATGGATGTGGCAGAGCAGACTGAAGCTCAACTCTGATAAGACAGAGGTGATGGTGGTGGGGAGACCGACGGAGGTGTCGGCCCCCTGATTGGGGGGGTTCACCCTCCTATAGCTCAGCAGATTCGGAGGCTGGGGGTGATATTGGATGCAGCGCCTGGAGCGACAGGTGAAGGTGGTGGTGAAGGCTGTTTTCTGCTAGTTATATCTGGTGTGGAGGCTGCACCCGTATGTCTCCGGCCCGGACCTGGCCTCCTCATCCATGCCTTCATCATCTCGAGACTCGACTACTGCAATGCACTCTACGTGGGGCTGCCCCTGTTCCTGGTTTGTAGGCTGCGCTAGTGCAGAATGCGGTGGCCCGGCTTCTGTTGGGGATATGTCATCTGGAGCACATAGCAACTGTGCTCCGGACTCTGCACTGGCTGTCAATAGTATGCCAGGTTCATGGTTTTGGTATTGAACTAAAAGGTCCTTCATGGTATGGGCCCCGCGTACCTCAGGAACCGCTTTGCCCTCCGTGCCCCAGAGAGGCTCCTTCTGTCTGCCAGGGGTGCGTTCTTGGCGGTCCCCCTTATTAAGCGGAAGGCCACAATAGAGAGGGCATTCTCGGTGGCCGGGCCACGCCTTTGGAATTCCCTCCTGGAGGAAGCTTGCCTGGCCCCAAACCTTTTGACATTCTGGCAAGTTTGTTAAACCTGGCTGTTCGCCCAGACTTTTGGGGAGGGGGGAAGGGGGGTTAGGGTTTTCTATCTCCTTCCCACCCTTATTTATTGTTTTATTATTGTCCTAGTCCTGTTTTAATGGTTTCTAATATTATGATTGTTTTAATTCTTATATGTTTGTATTTTTTATATTTTTAAAATTGTTAGCCGCCCCGAGTCAGGAGGCGCGGGATATAAATTGCTAAATAAATAAATATATTAATAAATAAATAAATCAGCTTCTTGAGATGGACAAAGTACAGGGTACATGGATCCTGGGTATGGTTGAAGTTTAGGCAAAAGAAGATAGTTCTTTTTTGAATACATAATAGATCATTTCTTCAGTGCTGTATGTCACAAGCTTATATCATTTAAAAAAAATAAGAGGTGGAAGCCAACTTGGAATTCTACCAAGTTCCTTAATTTCCCTCTTTCTTAAATATTTTGAGCAATAGGAAAGGGTATTTTATCAATGAGATAACTTACGACTAAGTGTGATTGTCTGTGTTGGTACAAGCTATTAGCACCTAGGAAAGTTGGACTCATGTTGGTGCTAACATCTGATGCCGGTGGGGGAGTTGCACTACCGAACCATAAAGTCTATTAGCAAATGGAATAATCTCTCAGCAAAAATGATAGAAATGTTGTTCCATGAGGCATTTAAATCTAGAGGGAGGGGTGAAATGTAAGTAGCTTCTCTTCCATTCAGTGACCTTTACTTTTTTGTATTTAATGTCTGAATGCATTGTTTAGAACTTTGGTTATGTACTGAAAATAAGTGATCACTAATCAGTGGCACCACCCAAAATAAAAATCAGTAAGAACAGCAATACTAGATTAGGCCAATGGCCTATATAGCTGTGAATCCTGTCTCTAACACTGGCCACTACTTTTTTACTTTTGTATATTAAAAAAGTGGTGGTGGTGGTTGTATTAATTGAATTGAAAGAATATGCCTTTCTGAGGAGCAAATGGACATGCACAAGAGCTAGGATGTGCTCAGCTCCAGCTCCGGTGAGCCCGCTCTAAAATTCAGAAAACTTGAGACCATTAATGCTGCAAAACCACCCAATAGTGCTCCTGGTGCCCAAGGAATGACCAGGGAATTAATAAAAAGCTTGTTAACGCAACAATTGACAAATTTTATCCACCCTGATGCAGTGAAAGAAACTCTGAGGTCAGGCCTGACAAAATGGCAGATGACACACAAGAAGCAGAGTCCTGAGATTCAGAGTCCACACAACAGGTCATGACTATGTTTAAATTAATTAATGCCTCTGCTAAAGATGGCATTAATAAAATTAATGCTAACATAACTGACCTAAATTTGATGTCATCACAAAGCGTGTAGACTCACTGGAGCAACTAGTCAGTGATCAGGAAGACCTGGAGAACACACAGGACAACTGGATCTCCTGGTTAGGCTTGGTAAGCTCCCTGAAAAATAAATTGGAAGACCTTGAAAACAGGTCACACCAAAACTATTTAAGATTCTTGGGGATGGCCAAGGGATTGGAAATGGGTGGGGCTAGAGAACTGGTTCTCAAAATTTTGCAAGGGGCCTTCCCTGAAAACCAGGCCCTTAATTACATTGAAATAGAAAGGGCACATCAGTCCCTGTGCCCACGGCCCAAGGACCCCAAACCGCCCAGGGCTATAATAGTGCACTGTTTGCACTTTCAAGAAAAAGAAGCAGTCATCAGTGCTGCTAGAGCCTCACCAGATCTCCCATATGAAGGGGGGAAACTTTTGATATTTCCTGACCTGGCGTTTGAGACTGAACAAAAAAGAAAAGCATGGAAGCAACAAATGAAGAACTTCAACAAAATGGGGGTGAAGGCCCAGATCCTTTACCTGGCTAGATTTTCTTTCTTTGACTGCAGTGAATGGCATTTTTTCAATGATGAAGCTGAATTAGAATACCATATTGAGAAGAACCTCAGGAATGCTTCAAGAAATAGAGTTAGAGAATGAACATTCAAAGCCTCAATGAACCAGTTCCAAACTGCCAGGTCACCAATAAGGCTCAAGCTACGATGAGTAGAACTTTATTTTTTCCTCAGCTATTGGAGTCAAATAGGTATAATACTTAAATTGTTCTTGAGATGGCTATACTCGGTTCATATGTTGCATATAAACAATATCTAACCCAGAAAGGCATTGCTCTATGTGCTAAAGGAAGAGGTAGATTCCATTCCCTCTGATACCTTAGTTTATATTTTGTTTGGTATTATTACCATGATTAACTACATATTACAGTTTGAGAATTGTATAAATATGTCAACACACATTGACTAATGTACAAACAGTAAGGTGTTCTTTTCAAGTCCTATTTGGAAATGTAAAAAAGTTTTCTCAGATAGTATTTTTATGTTGTAGTTACTTAGCCTAAAAGGGAATTGTCAGTAAGCTATAATGTAAGTTATACTGTTTCGTAGCCATCTACGGATAGAGACTAAAGTGTGTTTTGAACTATGCAGGAAAGAGTTGAGGCTGAGTTAATATAAAAGGTGTACTCTGTTTGAAAGACTTGGCCCTTTTTGTTTATGCCAGAGGCTAGAAGACATTAGCTACCAAGAATGAAGCTACCATAGGGACAGCCACGACATTTGTCCCAGGGACCATGCTGGCCGGGGGTGGGATGGGGCATGCTTATAGTAGCTAAACTCTACTAGTCTGTGAATTTAAAAAAAACATTCTGCCTGACCATGTGGACCCCCCCCCATCCCCCCCCCCCCCCCAGCAGCAGACTTGTGGTCTAAACTTCAAGCCCCGTGTTTTCTTTGCTTCTGCAGACCAGCACAAATGAAGTGCAGCACACTAGGACAGCCTGAGACAGCCCCAGGAGCAGACCCAGGAGTGCCCCAGTTTCTTGAACAGAGAGAGGAACATGGTCTCAAGGCTGGACATAGAATGGGAGTCTCAGAGGAGAAGGGGCCCCTGCCCCCTTGGACTTGGAGCTGCAGAGAGCCTGGACTCGGAGCCACGCAGCAAAGGAGAACTGAAGATTCCCTTATCCCCCCACCCCCAGACTCGGAAATGCAGAGGAGAACTAAATGCCCCCCAGCTGAATTCGTAGCCATGGAGAGGAGAAGGGCCCCCTGCCCCAGCAGCACTGCACTGATCTCAGACTCTCTAAGCAGAGCAAGGCAGGAGTGGAGGCAGAGCTGCGAGCCTTGAGAGGAGTCAGGAAGAGAGAGGCAGCTGTTGGTGCCAGAGAGGGTGTTGCATGGTGATGGTGAAAGGAACTTAAGCAAGGTGACTGGTGGTGTAGTCATTTGATTTGTTGATTTCACTGTTCCCCCTTGGGTGGTGTTAGGGGCCTGGAAGAGGAGGGGATGGGGATTAAGTCTCTGTGCTTGGGACTTCACTTCCAGTCCCCTCCTTCCCCCTCTCCTGTTTAAAGTAGGAAGCTGGGCAGAGGCTGCTGCTTGCCACCTGGGAGCAGAGAGATCTCCCACCAGGATGGACAGCTGGGGAGGTCGGGGATCCACACCACATTGGGAAAGTGGTGCCTCAGTGCCAATGCTGTGGCTTCATGGCTCTTCTCTCTGCTCTGCTCCAGCCTCTCCCCCACAAGACAAAACTTCAATTCACCCTGTCAGCGAGAGGTAGTGCCAGTGGGGAAAGTTGGTAAGCCTGTAGGGCAACGGTGGGGAACCTTCCTCCTTGGACCCCAGGATCGTTTGAAAATTAGAACAAGCATTATGGTCAAGATAAGTAAAAAAAATATACAACTCAATTTAGGTTTGTAAAGTGGTTCTTTAGCTTGGGGTATAATAGACCCCCAAAAGCATTTGTAGTGATATTTTGGTACACATGAAAATGTCATTAAAGAAAACAGTCACAATGCTATAGTTCTTTCTATTTCCACTTCTTGTGAGAAAAGAAGGAAAGAACAGGTTCTAGTTTAAGCACTTGAAATAATAAATATTTATTTATTTTAACAGCATTTTAGGGAGTCTATATTACCTAGGCACATAGTACTTTACGTTTCCCATGCACTTCAATTGGTGTCAAACTGACTCCCAGCAGCATCAGAATAAAAATCTTATATTAAAAAAAAAAATACAAGGGGGGAGGGGCATGAAACACCACAGGACAATTGCACCCTGGTTGACAATGTCATGGAGTATTAGGGATGTGCGAATGCGGTTCGGAAGTTCAGAGTTTGGACCGAACTCGGTCCGTTCGGATGACTGAACCGAACATCCGAACCCAAACCAACCAAACTCGAATTCGATCCGAACTCGAAAACAACCGAACAGTTCGGCCGCATTCGGGTGAGTTTGATGAGTTTGGATGGCAAAAACATGACTGGAAGGCCCAGGGAGGGGGAGGCAGCTGAAGAGCAGGCTTCCTGGCACCAGGGGTGGAAAGGCTTGGAGTTGCAGCCATCCTGCCCAATAACCATCCCTTTTTTCCTCATTCCACTGGCTTCGCAGTCTGTGATTGGACATGGGGGACATGGGGCGAGGGTGCACAGAGCCAATGGGGCTTGTGTTAAGGCGGGCACAGTAAGTAACAAAAGTCATTGCCCTCCCCCCTTCCAACACCTTCTGAGCTAACCACTGTTCCTGACAGCAGGTGTTTTCAGAAGTCTCCCTCTCCCAGCAGTTTGTGTTCCTCCCATTCCATTGCCATCCTCCTCCTATTTCACCTATCCCACACATTTACATCCCTAGTATCATTTATTTAGATTAGATTAGATAGATTTAGGTGTTATTTTTATTTTTTACCCCCCCTGTGTTCTTTCTCCCTACTGTCCCTTGAATCCTCCCCCTCCTCCCACTATATATTCCATCCCTGATTCCCTTTCCCTGTTTTTGGATTTATTTAGAGTAGGATTAGATTGATTTAGGTTTTATTTCAGTTTTGTACTCCTTCCTGTGCTGTTTGTTGTGAGCTGTCTGTATCCCCCCCATATAGATAGACATTAGTTACTATGGATAGATAGAGATAGTTGTAGGAGTTAGCTTAGTTGTAGAGATAGATTAGAGATAGTGTGTAGTAGTGATTTAGTTTTATAGTGTGTTTGTAGGACTAAGGCTTTGTAGTTATTAGATATTCCATTTAGTTCCATAGGTTTTGGAATACTTAATAGAAATTAGAGTTTGCGTAGTAGATATATATTATATTCCACATTTGAATAAATAAATAAACAAAATATAAAATCTTCCTCTGCACTCTTTGGGTGGGAGAAATGGAGAAGGGATACAAGGGAAGCAGGAGAGACTGGTTCGATACCGATATTGCCCCCCCCCCCCCACTTTTGGCCAAACTGAACTCTGCCTAACCAAACGACTGAATCCGAACTCAATTCCTGGACTGAACGACCGAACCCGAACTCGGTTCCTGAACCGAACGACTGAACGACCAAACATCCAAAATGCATTCTGTTTGCACATCCCTATGGAGTATGAAGTGATAGAAGTTTGCTAAAAAAGTTTTATTAACTCTTTCGTACGCCACTTGGGTCAGTTAGACTCCACCTATCGGCTTAGGGTTAATAATTTACCGCTGATTGCTGATGAGTGATTACATCAGGGTTGTATGAACTGGCATAAATCCAGAGGCAACAAAGGCAGAGTTGGTCAGGGATTGCTATAACTTCCATCCATATTACTGTGACTCAGGGGCAATTCTACTGAAATCAATGGGAGGTATTTTGATAAAAACACAGGTATTAAGTGCAGAGAGAATCATGAGGGCCTGCTGGCTAGCTTTCATGCACCTTTAAAAAGTGTACCACCTGCAGGAATAGATTTATTACATTAGACAGACATGAATTTATTACATTAGACAGACAAGGGGGTTCAAGCAGTTTGAGTCTAAGAAATGGTAGTTTATAGATGTGTGTCTTTTTTATTTCTTACTTGAACTGAATTATGTTTTTAAAGTGGGCATCTTTATGTTATTTATTTTAGCCAAAGACCTCAAGCAGTGTCTTTATGCACTATATGTTTAATTTTAAAAATCTGACTGTATTGTCCTTTTGTTTTAGTAACTTAATTGTTATAAGACTTTAGTGTGGGGTGGGGAACAAACACTTTTTTAAAGTCACTTTTACTTTAAAAGAAGAAGTCAACATGGCCCAAGTTTTGTAGATTTTTATTTAATTTTATAGTAGTATCAAATTATTAAGATGTCAATGATTTTCTGCAAAGCTGTTTTGTAGTTACTATTTGTTGGTACCAAAATTATTTTTAAAGAGGAGGAAGATGTGTTGGGAAGGTGTGTTCTCTTTGTGTCTCTGGAATTTTATGGAGGCATTCTCTGGAATTGGAGGACATCTGTTGCATGGGGCTCTGTGGAGTTAGCTAGAAGATGTCCTGGTATTTTTATGGTACTATTGTGGGTGTCTGTGATGTGGGGCATCCAGTAGCATTGTTGGGGTCTGTTCCATGGGCTCTGAGGTGCTAGGAGGTGTTTGTGTTGTGGGGTTCTAGTCTGGAGCTAGGAGTGGGTGGTGTTGTGGATTTTTTGTGCTATGGGGTGGTTCTGTTTTCTGAAAACTGCATCCCTGCCAATATAATTGGGGACAGTTTAGGTACAGAGCCAGATTTTGCGGATGAGAGAAAACATCACAAGATAACCTACAATATGGAGATTACCCTGAAGCACATATATTATCTCATTTATACAAAGACTTACAGAAAATTATATTACCTACCAGATGTGGGTTATGTGTTGGCATGGGCAGATGATCTGCAAACAATAATAGACCAGAAAATGATGCAGTAAATGTGGATCATTATGCAAAAAGCTACACAATCTTTATCTGTTAACTAGCTAAACTGCCTAACTGAGTGAGAACAATGGTCCATCTTAGCCCAGCATTGTCACAACCTGACATGGCAGCAGGGGTTTAAAATTTGGGTCCAAATCCATCTCTTCCAGAGTCTTTGGCAGAGGGCATCCTGGCATGTGACCTGAGACCCCTCCAAGCCCCCAGTGGAGGCCTCCCCCAGGCATGCTACCAGAGGTGGAGATATCAGGGATTGAACTTGGGACCTTATACATGCAAAGCATTCACTCTTACCACTTGAGCTATGCCCCTCCCCATAAAGAACCATAAAGTAAAACCACATATAGAATGTATTTGACACCCCAAAAGTTGCATGTGATGAATAAGTATTATCATGATACATGCTGGCATGGGTGTAAAGAAACTGGAACAACTATGCATTGTTGTTGGTCATTCCCACACATAAATGCATTCAGTCGGGTTATCGCATGGAGATGGCGCTTGCAGATTTGGTTGACCACTTCCTCATAGAGTTGAACAGGGGTCATATGACCCTGTTGGTCCTACTGGATGTATCTGTGGCTTTTGATACTGTGAATCATGAGATGCTGGTGACTTGCCTGTGGGACCTGGTTAGGGTGGACGGTATCATCTTGTGGTGGTTCTATTCATACCTGGCGGGTAGATCACAGCAGCTGATATTAGGGGACTGTACAAAATCCCCATGAGTTCTCCCATGTGGGGTCATGCAGGGTTCCATTCTGTCCCCTCTCTTATTCAACATATATATGAAATCGTTGGGGGAGGTCGTTCACAGCTGTGGGGTGACTGTCATCAATATGCGGATGATACCTAGCTGTATTGATCATTTTCAGCTGACCCAGGCCCTGCAGTCTCATTACTGTCCCAGTGTCTGGATGCTGTGGGTGATTGGATGAGGTCTAGTTGATTGAAGCTCAATCCCAACAAGAAAGAGGTGATGCTAGTGGGCAGGGTTGGGGATCTCGGGGAGGGGGGCACCCCATGTATTGGGGGGTCCATCCTCCATTCATTCCATCTGTGCAGAGTCTGGGGGTGTTTATAGATGTGCAGCTGTGCCTGGATGTACAGGTATCAGCTGTGGCCAGGGGTGCCTTCCACCAATTGCATCTGGTTAAGAGGCTCCTCCCAATGTCTCGTACTCTGATCTTGCCACTGTCATCTATGCATTCGTCACCTCAAGGCTAGATTATTGTAATACACTCTACATGGGGCTGCTCTTGGTAATGGCCCAGAGGCTGTAGCTAGTGGAAAATGCAGTGACTCACCTGCTCACAGGAACAGGCCACAGGGATCATATAAAACCTGTGCTCCAGGAATTTCACTGGTTGCCTATTGTCTTCCAGGCCTGACTTAAGGTGCTAGTTTTGACTTATAAAGCCCTAAACGGCCTGGGCCCTACTTATCTGAAAGATCGTCTCACACCCTGTGCCCCTGGGTGGCCCCTTTGGTTGTCCAGGAGCACCCTCCTGGACGTTTTGCACTATAGTTGGGTCCATAGGATAAGCGGGAGTTCCCAGAAGCCTCTCAGACACCGTGGAATGCACTCCCAGCAGGGATCCACCTCAGCCTAAATCTTCTTGCCTTCCTCCATCAACAATGTAAAACCTGGCTCTTCCATCAAGCATTTGGCGAGGGGTGGGGGGTGATGGGTTAATGGGCGGGGTTGGGAGAGTTATATTTGTTGTACAAAATTGGTTTTATATTATGTTGTATATTATTAATGATTATTATTATTATTATTATTATTGTATTTTAATATTGTTTTATATATGTTGGAAACCACCCTGAGTCATTAGGTGAGAGAGGCAGGGTAATAAATGTAAATAATAATAATGCAATGTAATTAGTGAAAAGCTCTCCTGGCCACTGCCACAACTTGGCATTCCACACGCAGCAATGAATCCAAGAACACTCCAAGGCAGTGAACCTGAGTGACCAAAGGAGGCTGAACCTCATCAATAACAGGGCCCCCTATGTTTCCCAGGTCAGATAGCTGGCTGCTCCTGCTCCTCCTCACCCCAGGATGGCCCACCTTTACATGGACGGGCCACCTAGTGGTGGAGCAGAGCAGGTGTCTTTCTAAAGACGGCCCACTGCTCTTCCTCCACTGTTTGGATTCTCCTAACCAGGAATGAGTGGAACCACTCAAGAGCAGTCCCGTGAACCCCTGACTGGTCTCACAGCTGTGCCAACAACACCCCAGGATCAACTGTATCAAAGGCCACTGAAAGATCTAACAAAATTAACAGAGTACAATTTCCTTTGTCAATTGCCAAATGGAGGTTGTCAACCAAGGCCACAAGTTCAGTCTCAGTGCCATGCTCAGGACTAAATTCTGACTGACATGAATCCTGGAATCCAATAACCTTAAGGCGCTCTTGAAGTTACGAGGCAACCATTTGTTCAATAACTTTCCCTAAAAAGGGAAGATAAGGACTGGGCAATAGCTGGCAGGAGAGTGAATGCCAGGACATGCTTGTCTTTTTCAGCAGGGGCTGGACAACCACAATTTTGAGGCAGTAAGGCACTCTGTCCTCCCAAAGAGAGACACTGACAACCCCAGTCAGCAAAGCCTCCAAAGCCCCCTGGCTAGCTTTCACAAGCCAGGATGGGCATGGATCTAATTCAAAATTGGTCAAAATTGGCCAAGCACACTCTCTGCATCAGTGGATGAAACCCATTGAACCCAATCCAAGCAAAGCGGACACCCCAAACTTTGAGTCTGCATCCAAACCAGCAGTTCTCAAGTCAAGCCAAACATTATTAATTATTATTATTATTATTAGCAAGCATTTATATAGCAATGTACCTGGTGCTTTACAAAGTAATTGAATAGACACAGTCCCTGCCCAAGGGCTTACAATCTGAGAGACGGGGTGGGGGATAAGAAGGAAAGGGAACAGAGAGAAAGACAAAGAGTGTAACATTCACGAAGATGCGAGGTCCCAGGTGCACGTGCTTGGCTTGCTTACCTCAAGAATGATGGCTGGCAGTCTGTGTGGTGAGGATATGAGTACACAGACCTCAGGTAACAGATTGTATTGAATTGAGGGTAGAAGCAGGAGTTAGGTGAGGGGAGCGAGAAGTCAGGGAGGACAGAGCAGAAGAGGTGGGTCTTGAGGAGGGATCTGAAGGTACAAGGTGAGGCAGATGTGGGCAGGGAGGAAGTTCCAGGCATGGGGGGCAGATAGGGAGTAAATGGACGAAGGTGGTTAGGGGGGCAGGGGAGGCGTGGGAGGGTGAGAGAGGGAACCAAGGAGGAGTGGAGTTCACGGACTGGAGTACGGAGGGAAATTAGCGCAGAGAAGTAGGAGGGAAATCTGAGCAACTTTATATGCAAAGTTGGTGGCAAACTCATCACAGCAGGCAACTAATGACTCTAATTCCAGGTGAAGACAATCAGGATTTAGCAGGCTATTCATCACCTAGAAATGCTCTGATGGTTCTCATTTTGAAGATGCTATAGCAGCAGTTAAGAAAGCTTTCTTTCTTCACTGCCACCACAGCATAGTCCTTCAAAAATTATCTTTCAGTTGGATGGTTTTGATGCAACTTGAGTGCCACCTGTGCTCTAACCACCTCCCCTTCCACTTTAGCAGCCTCTGGTCCTCTGTATACCAAGGATACCTGCACTGCCACTGAGGAGGAAGTGGATGCCTGTGTGGCACCATGGGTGTTTATAGACAGACACCTGCTCTACTCCTTCACTGCCCCACCACCGAATGGCCTATCTGGGCAAAGGTGGGTCATCCTGGGGTGAGGAAGAGTAGGAGCGGAACAGCTGTCTCCTGCTATGTGCAAGCTCCACTCATGGTGCTCTGGAGCACCGCAAGTGGAGCAGGCCACCTGAACCCAGAGCACTGTCTGTGAACTGAGCAGCAGTTCATCTAAAGGGTGGATGGCCACTGCAGCTCCACTTCTGGCCATGGGTTGTCCTGGCAACTGCCATAGACCTATAGGCAGCAGCCTAGAGTGACTGCCAATCTGCCTGCAGCTCTATGGTGGGAATGCATGGGCATGGCAGACGGGGGAATGCATGGGCTAACTGCAGTCTGCAAGAGCGGCCGCCAATTAAACCTGCCACCACCAGAGCAAAATACGCTGTGTTTATAGCCTGAGTCAATGTACCATACCACAAATCAACCAGGCCATCAACAGAGAGACTTTCAAGGTCAACAGGTAAATCCCCAGAGACTTCTGGAATCCTATGGGATTCATTAGTTTCCAGGGCCAGACCAACCTAACTGGTCCACCACCCTGGCATGGGAAAAGTAGGGCAGGGACCTTGGCCCTTTGACCATGACCAGTTTGACCATGATAACAGTTGTAACTATGTCCTCAATAATCAGAACCCCCATTTCCAGGCTGGTGGAAAACATTAAATCTGATATGTGTCCAGAGTCATGTGTTGGGCTACAGTCAGTGTGGTGTAGTGGATAAGGTGCTGGACATGGACCTGGGAAGCCAGGGTTGCAATCTCACCCTAGCCATGAACTCACTGGGTTGCCTTGGACAAGTCTCAGCCTAGAGAGTCAGTGTGGTGTAGTGGAGAAGGTGCTGGACTTGGACTGGAAAGCCAAGGTTTGAATCCTGTTCTAGGCTTGAACTCACTGGGTGGCCCTGGGCAAGTCACGCTATCTCAGCCTCAGCTCCACATCTGTAAGATGGGAATTTGTGTCTGTCTTCCTGTTTTCCCCTCACCCTTGTCCATATTAGATTGTAAGCCCACTGAGCAGGAACCTATTTTTGACTGTAAAGCACTGTGTATGCCTAGTAGCACTATAAAAATGATAAGTAGTAGTAGTGATGTTATCTGAGATACACCCATGGTTGTCATTAGGGCTTAAATGAGTTCTCGCCCTGGTCAAGAACAGCCTTCTCATTGAGATTCTCGGGTTCGAGAATCTTGCAAGAATCACCATTCTCACCACCGTTCTCTACAAGATTCTCGAGGTCCTCAAATGCCCCCGCCCCCAAAAACCTTCTGCACATGAGTAAAATGACCACCAGGGGCTGCACATGTGCAGAATTTTTGCAGTGGCCATTTTGCTTATGTGCAGAGCATTTGGGTTTTTTTGAGAATCTCACGAGATTTTTGAGAAACCTCAAAATCCTCTCTGTGCATCAAAACAGCTGCTGGGGGCCCACACATGCATATCATGGCTGTCATGGCTATTTGTACATGCACAGAGTATTTGGTGTTTTTTTTTCAAAAAACACACGAGATTCTTGAAAACCTTGAGAAGGACGTGCAAGATGTTGCTGGGGTTTGTGAGAATCTTGCACATTCTCACGAGAATGTCCAGCATTCTCATTCTAACACCAGTTGTCATAGCAGCCATGAAATCCTGCTCTGCCTCTGAAAGGTCGGCCTCAGGGTGTTAAAATCACCCAAGACAATAAGTCTGGGCAATCTCAACACCACTTCTGAAACTAGCTTAGCTAGAGCAGGGAGGGAGTCTGCTGTACAGTGAGGTGGTCCCAATCCAGCAGAATTCCCAATCAATTCCAGACCTCAAACACAAGATAGACAAATTCTGTATTGAACAAATCAAACACCAGATACCTTCGATAGACCAGATTGTCTTTACAGACTGCTGCCACTCCACCTCCCCCAATAAATAGTGTAAATGGAGTTGCCCATTCCTTTTCATTTACTCCAATCTTTAGGGAGCTTCCAGCTGTTAGGAGGTATAACAACTTACTTTTAATTACATACATAATTTATCTTACTCACTGTAATGCACAGGTACATAGACACGCATTCCTAAATAATTACATACGACTAAAGTATTGAATTGTATTGTAAGGATACAAAAAGAAAATAGATAACAATTCCAAACATTGGCAATGCAACACATCAAAACAGAGAGAGTTTCTGGAACTCAATTTCCCCTTAGTAGCCTTCTTCATTCCCCCTGAATCCCTGAAGCCTGGGAATTATCCAGCAGAGTAATTACACACAACAACAATTCAAGGAATTCCACTTATCTTTAGGTTCAGCATTTATAACAGAAGTTGCTGCCAATGGAACAGTGGTAGTCTTAAACAAACAAACACAGGAATCCATATGAGAATAGAATCTGCCAGTTGAGAACATTTTATAAGCAAACAGTTCCAGTAAAAAACAAAACAAACTTCTTGCAGTTGCATTCTGAAGTTCTTCACCTAGGGATATAATAGAAAATCCCCGTCTTTATTCTCTCTAGTCTTGAAAGCTCTTTGTTCCAAAGTAACTCAAAGCAGATGACATACACCTGCTGTCCTTCTTTGCTATGCTCCTATGCTATACTCCTGTGCTAGAGTAAGCATTGCAGGGTCTTATGCTAGAGTGCCAGCATAGTTTACAAGTAATATGACCTGAAAAAATGGGCAAGTGTTGTTTTTTTCTGTAAAAGATTCCTCCTAAAGCTTTTTCACCAGTTCTCTTGGCAGAAGTTTCATTGATAAAGGAAGTCCTGATCACACACAACGTGCAGGGAGCAACATCCTTAAAGCATTCAAAAACTCATCTCCATGTAATTAAAGCCATGTTCTGACAGACAGCAATAAACCCAAGTAACTACTTTGATTTAATTAAATCAAATCAAAGTAATGACTTCACTTACATAGTATTCAAACAGCATAAACTGAAGTAACCGCTATCATCCATGCTTTCATCACTTTGAGGCTAGACTACTGCAGTGTGCTCTACATGGGGCTGCCCTTGAAGACTGTATGGAAGCTACAGCTGTTGAAGAATGCAGTCGTCCCGCTGCTGTTGGTGATGGGTCACTGGGAGCACATTACACCAGTGCTCCAGAGTCTGCACTGGTTACCTATTGCTTTCCGGGCACAGTTTAAGGTGCAGGTTTTGACCTTTAAAGCCCTTATCAGTCTGGGGCCCACATGTCTAAAAGATTGCTTGTCCTACTATGCTCCATTGCAGCCCCTGCAGTTGGCTGGGAGCGCCCTCCAGTGGGTATCGTCTGTTACGCTCATCCATGGGATGAGGGTGCACAGGAGAGCAGTCTCAGTCACTGCCCCAGTCCTATTGAACGCCCTTCCCATGGAGATTCATTTGAGCCCGAGTCTGAGCATCTTTGGGAGGTACTGTAAAATGTTTCTGTTTGATAAGACATTTGGTAGGCAGGGATAGGGATAGTGGTTGTGGGTTGGGGGGAGGTATTAGGGAAAGTTTTCAGAGGGTGAGTTTTAGGGGTAGGGTAACTGGGGGAGGGAATTGGGTTTTTAAAATATGCTTTAGGGGTTTTTGCTAATTGCAAGCTGCACCGAGCCATTATGGGAAGGACGTCTTATAAGCTTAAACAAGCAAACAAATAAACACTAGGGATGTGCGAACGCAGTTCGGATGTTCGGAGTTCGGGCTGAACTTGACCTGTTCGGACAACCAAACCAAACGTCCAAATAGAACGTTCGAATGGCCGAACAGTTCGGAAAAGTTTGGATGAGTTCGGATGAGTTTGGGGTTGGGAAAAACATGACTTTGGGTGGAAAAATATGTCTGGAAGGGGGAGGCAGCTGAGGAGCAGAGTTCCTGGCACCAGGGGTGGAGACCATGGGTGGTTTCAGGGCCAAATGATACCGATACCAAAAAAAATATTCTATTTCAGTATCGATATCAATAGCGCTATTTTCGTATGTTCAGCCAAGTATGGCTGAATTCAACTCCGCTGAACCAAACAACCGAACCCAAAGTCGGGTTTCGAACCGGATGACCAAAAGTCTGAATGTCTGAACATTCAAACTGCATTCTGTTCACACATTCCTAATAAATACATGGATACCACTTTTGTAGTGCTTAAAGTATAAACTGAAGGAGTACTGTGTCAATTCCTGCCCCCCATCTAGATGTAATTATCGCTGAACCTGTGTTACTGATTTCACACTAATGAGTGTTCACAAAAACTGTTACATTGAAATGCAAACTGAAGACTATGCCCTTCTGATTTTTCCCTTTTTGCATCTCTTCCTACTCCTAAATAACTTCAGTTTAGCATTCTGTTCATATGAATGCTTCGAGAGTAAAACAGAAGTAAAGTCCAACTTCCTTGAATTAACTGTATGTCAAAACATGGCTTATGACAAAGCACATCGACCTGAAAATTCTCAACTTCATGAGTATATTCCTGTTTCTCCCCCTGTTCTTCTCCCCTCTGTTTCCCTTCCTCTCTCCATCCTATATTTTAAAACTTTCAAGGTAGAGACCTGTCTCTAATCTAGTTTCTTCAGGCACATTGCTGGTGTGTTATTGGTGTGCTCTGGTTGACCCTGGTCTTTACTTGTGGCAGATTTTTAGCCTTGTTTCCTTGTTGGATAGATATTTGTTTTATTTTTTTGTGGTGATGGTTTTCGTTAAGTGTAGGTGTGGTGAATCCTGTGTTGGTGAAGGGTCTCGACTAGATGACCCTTGAGGTAACTTCTAGCTCTATAACCCAATGAATAATATTAATATTAATAATAATTAATAAATAAAATAGCAACAGTATTCACTTCTGTGAAGTGATAGAGCATATATAAAGACTATGCTTTGTCACAACTACAGGAAAATGATGACTTTTTAGTAACAACTACTTATGGTTTTATGAAAACAATTAGTGATAACTAAAGCGGACTGGAAATTTTTTATCCAAATGCTATTTCAATGAAAATATGTAAAGGAAATATTTTCATTTTCTGGTGATTCCCTGATGGATTTCATTTCCCATTTCGATATACGGGATAACATTAACATTTAAATGTTACAGCATGGGCCAACTCTCTGTAGCCACATTATTGATTTGCTTGTACAGTAGAGTATTGCAAATACCCATACAACGTTTAACTGAGTAGTTTTGATGAATCAGTGACCACTAATTCTTCCGGTTTTGTCATGGGTCCATTCAAGAAGTCATTTAAAAAACAGATAATGATACAAAAGAAATTGGGAAATAAAATTAAGACAGTCTTACAAAGCTCTGTCTTGGTCCAATCTTATTTTCCATTTATATTAACAATATAGAACAGGTAGCTAGAAGCTCTTTATCTTTATGGTGATTATACAATTTTGTATTTGTAAGTATTTCATTGTCCTCAGTTATAAATCTGCTAGAACAGAACTTTAATAAAATTCAAGAAACACTTTCTGACTTGTATTTTTATTAAATGCAAGTAAAATAAAATTTATGAATTTAGTAGAGATAATATATTTAATATGGATACTGATAGATTAATGACTAATCAGATGATCCTGAAACATGTTTCAACTTATAAACATTAGGTATTTAGACTATGTTCTAACATTGTACAATACTGAAAAAAGTCATCTAACTAGATTTTTTGTACAGTAACGTGTTCTCTTAAATTCATTCAATCACTAGCAAGTTCAAACAATTGCTCATTCTTTCTCTCCGAGACTAAGCTGATGGTTTCTGGAAGAGGATGTTACTGTACAAAAAATCTAGTTAGATGGCTTTTTTCAGTATTGTACAATGTTAGAACATAGTCTAAATACCTAATGTTTATAAGTTGAAACATGTTTCAGGATCATCTGATTAGTCATTAATCTATCAGTATCCATAATAAATATATTATCTCTACTAAATTCATAAATTTTATTTTACTTGCATTTAATAAAAATACAAGTCAGAAAGTGTTTCTTGAATTTTATTAAAGTTCTGTTCTAGCAGATTTATAACTGAGGACAATGGGAAATATCCTCTTAAAGTGATAATATCCCACTTGAGGGACCATCTATTTCCTTATGTGTTTTATACTTCCGATATAAATGGAACTGGTACATGACTGGAGATCCAGGCACTACTGAAATATTTATTTTTCAATTTTTATAAAAAGAATTTGGAAACATTGATAACAAAATTCATTTCTAGCTATATGAAATTGCTGTACATCCTCCTCCAGAAACCATCAGCTTAGTCTCAGAGAGAAAGAATGAGCAATTGTTTGAACTTGCTAGTGATTCTTTTTATAAAAATTGAAAAATAAATATTACAGTAGTGCCTGGATCATGTACCAGTTCCATTTATATCGGAAGTATAAAACACATAAGAAAATAGATGGTCCCTCAAGTGGGATATTATCACTTTAAGAAGATATTTCCCAGTGTATTCTTGGGCTCCTGCAGGGAGTCACAGTATGTACTGAAAGAACTTGTAAGCAGAACTTGTAAGCAGCACTTGGTATACATAGCTGCCACAAGGAAGCACTCTGCTTGAGACTCATAGATGAAACCTCCTGTAAAAAGCTTAAAAATATTATAAGTAAACTGCTTTACTACAGAAACTAGTGGGGTGCATGTCATTTTCATTATTACAATAACGAAAATGAAAATTGTCAATTTCATTATCATTATTGCAATAATGAAAATGACAAAAAATAATAATGAAAATAGAAACGAAAACAACATTTTGTTTTTGAAATAAAGGGAAAAAACTGAAAAATGTATTTCCTGCTATACCTTTTCTGTTTCTTATTCAGTTCTGAAGACACTTGGAGAGAGTGTACCTCCAATGTAGGGCAATATGTGTACCAAATTCCAAAATGATTAGATAAAGTGAATCAATTGTAGAAGCAATTGAATGTTGTGATTTTAATAAAAGTTCCATACACATTCATGGCTACAATGTCTTTATTTTCCATCCAATTTGCATTAAGCCTGTTAATATTATGTCCCTCCACAAGCTTAACACTCCTGCTAATTTTCAGAAAGATTGGATAAAGAGTCCTAATGGTATAAGACACTAACTTGGAAATACATTTTCAGCAGTAATATTTTTATATTCTATCCTGTTTACAATATATTTGGCAGGAATGTATCACATACTTTCCCTGTCATCTCTACCAAACTACAGGACAATTTGATATAGGGAACCAACTTATAAGCAATTGATGCTGTTCCTGTGATGACCACTATTCAGATAAACAGCAGCACATGCAGTGCCAGTCAGAGGCAGGCACCCTGCATGGCAGTGGGAGAGAGTCTGTAGAAGGGAGGATTTGGAGCAACTCAAAAGACTGACAAACACATTCACTGGACAAGCACATTACTGCATACTTCTAGCTTTACAGGATCAATTGATAGTGGCTTCGAGGCAGGCATAGGGGGCGGCCCTCAGGCGGGCAAAGAAGGGGCATAATTGGGACTTTGGGGATAGCATCCAAGCAATCAGGAGACTTTGGGTACTTTCAGACGATACGGGGCCCTTTGGCCCCGTACCGGCACCACCGGCTTCGTTCCCCACCGGGGTCACCCCGTCAAGGCCCAACAGATGTGCCGGGGGGATCCCGGCGGGGAAAGTGGGAGGGGCCGGGGCCGCGTGGTGCAACGTGCAGCCGCACAGCCCCACCCCCTCCATGCACCCCGCCGCCCGCCCTCCGAGGAGACGGGCGGGCGGCGGGGCCAATGCGGCCGCCGCGTCCGGCCGATCGTGCCACGGCCCGGGATCCCGCCGGGGATCCCGGGCCGTGGCACGCGGCCAGATGTTACTTTTCCTTGGCCACGGCCCGGGGTCCATTTGACCACGCTTCCCGGGACCTTCCCCCGGCTAGCCCGGGAAGCGTGGTTCAAACGAACCCCATGTGCCGATTGACCGTGGCCAACATCTGGCGCGCCGCAAACAGACGTACGGGACACGGTGACCACAGGTGGGTATTCACCGTGGTTCACCGTGTCAACGTCACGTCTGAAAATACCCATAGTTGGCTGGCCAATTATCATCACAATCACATCCTGCAACACTGTGACAGAGGACATAAGAAAATCTCTATTGACTCTTTTCTAAACAGAAGCGTTTGACTTCCTTCCCAGTAACAAGTAGGGGAGAGAAGTTGGGATGGTCAAAGCACAGAATGAGGATATTTGGTTGACCTTTCTACTGGCCAATCGGCATCACAAACCGATCTTATACCACAGTGACACGTAAGAGAATCCCTAGCATAGGCTCCTTCTCTCCATATGCTGTGCAGGCATATCAAATTGGGACCCTTTATAACATCTTTCTTATTTGGCAGAGATGATCATGAAAGTTTGATATACAGCCCTGCAAAAGTTCATGTACACTGGTTGGACTACAAAGATGTTATAGTCAGACATACATTTATATGTTAATTGCTTATACCACCAGAACCCTTTATCCAATCCTTCTGAAAGATGGGAATGATAGTAAATAAGGGAAGGGGTGTAAACTTGCCAAGTTTCATTTACATTAGATGTGAGGCAAAGAAGGTATAGCTAAGAATGTATATGAAGAATTTAGCAAAATAAAATCAAATGCTTCTAAAATTGGATTCCTTTATTCAATCTTTTTGAAATTTGGTACACATACTGCCATCCATTGGAGGTATATGTACCCCACATTTAAGCCTTGTATGGTGATAAACAAAAACGTTCAGCCAAAAATGTGTTTTCCATTGAAACCAATGGAAAACTAAAATGAAAGCAAAAACAACGACAATTTGATATTTATGAAAACAAAAACAACAGATTTAAATAATGAAAACAACATGAGCCCCTGGTGCACACCTCTAACAGAAACTATAGCTGCTGCTGGTGGTCTTGAGGACTATAAATAACACATGGTACCCGGAGTGCTTTGGGCCTACAGTCTACTGGGAGTTTGGGCCTGGACTGCTAAGATACTAATTGCCTTATGACTACCTCACATCTGCTATGAGGATCTACAGACTGAGAATAGGGAGGGACTCCAAACTCCAAGCCCACTTGATATGTCCAAAAACAAAGTGGAAAATTGGAAGGGGTTTAGACAGGAGTTTATGTTATTCGTAAAGGTCAGTGCTGGAGCTAAGAGAGATAATGACCATAAAGTGGCACACCTAAGTATTTCAGGACCACCGGCACTTGATCTTCAAGTTAGTTTATTAACTTAGGCACAAGCTTTTACTATGGCCCAATATCAGAATCTTACAACTGTATATCAATCAAGACAGTGTCACATAGCTGAAGCTAGCAAGAACAGACTGCAGGTCTTAGAAAGTGCCCATATCAATACAATTTTGGAGGGTAAACTCTACAGCACAGTTACATCCATCAGCAAACAGCACAAGTTAAAATGGGCAAAGCAGCAAGGAAATATGACAGAGGACGAAAGTAAAAGGAAGGCTTTTACACGCCGTGGAAAGAGACGTGTCAAGGCAAGGTCCAGTGTTTGGGCAGACATGGCACATCTGCAACAAACCAAATCATTTTGCAAAAGTCTGCAAACAGGCTCAGCAAGGAGGAAATAAATTGTCCATGTTCTGTACTGTGCAGACAGCTGCAATGCTAGTCCACATGGAGAACACTGTGTGCAAGACACAGAGGAAGATTTATATCTAGGTATAATTGGAGAGTTGGCCTCAGAGGACTGGACTATTGCACTCATCACAAATGGAACATTTGTGAACTATAAGCTAGACACTGGTGTGCAAGTTAATGTGATATTGTTAATAACCATAAAAATAAACCTGTCATCTCAGTAGAGCACAAAAAGGTATGGTTTGGAACATATAGTGGAGAACCAGTTCCCACTACTGGGGTCTGTATGCTTGAAGGACAGTTAAGTGAAACTAGAGTTAATTTAGAATTAAAGTTCTGTCAAGAATTGGGGCTTATTAAAAGACTTTATATTGTATCAGGGACAAAACCTGGCAAAGTGGAGGATGAATTCTCTGATGTTTTTGAAGGTATGGGAAAGCTTTCAACAGAGAGTTGACAGAATCCCATGAACCAGTGATACATACATTCAGGAAGGCGACTCTAGTGATCAAAGAGAAACTTAAAACTGAAGTGGACAATTTGGTGGTTCAGGCAGACATTATAGAAAAAGTGAAAGAGCCCACTCCCACATGAAAAAAAGATGGGTCACTGCATTTGTGTATTGATCCAAAAGAGCTGAACAAGTATGTTAAGAGGGAACACTATCCAATACCACCAGGTAAGAAATCTTTGGACAGATGGCAGGTGCATACGTTATATGCGTCTACCAGATTTTGGCTGGTGCCATTAGATGAAGAGAGTACTGGACTATGCACCTTCAATACTCCTTACGGGCGGTACTGCTTTAATAGGCTCCCATTCAGTTTGTGATTGGTTCCTGAAGTATTCCGTAAGAGACTACAATATATATTTGTGGGTGTTGAAGGGGTCTGAGTTTATATTGATGATCTGATATGTGGTGAGACCCTGGAGGAACAGGACATGAGACTGCAGAAGAGTCTAGAAAAAGAGAGCTGTAGGAGTTTAGCCAAATAAGAAAAAAATGCAAATTCAGAGTAAAGGAGGTTACCTATTTGGGTGAAAAGCTAAGAAAATGAGGGATAAAAATAGACCCCAATAAAGTAAAAACAATTGTTAATATGCCACCTCCTGTAGACAAATGAGGACTCCAGAGATCTACTGGTATGACTGTGTTAAAATATGTGCCTAATTTAGCGATACAGACTGCTAATTTGCGGTCACTATTACCAAAAAAAATTCAATGGTTATAGGAAGACACACATCAAAGGGAATTTGAAAATTTAAAACTTCTCTTAAAGATAGCCCAAATGCTGAAATTTTTTGACAGCAAAAGCCAAACAGAAATAACTTGTGATGCTTCCCAAAATGGCCTGAGTGGAGGCATTACTTCAGCATTATGGGGATCTCAATTGGAGGCCTGTTGCTTATGCATCCCAAATCTTATCAGAGGCTGAGCGTCATTATGTGCATATAAAGAAAGGGGATCTAGTGTGTTTAGTTGTAAGAAATTTCATGTTTTTTGTGTATGGGAGACCAGTGTTAGTGGAAACAGACCACAAACCCTTGATAACATTTTCTAATAGAGGGTTAGCCAAAATACCTCCCAGATTGCAATGTTTATTTTTTCAGCTGCAAATTTATGATTTTACAATAGTGTACTGGCTTGGTAAACAGTTGTTAATTGCAGATACGCTTTCCAGAGCCTATGGAAAGCATATCTGCATAGGCTTGAGTCATCCTCAATATGTTTATTGTACTGGCGTTAGCCATGACAAACAGAACAACCCAACAATCTTACAACATTTACCTATCTTCGTCCTTATAAAAAATCTAAAATTAAACTTCACCATAATTGTGGTGCATTCAAATAGCATAGTCGTCAAATTTCATTTTCAGTTTGTTGCTATAAAATACCATTATACCCATTTATACCCATTATACCCTTAAAGAGGCGGTGGTGCGCCCCCTGCTGAAAAAACCATCTTTGGACGTGGATGCGCTCGCCAGCTACCGACCTATCTCTAACCTTCCCTTTTTAGGGAAGGTTATTCAGCGGGCGGTGGCGCTCCAGCTCCAGGTTCATCTGGATAGCATCGGGTTCCTAGACACTTTTCAATCTGGGTTCCGCCCCGGCTATGGCACCGAGATGGCGTTGGTGGCCTTGGTAGACGACCTCCACCGGGAGATGGATGCAGGATGTTCAACATTTCTCATCCTGCTAGATCTCTCGGCCATTTTTGATACCGTGGACCATGGGCTGCTGCTGAGACGACTGCGTGACCTG
This sequence comes from Sphenodon punctatus, assembly GCA_003113815.1. Lineage (NCBI taxonomy): Eukaryota > Metazoa > Chordata > Lepidosauria > Sphenodontia > Sphenodontidae > Sphenodon > Sphenodon punctatus. The sequence goes on along the minus strand of QEPC01012962.1, from coordinate 1,007,885 downwards.
GGGGGTCTGGACGGGACCGTTCTTGAATGGTTCCACTCATTCCTTTCGGGGAGGAGCCAATGGGTAGTGTTGGGGGAGGAGACATCGTGCCCCCGCGCTTTAAGGTGTGGCGTTCCGCAGGGTTCGATCTTGTCTCCGCTGTTATTTAATATCTATATGCAGCCCTTGGGGGAGGTCGTGAGAGGGTTCGGGGTGCGATGTCACCAGTATGCTGCTGATACTCAGCTGTACCTCTCTTTTTCTACTGACCCAGACCCTGCTATCTCATTGCTATCCCAATGTTTGGAGGCCGTGGCGGATTGGATGCGGCTGAGCAGACTGAAGCTCAACCCAGATAACATGGAGGTGAGGTTGGTGGGGAGAGCGAAGGGGGTGGTGGCCCCCCTAGTTGGGGGGGTTCGCCCTCCTGTAGCTCAGCAGGTTCGGAGTCTGGGGGTAATACTGGATGCAGACCTTCGTCTGGAGCGGCAGGTGGAGGCAGTCGCTAAGGCTGCCTTCCGGCAGCTATATCTTGTGCGTAGGCTGCGTCCGTATGTCTCTGGCCCGGACCTGGCCTCCCTCATCCATGCCTTCATCACCTCGAGGCTCGACTACTGCAACGCGCTCTACGTGGGGCTTCCCTTGTTCTTGGTTCGGAGGCTGCAGCTAGTGCAGAATGCGGCGGCTCGTCTTCTTACGGGGACGGGCCGCCGGGAGCATATTACACCGGTGCTCCGAGCTCTGCACTGGCTGCCGATAGCGTGCCGAGCCAAGTTCAAGGTGCTGGTGATGGTTTATAAAGCCCTACACGGTCTCGGCCCCTCATACCTTAGGGACCGCCTCGCCCTCCGCGCCCCAGAGCGGCTCCTGCGGTCTGCCGGGGGTGCCTTCCTGGAGGTCCCCCGTGTTAAGCGGGGGGCCACGATGGAGAGGGCATTCTCGGTAGTGGGACCGCGGCTGTGGAACTCCCTTCCGGAGGAAGCTCGCCTGGCCCCTAGCCTGTTAACATTTCGGCGGAACTGTAAGACCTGGCTGTTTGCCCAGGCCTTTGGGAGGGAGGGTGGGGAGGGAGGTTTTTAGTCCCCTACCCATTTGTTTTTTGGTGTTGTCTAGCCCTGTTTTAATATTTAATATTTAATATTTGATTGTTTTAGATGGATTTTATTGTATTTTATTGTTTTAATGTTGGAAGCCGCCCCGAGCTGCATGGCAGGAGGGGCGGGGTAGAAATTTGTAAAAATAAATAAAATAAAATAAAAAATATACACCAGTTTTCTTGTTTAAATTATGAGGAAAAGGTCATTATGTTTATTTTATCATAATTTATGACAAGATCTTGTGCATGGTATTCATCGCCAAAGTCCTTCGATATACAATTTAGGCCAAACTTGCTTGTTGACAGTAATATGGTATCCTCCGGATACATCAGGATCATGACCCACTGGTCACCAATCTTTGGGGCTATATAATTCCCTATATCCTAGTGTTTAACTATTAGATCACTTAAATACAAGTTAAACAGGGTTGGGGCAAGCAAACACCCCTGCCTCACCCCTCGTGTAGTCTTAATCTCATTGGAAAAGGCACCCTTTATATTGATTCTAACTTGAAGGGTTGTTTTCGTATAAAGAGATCACATTAGCATTGGAAGTCTCCTATCTATCTGCACATGTTCCAGCTTTTCCCACAACAGTTCTCTGTTTATCAAATCAACCGCTGAACTAAAGTCAATGAAGGCTGCATATAACTTCATTTTCTTGTCCCTGTACTTTGCTAATAGGTGCGACAAAACCAGTCCCTGTCCTATTGTGCTTTTATCAAGACGAAACCCCACCTATTCTTTTGCCAAGATGTTATCATCATAGATCCACTGTGTCAGACATTCTAAATGAAGCTTAGTATAAAGTTTGGATATTATGGGGATCAGGCTGATAGGCCTATAATTGTTGGGGTTTAGATGATCTTCCTTTTGATATATTGGGACTACAATTCCAGCTCTCCACAGGTCAGGAATACAGCTTTTATTGTTATTCATAGTGAACAAATTTGCCAATGCTGGGGCCCACCAATCTGGAAGGAATTTAAAAAATTCTCCTCATAGGCTTGAGTTAGACTCAAAGGAGTTAGACCAAGATTCTGAACCTACGGTCAATTCATGTAAATGCAATCCAAAAAAAAATCTGTTTCTGACAGGATGTGGGCTGAAGTAACCAAGGCTACTGCAAGTGATGGTACCTTACAATTGGTAATAGTAGGAATCTTGAGTGTCACAAACATATAACCCTCTACCTATTTGGCCTTCTGTCACTGAAACTGAGGTTGTTACACTTATAGAATCCTTTAGGAATGGTAAAGTACCATGTCCAGACTTTATACAGATTGAATTTATGAAATCTTGAAGGGCCTGGTGGGTTCCTGTTTTGACAGCTTTGCTAACTGTGAGTAACACTTCTGGAGTTGTTCCTGTTGGTTGGGGTAAGGCGGTTATTATACCCATTTATAAGAAAGGGCCATGTACTGACCCTTCCAACTATTTTTCCAGAGCAGGCGGCATTCCATAAAGGCAGAGCCACTGGAGGGCAGTGTCTTATACTAGGTCATCTTATTGAGAAGTATGTGACGATGGTGGCTAGCCTGTCGCGTTGTGCCTCGGTTTCCCCAAAAGGAATTTGCACTTAGAGGTCCAGCCTGACATGATCTGGTCTGGATATAGGGAGCTCTTTTCCAGTATGTGGAATTCGAGTTTACACTTTGCTAATAAACCAGCCAGCTCAGCAAAGTATAGTAAAGACCAACTCATTTATATAAATGAGGCTATGAGACTTATGAATATGATAAAATATGAAGCAATAGTTTACTTAAGTTCAAATAAAGACATAGGGTATTTTCAGACGTTACGGGCGGTCGGTTCACCACAGTGAACCACCAGGGGGGGTGAACAACGCAACCACGGCCGGGGGTGGGAAAACGACCCAAACAGATGTGCCGGGAACGGGACCACGGGCCGGAACCGGGCCGCACCATCGTGGGGCGCAGCAGCACAACAGACGTGCAGCCGAACCCCCACCGGGCGCTAAACCCCCACAAGGCACCGG